>VWZE01010642.1:8621-62720 GCA_013396675.1 Eubucco bourcierii
TTTTCCAGTTTGGTGACCAGGATGTCATGTGGGACAGAGTCAAATGCCTTACTCAGGTCTGGGTAGATGACATCAGTTGCCCTTCCCTTGTCCACTGTCGCTGTGACTTCATAAAAAAAACCACTAAATTTGTCTGGCAAGATCTGCCCTTGGTAAAGCCATTGCTGGTTACCACCAACCACCTCTGTTTTGTTTTCCATTTGCCCTTGCAGAGCTTTCAGGAGGATCTGCTCCATGATCTTGGCAGGCACAGAGGTGAGGCTGACTGGTCTGTAGTTCCCAGGGTCATCCTTTTTTCCATTCTTGAAGATGGGTGTTCTGTTTGCCCTTCTCCAGTCAGCAGGAACTTCACCAGTCTGCCATCACCTTTCAAATATGATGGACAGTGGTTTGGCAACTTCATCTGCCAGTTCCCTCAGGACCCATGGGTGGATCTCATCAGGCCCCATGCTATGCTGGACTGTATCATCCCTGCATTAACATTTCACTAGAGTAGATATGAATAATCTAAGTGATAATTTACAGGAAAAAAAAGTTTATCCATTTTAAAATGTATTTTATGTGAGAGAAAAGATAAAGAGTTTTTTTTTAGTTTGCATCACAGATGTTTAAGTTGCACTTTTTCTTTTTCTGCTGACAGGTCTGATATCCTTGTATCCATTAATTACAGAATATGTTTTTCAAAATCATACTCCTTCCATTACTTTGTTTGGACAAAAATTATGATTTTTGTATTTCCATGTATTCATATCTGAGGCATGATGGAAAAAAAAAAAAAATCTGAGGTTTTAGTTGAATCCTGTTGCATATTTTAAAATTTTCACTCCAAATAAATTTCACGCTAGGGTAGCTTACAAAATTCCATAAAAGCACTCTCAAATCAAAACAGGCAAGGCAAATGGAAAAATACACTGCAGTAAGAATAGCTGAACACATTATATTATGAAAGATGATAAAATTACGTGCATTTTTGAAGAAAACTCCATGACATTTCTTTATGCTCTTATCACTGTCACTTAAAACCCCTTTAGTGATTCTAATTAAAAATCATGGTCTGTTTGTGCTTGCTGTAAACTAACTCTTACACACACTTGTACATTGTAATACCTTAATCATTATACCATAATAATGCAGATTTCTAGCTTTAAGAATAACACACAATTTTTTTTTTTTTTTACTTATCAGTTGTGCTTTTACAATATCTTATGCTACATGTGTTTCACTTTGGCTAAAACTGGCATTTTTGAGTGTAGATCTCTCACATACACATGAATACACAAATATGAATTGAGAGCTATCTGTAACAATGAGAGACCAGAATGTTCATTATTTCTGACTATCACAGTCCATTCATGTATAACAAAGTTTCATGGTTGCTTAATAGCTTGGTTTAGCTTTTTTGTGTGTAATGAAAGATGAGATGGTGGGGTGTTTTTTCTGTCTGTTGTTTTACATACTAAAGCATCCGTAATTCAATGCTAAGGAGATCAGATACTTTTGTCTTCATTTCTCCTTTGTCTTGAGTGGAATGGTACTGAGTACACACCCAATCTATTGTGCTTGGTTTGTTAGTAATACCCGACTCCTCTAGGTCTTCCAGTTTAGTGATGTTGCATCATACGTGGGACTCTACAATTGCTAATAGATACCTTGTTGTGGAGTGTTTTAACGCTCACATTATGTTCCTTCTACGATGAACTATATTGATCTGAGGCAAGACTCAAAGAGAGCTTTTGAAGGAATTATCTTTAATATTTCATTTGGTTTGATACACTTGATAAAATAGCAACAAGCTCTGAATAAAGGTATTTCTATAATAAAATAGCAACAAGCTCTGAATAAAGGTATTTCTCTACTTACTTCTAGTTTTTCAATATTGTTTCATTTTTGTTCTCTCAACTCACTTCCAAGATTTCTTCTAGGTAGGAAACAGTCTGTTTCATATATTAATTAACTGACTGGCTGATCAGAAGCTCTTTACTTGTTGACCAGCAAGGTAGTTCTGGACCTCCCACCACCCTCCATGTTTATCAGTATGTCAGCTAATGGCTTGGCTCCTACTTTTTGATCTCCTGGTAAAATAGTAACAGCCTGGCAACTTTCACAGCTACTGCTACTGCAACAATTATATTTTTACCAAGAAGCAGTTGGTAGGTCAGAGGTAGGGAGCAAAGAAATAATCTATGTACCTTGCACTGAGCATGCTTGCTTTTTTTTTTTTTTTTTCCTTTCCAGGAAATCCAATGACTTCTTAGTTTTCAGACATTTGGCCCTTTTATAGCATGTCATTTGTGATACATGTATAGAATAAAAGACATTGTTTACATTAATGTGAGCAATTTGATTTAATAACCTTTCTTTTGCTCTGCAGCACAGGAAATTGTTTTACCTTGGAAACTCAAAACAAGAGTTCAGCATAGACAATAAAGAATACATTGGGACCATCCTTACTGAACATTTATTCTGCCAAAGTGTCTAAACTACCTGCAATAAATATTGGAGAAGATCTCAATAGAAAACTCAGTCAAGCCGTTTTGTCCAATTGAAATAATTAATTTTAAGTGTTTTTTTGGTCTTAACATGTAATTTTCTTATGTTAATATTTTGTATAAAAATATTTAAATCATTAGTTGGAATATATTAATTGTTTAGTCATAACATGTTAGTCATAAGTCTCTTTGTGAATTTTTAGTTGTAGTTATTCAAAGCAACTTATTTAATCCATGTACAGTATGTCTCAAAAAATGTCTTTCAAGTTTAATTAAATGATAGTTTTTCCAAACGCTCATTTTCTGTGTCCTATTTTTAAGTCCTATTGAAGATTCCCTATGTCTAGGTTTATTCCATCTGAATTTAAGCACTTATCGGAGGTACTCATGGAGAATGTGGCATGTGGCTGGAGAGCAGCCAAACAGAAAGGGATCTGGGGGTGCTGATTAACAACCCCCTGAACATAAGGCAACAGTGTGCTCAGGTGGCCAAGAAGACCAATGGCATCTTGGCCTGCATCAGGAATAGTGTGGCCAGCAGGAGCAGGGAGGTCATTCTCTCCCTGTACTCTGCACTGGTTAGGCCACACCTGGAGTACTGTGTCCAGTTCTGGGCCCCTCAATTTAAGAAGGACATTGAGGTGCTTGAGCGCGTCCAGAGAAGGGCAACGAGGCTGGGGAGAGGCCTCGAGCACAAGCCCTATGAGGAGAGGCTGAGGGAGCTGGGATTGTTTAGCCTGGAGAAAAGGAGGCTCAGGGGGGACCTTATTGCTCTCTACAACTGCCTGAAGGGTGATTGTAGCCAGGGGGAGATTACCTTCTTCTCTCAGGCAACCAGCACCAGAACAAGAGGACACAGTCTTAAGCTANAGTCTGTGATAATGAGTTGGATATGATGATCTTTGAGGTCTCTTCCAACCTTGGTGATACTGTGATGTAATTAACCATACTGTCTTCCCGTGTCTCAGAATCTAAAAATGAGGACTACAATCTCAGAGTACTGAATAGTTTCCTGTAATTATCTGCGTTTCCATGTGCAAGAAAAGCCAGACTAGCTGAGCTCCTAACTGAAACCTCAAACTCTATACAGAACAAGAAAAACTTGTTGCCACTGTTTCTAGTGAGAGACCCAAGGTGCCTATGCATCAGTGAAATAAACAGCACTTGAAAGATTTTTGATATTTCAGTAATTAGGAACACAACAAAGATTTGAGAGATTGTTTTGTTTGATGAACTTTGCACATTTCATCTTAGTTATTCAGAAAGATCCCAGCCCTTAGGGATATTATATGTGATTTTAAAGATAGAAGTCTTGTTTCTGGTGAGTGAAAGTGAACTAATGGTTTCAGTATGGATATCTCTAGATAGATGTAGAAAAGGAGGATTTATTAGTAGTTTCAGAGCATGGCTGCATGGGTTGTACAGTTTTGAGATGCTGCTATTGCATTGCAGAAGACTAAGAACCACACTGATTATTTTCTTTAAGGAAAAGCTAGCCTAGTCTTCATGTTTTAACACATTATTGAAGAAAAGAAACATTATATTAAAAAAAAAGACAGTATTTAAGCTCTGCAAGAGTCATTTCCCCTTTCTAATCTTGTTGGCCATATGTACTGTGGAAAATTATCATTTTTCTTTGAGAAGACACACAACTTAATTTTCTATCAAGGGGAACAATAAAAAGAAGACTTTATCTTCCTGATGTTGAAAAAAAAGTAGTCTTGAAAAAACTTTGTGCAAACTCAATTCCATGATATATTGATAGAAATGCTCTTTGAACCGTATTAGTTGAAGTATCATCTGTGCATTGTTGGTAGCCCTACATTTTTTTCCTTTTAGCTTGTCTGTTATCAGCCCAGGTTTGTTGATTGTCATTAGAAACTAGGACTTCACAGAATCATTCAATCATCAAGAATCTTCAATTGTTATAAATAAGTTCAAGGTTATTTTCCTTTTTAAACTTTAAGTGGAAAATTGCAAAGTTTTATTTGATCTTCTGTTAGCTATCTGTCAATCTCTACAACAATGAATATGCTATAATTTTTCCCTTTACTTTTTTTCTTCTGTTCTGTACCCACTCTGTTCCGTTATTCTCAGGTTCTTGATCATTGGTGTGCACTTAATTGATAACTATTTTTAATTTGTTCTCACTCCACTTTCTACTAGTAATGTTAATAATGACAAATAAATGCCCTAATACTTGGTTAGAATCTCTTTTGATGAAGTACAATAAGAAGCCTCAGAAAGATGGTAAAACTCCCAATCTATTGAAGAGAACAGTGAGATAACCCTTTACAGTATTTGTGGTTCTCTTGGAAAATATATAGCTCCCAATATTTCTGTAATTTTTGTCATATGAAATAACATTATTCCTTAAAACTAATTACAGTGTCTAAAATGCCCCACATCTGTATAATTTTCACATCAGTGAGGTCTAATATTTAGCTGCCTCTGTCCTTATATGAACACAAGTGACAGTTTTAGGATGCAGTAAGAAGGTTTTGGGAAGTGATTCAATTGTATTCTTTTACATCTCAGTGGTTCTGTTCCCTCTAAATTTATCTACAGAAAAAAATCTCATTATATTTACAAAGATATGTGGGCCTCTGTGTTAATAAACTAATTTGCCTATTCTGTCCTTAATTGGTTAAGATAAGAAACCTTGTAATGGCAGAATAATTTAAGTGGTTCCATTAGTCTCTTTGGAAAGAAACATTGATTTTTAATGCTATTACTTCCTAAGCTAATTTTACCAAGGTTTAATTTACCATTAGCTTCTAATCCTTGCATGTTAATGCATTTATTAACCTCTGGAATCCTGTGAGAGTCTGTGTTACGAAAAGCAATGAACAAAATTCAAACTGTTTGGCTTGGATTCTACATGAACCATGCAGAGCATAATTTAAGACCATTAATTTTTAATATTTCTGAAATTAAGAGAAGAGGCTCTGTGTTTAGGAACATAGATATAAGGAGACTGCAGAGCACTACAGAGGAAGATGGATTTTGCTATAATTTTTCCAGTCATCCCCATTTGTCTTTTTCTCTGTTTTGACACAGTCATCAACCAGAGAGAGAGCTGCCAATAGTTCTGATAATGATTCCTGGTCTGGGATGCAGTCAGACTGATGGTGAAAAGACAATTGGTTAAGTAGCAAATTCATCCCTCCCCCAATCATTGCATTAATCTCTAGCCCATGTGATCTCCCTCTAAGAGGTGAAGGCTTGGAATTGGTAACTGCCTTTGAGACACCTGATTTGGTAACACTCAGAAGGGAAGGACTGCTACTGTGCATTCTTACAATCAATTATATTTTTCATTAGTTTTCATTAAACAACAACTTCTACACATTCTACAGCTGGTAAATATTTCTCAGTCTCTACTTATCTGTATCTTGGAACCTGTTTGTTCAGTTTGTTTTCAAGATTGTTCTCATTCATCCTGGAGCAGAAATCCAGAGTGCAGCCCACCAGACCTGGATCCTGACAAAGGGGTTAACAGAGTTGTTGTCAAATACACTAATAACATTATTACAATTCACTTAGCTTACTTTTGTTAATAGAGGCATGCTTTCATGAGATGCTTTCCAAATCCTGCTAAGTGGCAGCCATTTATTTCATTTTGAAAACTCACAGAGAAAGTGCTCAACATTCAACAGGCAATTGCTGAGGACAGTTTGAGAACTATGGAAGAAAATGCATATTCTCTGCAGGTTTTTCACCTGCTGCAGTCTGAAGTGGTTTTCATGAATCTGATATAGGAAAGGAGTAATTGTTGTCTCTCAAGCAACCAGTGACAGAACAAGAGGACACAGTCTCAAGCTACGCCAGGGGAAGTTTAGGCTCGAGGTGAGGAGAAAGTTCTTCACTGAGAGAGTCATTCACTGCTGGAATGGGCTTCCCAGAGAGGTGGTGGAGTCAGCGTCCCTGGAGGTGTTCAAGGCATGTTTGGATGTGGCACTTGGTGCCATGATCTCGTCTTGAGGTCTGTGGTAATGGGTTGGACTTGATGATATTTGAGGTCTCTTCCAGCCTTGGTGATACTGTGATACTGTGTTTTCCAAATTCTGAAGACAAGGATTCTTGTGTTCAGAAGAGTTCAGCAGTTTGAGACAGCCAACTCTCACAAGCAAGCCTCCTCCCCTCTGAGAGTGGGAGGAAAAGTCATATAAAAAATCCCTAGGTTGATATAAGGAGTTTAATGGGATAATACAATGTGCAATTGCCTTAGCTATCTTACGGAAAAGCAAAAGCAGCAGAAGTCAGCCATAAAAGGGCCCCCACACCCAAGCCCGCAGCAGCACAGCAGAAAAGAGCAACACCCCTAAACCATAAACCATAAACAGCAACAATAAACAGGAAACTTCTCCTGTTACAATCCTAAATTCAAGCCCCATGATACTTTTCTGCAGCCAGTACTTTCATTTTAAAGCTGGCATGATGGCAGCATGGTGTTAAATACTCATCAGTAGATTCAATTGGCTAAACCCAGGACAAATGGAAAAGATGAAATAGCTTTGCCTGAAGAGCTGTAAAGAGGTAGGTGTCTGTTATACTTGCATTCTTTAAAATTTAAAGCCTTTCTTGCAGTGCTGATACAAGTGTCCATCTGCTAATAGGATTAACCACATAATGTATTTGTTAGAATGTTTTTTTGTCATACTTTTGACTGTAACAGTTTACTTCAATCCCTCTTGAAATTTTAGTTGGAAAATGCTCATCCTTAAAATAGTGGACAAGGAAGTAATGTATTAGCCTGGGAAGTGAGAGAATGGAAAATGTATCAATCTTTGCATATTTTGTGCTGTGATTCTGGTTTAAAATGGACCATACTTGTGACCCTTAGCAGTGGACATCAAAAGGTCACGTGGAGGGTGACATGACCTTTCTTGAGTCTGTATTAGGTATTAGAAATTTTTCATCGTTGACTGGGATCAATAGCTGCATTCCAGCAGAAGACGTAGAAAAAAATGGCTGCTTGATCTTTACTTATAGCTCTTTGATGGCCCACATAAGTAATATTGCAGCCTTTTTAGCTGAATCATAGAATTATAGAATTGTTGGAGCTGGAAAAGCCCTTTAAGATGATGAAGTCCAACCACTAACCTAACACTACCAACTGCTGAAACATGCCCCTAAACACCACATCTGCACATCTAAATACCTGCAGGGATGATCCACTCACTTCCTTGGGCAGCCTGTTCCAGTGCTTGGCAATCACTTCAGAGAAGAAATTGTTCCTAACATCCGGCCTAATCCTCCACTGGTGTAATTTGAGGCCATTTCCTCTTGCTTTGTCACTTGTTACTTGAGAGAACAGACCAACACGCACATTGCTACAAGGTCTCCCTGCAGCCTCCCTTTCCCCACACTAAACAGCACCAGTTCCCCCAGCTGCTTGTAAACACAGAATGTAGTTTTCTCACATATTCAGGAAAATGGTGTAATTGTGTTTCTTGTATAAACATTGGGAACTGGTATTGCTTCCTGTCATGGAAGGCTAATAGGCCTAAAAAGGTGGCTTGCCCCACCCATCTGCTGATAGCGGAAACAAGGGCGGGAGGAAAACAAAGGCTTGGGCCATTATGTCCCCTCCCAAAGTGATAAACAGGTACCCACAGGTATTTATGCATTTGTGAGTGTCTTGCCCAAATAAGGGTAACCAAACCCTGGTTTCTCCTAATATGGTCAGTTTTGTAAGTACCATTCTGATTGGTGAATGTGAGGCCAGAGGAGCCATTACACTCAGGTAAATAACATAAATTAAGCTAAGTTGCAAGCAGTTTTGCTGCTTCTGCCTCACTGCTCTGCCTCAGTGTATGTTGCTCTGCCCTGTCCTGCCTCACTACTCAGCTTGGACAAATTATTCTGTTCTGCCTTGTACTTCAGATCAGAGTAGCCCTGATGTTTTGGACTTAAACTCCCTGGAAAGTTAAGTGCATCAAGTTTACTGGAAGACATTAAGTGCCACATGACATGGTGAGAAGTGCCACTGACATCATGCTCACTGCACATCTGCAAGAGATCCTGCCTGACCTCTTCAAACCTCCATGCCAGGAGGAACCAGGATAGAGTCAGAGATTGTCTGCCTCTTTTGCAGCGCACTGCTAGACCCTGGGAAGATCTAGAAACCTCTCAATGGCTATCTAGACAAGGAGTAGTTCCAACACTGCCTCAAAGGAGCCAGGGACTATCCTGAAATTTCTATTCCACTGCTGTGAGTAGAACGGACTTTCCCTAGGGCTCCAGGCTGCCTATTTATTAATAGGGCAAAGTCGTTTTGTGGCTAAACCTTTCCAATTTTCTGATTCTCCTAAATTAATGAATTACCCAGAAGTATCCTTGTGAAGATTTTCCTGAACGAATTAGAACCCAAATGTAACTATTTTGTATACAGTTTGTGGGCAGGGCTTTTTGGAAATAACAATAACTACATATTTTATAATTCCTGTCTCATTAATTGCTCAACTAATTCACTTCCTTTCACGATTTTGAAATTCAAATGACACAAGTGGATATGCTTTATATACAATGATTTGTCTACAAGTACACATTGTGTAGTTTGTTATGTTGTTGGGCAACAAATCATACTTGTGTTGTGTACTGGTGGGTGTGAGTGCACACAGCACTTTAGCCTCTTAGGGAGGTGTTTGAGGTTCAAATTTGCATTTGTAAGACAGTTGCTGTGATTCTCACCTTATCCAAGACAACAGCACCATGTCTGTGCATAAAGCTTTCAATATCTCAGTAATTATACAAGGAAAATCATAGGTAATATAGAATCTTATCCTTATACAAAAGTCTTAATTTACCCTGAAAGTGCCTCACTTCATTGCCTTGAAAAACAATCCTACAGATCAAATGTATCCTATACTTGATATATAGGATACATCACACCCCACTCGGTATCTAGAAGGTGACTTTTTGGATCTGGATCATGTAAATCAATAGTCACAATCATAGAATCAGAGAATAGTAAGGTTGGAAGGGACCTCAAGGTTCCCAACCCCCCAACAAAGGCAGGGACGCTCCAGCCCTCTGATCATCTTCGTGGCCCTCCTCTGGACCCGCTCCAACACTTCCATGTCCTTCCTGTGCTGAGGGCTCCAGAACTGCGCACAGTACTCCAGGTGGGGTCTGACAAGAGCAGAGCAAAGGGGCAGAATCCCCTTCCTTGCCCTGGTGGCCATGCTGCTCTTGATGCAACCTAGGACTCGGTTGCTGTCTGGGCTGCATGTGCACACTGCAGGCTCATGTTGAGCTTTTCACCAACCCAGACCCAAAGGTCCTTTTCCTCAGGGCTGTTCTCCAGCCATTCCCCACCCATCCTGAATTTGTGCTTGGGATTGTGCCTACCCAGGTGCAGGACCTTACACTTGGCCTTGTTGAACTTCATGAGGTTGGCCTGGGCCCACCTCTGCAGCCTGTCCAGGTCCCTCTGGATGGATCCCTGCCCTCTAGCAAGTTGACTGTGCCACACAGCTTGGTGTCATCTGCAAACTTGCTGAGGGTGCACTCCATTCCTCTGTCCATGTCACTGACAAAGATGTTAAACAACACAAACACTAAGCAGTGACAACTGGAAGTAGAAACTTAGAGGTAGATACTGGAGTTGTATTGTCCAAATGACATTTGTTGAATTTGATTAGGTGTTCTTCATCCTTACAGAGCAGCTGGGTAAAATGTCAAGAATTCATTTACTGAGTGCACAGACATTACACAGCCAAACCATTCAACATCTGGAAAAAAGACAGGTGCATGCAAGGTCACAGTGTGGTGTAGGTTTTGTCTGAATTAGAAAAGTTTCAAAAGCTTGATTCAGCTTAAAATACAAGCACAATAAATTGTTTATCTTAAAATGAATTTTGCTTAAAAATATATTCTTTAGTTTTAGCGATACCTAGTTTTGTTTAAATGGATCCGTGGATATGACTATACAACTGACCCTGTTATTAGCTGATGTCTACTGATCTGGGGAATAGAATCATAGAATGGTAAGGTTGGAAGGGACCTCAAGGATCATCTAGTTACAACCCCCTGCCATAGGCAGGGACACCTCCCACTAGTACAGGGCACTCAAGGCCTCATCCAGCCTGGCCTTGAACACCTCCAGGGAAGGAGCAGCCACAACCTCCCTGGGCAACCTGTGCCAGTGCCTCACCACCCTCACTGTAAAAACCTTCAGCCTAACATCCAGTCTAAATCTTCCCCTCTACCAGTTTAAACCCATTGCCCCTTGCCCTGTCATTGCAAGACCTTGTCAATAATCCCTCCCCAACCTTCGTGTAGGCCCCCTTCAGATACTGGAAGGCTACTATCATCTTAAATTTAAATGTTTGTTATGACCTCATTTTTCAGGAAGGTTTAAATCATGCACACAGATTACCCATAATTCAGTGATGTTCATCTGACGGGATAATTTAGCAAATGTTCACTATTTGCAGCTCTGAAGCCAAGGAAATTAACTCCAACACTAGTTTTAGTAGAAACATATATTCAGAGTAATTGGGTTGATTTTGAGGGTAGACTTGAACTGATAATACAGCTAAGACTGCGTCTATGTTAAGTAAAAGTAAGGGCGGTGCACATTGCCTAATTCTTCCTGCAGTCCCTGGATTGCATCAAAAAACCTTCTTCGAGAGTAAAATGCTTTAGAAAGGGCAAAGTCCTACACAGTGTGAAAGAAGTCAGTTCTCATTAGCCTTGACCTCTTTTACTCGACAGTAAGAACTGAACTTCTGACTCTGCAGATGGTAGTGACTGGTTTAACAAAGTTGTCTCTTACACTAAGTTGCATTAAATTGTTGGCTGGTTGGATCAAGCTAATATTAACTCTTTTTTTCTTTTCTTTTCTTTTCTTTTTTTCTTTTTTTTCCCATTCAATTAAGGAATAACTGTTGAAATCTTTCCTGACAGCTCAGAAAGCATGTAATCCATAAAATTTCAACTAGTTTTGATTGACTCATTTATTTCTATTTAAAAGGCTCATTCATTGTGTAAGTGATCATGTTTTGAATGGTTTTTTATTATCATGTTCTGAGGATTTATTTGACAGTTTTCAGATCTAGTGCCAATTATTGTGATTTATTTCAATGAGCTTTGCAGTTCATAAATTTGTGGTTATTCTTAGTAACTTTTCAATATAACTATTCCTTCAAAACTACCAGCCTGTGTAATATTAGATAAAAATTATATAGCAACAGGAAAAGTAAGAATCATAGAATCATAGAATGGTAAGGTTGGAAGGGACCTCAAGGATCATCTAGTTCCAACCCCCTGACATAAGCAGGGACACCTCCCATTAGTACAGGTCACTCAAGGCCTCGTCCAACCTGGCCTTGAACATCTTCAGGGAGGGGGCAGCCACAACCTCCCTGGGCAACCTGTGCCAGTGCCTCACCACCCTCACTGGAAAGAACTTCCTCCTAACATCCAGTCTAAATCTCCCCTCTGTCAGTTTAAACCCATTGCCCCTTGTCCTGTCATTGCAAATCCTTCCCCAGCCTTCCTGTAGGCCCCCTTCAGACACTGGAAGGCTACTATCAGGTCCCCTCAAAGCCTTCTCTTCTCCAGGCTGCAGAACCCCAACTCTCTCAGTCTGTCCTCATAGCAGAGCTGCTGCAGCCCTATGATCATCTTTGTGGCCCTCCTCTGGACCTGCTCTATCACTCCCATGTCCTTCCTGTCTGGGTTCAGTGCTTCCTGTTTGTGACCAGTTTACTCACTGCAGGAAATCACAAAGTCAGAAGGTGAGAAATACTTCAGAAATACAACCATGAGAGTCATTTGCAAAAAGATTTGTTTAAAACATGGTGTATGTTTGTTTAAAACAGGGTATGTGTTTGTTTAAAACGTGTTTTAAAAGATGTTAAAACATGGTATAAACTCTTAATATCAGTGACTAATAGATATTCAAGTGTTGTTTGTTTATTTATTTAGTTATTTAAATTAATCTTCTTTTGGTAGCAGACACAGTGCTTTGAGTTACCCTGGATGTTCTTGCCAGAGATGAGTGTTCAGGACTATTGGGTCAGCTAGCGACATTGCTGCAAACTCTATATGCCCTCTTCTGAAATGCATATCAGCATATTCTGAACTAGCAGAACATCAGAGAACAGTAACAGACTTCAAAAAGCCCAGCCAAACCAGTGCTGACATGCAGGAAAAATGAGCCAAGCCTCTCTCTTAGATCTGAATTGAATTCTAAACCTGACAAATATTCTTCTGAGAAGAATAATTAATTTTAGAACAACAGCATGAAAGACAAATATCACATTTTGAAGACACATTCCATACTGTCTTGTTTGTTTTCAGCATTACAGCCAGCCAACCAGACAGCCAACCGAGTCCTGGGCTGCATCAAGAGAAGTATGGTCAGCAGGGCAAGGGAGGGGATTCTACCCCTTTACTCTGCTCTTGTCAGACCCCACCTGGAGTACTGTGTGCAGTTCTGGAACCCCTAGCACAGGAAGTACATGGAAGTGTTGGAGTGGGTCCAGAGGAGGGCCATGAAGATGATCATAGGACTGGAGCAGCTCTCCTATGAGGACAGGCTGAGAGAGTTGGGGCTCTTCAGCCTGGAGAAGAGAAGGCTTCCAGGAGACCTTATAATAGCCTTCCAGTGTCTGAAGGGGGCCTACAGGAAGGCTGGGGAGGGACTATTGACAAGGTCTTGCAATGACAGGACAAGCGGCAATGAGTTTAAACTGGCAGAGGGGAAATTTAGACTGGATGTTAGGAGGAAGTTCTTTACAGTGAGGATGGTGAGGCACTGGAACAGGTTGCCCAGGGAGGTTGTGGATGCTCCCTCCCTGGAGGGGTTCAAGGCCAAGTTGGATGAGGGCTTGAGTGAACTGTACTAGTGGGAGGTGTCCCTGCCTATGGCAGGGGGTTGTAACTAGATGATCCTTGAGGTCCCTTCCAACCTTACCATTCTATGATGCTATGATTTTAAATTTTCATTGCTGGTTACTTAGAGGTAAGTAGCTATCTGTCTTGGAGAAATATGAAGTAATTGTATTGATACACATTATTGGCCAACAGAAGTAGTTAAGAGAAATTAGATAAAATGTTTTTAATTCAGGGTCTGCACGGAACAGGAAGGAGGATATTACAGAATGAAAACTCCAACCCAAGAAACTCACCTTTTCTTTATCATTTATCAGGGAAAGTGCCAAGAAGAGAATACTATATGAAAATCCGCATTGTTTTATTTTAAAAAGTATCCATATCTAAATTAGGTGCAATCCTTCTTTTTCAATGTACATTTTAGCATTGAAAGCTGAGCATCCAGAATTAGGATGATGTATATGACTGCATGAAGTTCTAATGCTATGGCAAATGTATGCAACAAAGCCATTTGGCCAGCAGGCCTTCCATGTCTTGGCAGTCAAATATAAGTCAGTAACAGCAGAACAAGGACACTTCAGCTTCTAATTTCTGCAAACTCAGTTACAGGAGAGTGAATATGGCACAGTGTTGGCACTAGTCCAATGTACTGGTCAATAAGGCTTAAGCTGAATTTATCAACAACATGATCTGTGATTCATTTGTCAAAGTCCATATGATGACAAGAAATTCAATAATTCTAGATGGGAGACGTGATGATGTACCATGTGGTGATGAAGTTCTGTTTATTCTTGCAATAACTTCAGGGCAGTCAAACTAGAGCAGTATTACAGCTTCAGAGAAGAGAAGTAGTAGGCTATTTGGGGAAATGCTAGAAACAGTTCTCTGCCTATACTTAACCGGAGGGACTCAGACCTATTTACTCACAGCTATAGTAACTGGAGGAACTCAGACTATAGTAATACAAACATATTTGTATGGTTAGAAATGTGGGGGGCGTTGTATATCTGGAAGCATGAACGCTTTATATTCAAGATCTCTTGAGAGATGTTATGGCTTTATATCAGACTAGAAATACATGCTAATATGTTACTTATCTGTCTTACTCCAGTATATCTACTGTGTTTTGTTCAACTCGGACAAACAAAATTACCTCCAACCAGGGAGACTGTGGTATATGACCATAGTTACAGAGCTAACAAAGTATTATGCTAAAAATGTTGGAAATTGTTTGCAATTATGAGATAGGAGAATTTGGGCTGAAATGGACACAACTCAGTCCAATTTAGAAAAAAAACATAATTAAAATATATTTGGTACATCAGTATGTTTCTAATTTTTATCTCATTACAAATGGTCATTAAAAATTCTTACAAAATGTGTGTTTAACAATTAATACTGGGGTTTGTGAATCCTTTTATTTGGTGCCTTACAAGGAAAATGTGACTAATGCAAACCTTTCTTTTGTTAAGCTAACATCATGGAAGTGAAGCAAGGAACTTTCTCGGTCATCAGATTATAGATTCTGATTTTCATGAACTAGTTGCATATACAATCTTTTGGCACATAAAGCATAATGTACCAATGTTATTTGCATCTGAGGGCATTAATACCTATTTTTAAAAATTCTGAATCAGAAGCCTGCCTAAAATAGGATGAATTCTCTTACAGCCCTTTGGATTCGGCACATCTGAAATTTGCAAACATTTCTTATTAATGGCTGCAAGAATTTTTGCTAGTTTAGCTATTCTCTAACTGCAGAATTCTTTGTGCTTTACATGATGGTAAGGCTAACTATATCATTATTAGGATTGTTATGTTTTAGAATGCTTCTAACCGTCATGTGATATTTAACTTACAGTATCTGTCCTTGTAAATCTCAATTAAGTGCCTTCCCAGTTTCTAAATGTAAACAGTCATCTATCATGTCTCAGCAGTGATGTCTCTGTCCGTGAAGCCATCCTCCTTGTTAACACGTAGCAAAAACTACCAAAGAATTTCGTACTGTGCTCACCTTCACAAGCACCTATAATATTGGAAAGGTGAACTTACTGTTTCCATTTTATTTCTGCAGTCAAAAGTCAAAAAACAGAAGAAAAGGTTTTGTTGAGAAAAAAAGGTAACAAATATTGCTCTTTAATGCAAATTCTTAACACATAACACTGGTTCACCAGAGCATTCAGGTAATAAAGTTGTTATTGTTAACTTAATGTAAGGATTAAAGTGCACTCTGAGCTGGAGTCTGTCTAGTGCTGTGATATTGTAAGCATCCTTCAAAGAACTGTCAGGTGACAGCTGTGAAGAACTGCCTGATCTATGCAGTCAGTGCCAGGTGCAATGACAAGGAATGAAATCTAACTGGACAAAGTTCTTTCTGCATTAATCATAGTGATTTTTCATTTTCAGTTTATTCAGTTTGCTGCTATAATTTCATATCATCATCTTCTGTCTTCAGGAAACATCTGATGATATGGGTGGAAGTGACTCCATATTGTAGTTTGTTCTCCTGCATGGTGCGTAATGGTTTATTCAGATAGGAGACAGCAAGCAGAAGCAGCTGAGTTTTTTCACCATGCAGTTTAATACATACTCCTCTAAGCATGCTTCAGGTGTGGTTTAATTTTTAGTGAGCATAATATATTCCTTTTGAAACAACCTGTGCACGTCATGAAATTGTTAGAGCAAGATAATGTGTAGTCTGAACTCTTCAGTAGGAAATTTACTTTACAATGATATAGGACTGACTAATACTCGTGTACATGCTGTGCTCCATGCCTGGGCTTGGCAACTTTCCAACTGTAACTTGCTCTTTTGCATTTTGCAGGAGTCAACGGCATCTTTCCATGTGACTTCTTTGTTTTCCAGGTTCATGTGGATTGTGTATCACCTTCCTATTTAAATACTGTATGACAGCCAGACTTGGAGTGCATGCTTACATATCCCTAGCATCAATGGCCTTGATCCACACCCTTGCAATATTAAAATACACTACTGTTTCTTGTGCTCCAGCACAACCTTCTAGGGGAGGGTTCTTTAGCCCATTGCATTGCTGTTACATCAGAGTAAGAATATTTATTATTAATGGAATGAGGAGGACAACACCTCAGAGAAATGAGAGAGATTTGGATGCTCTATCATTGGATGAAATGCTAGTATGATATCCAAACATCTATTTGTTTTGTCTGCCTCTGTTAGGAAGAACTGACAAGTTGTTTGTTTGGGAGATGCCTTGTATTGTGAATAGTAAGATCTTCTTTTATTGTGGAGAGCAATGAGATTAATGATGACCTTAGGCCTACATAGGGGCTCCTAAAAATAAAGGAACACAGAGTTTTAGGGGACCTCAAGAAATCATTAGCTCTGTCTGTGCTATATGGAATATAGCATGCTGTGCTGGGCACAGATGTTTGCACCAGCATATGATAATCTGAAAATGACTGCACATATTCTGAGGGAAAATTTCAGTGCAGTCAAAGTAGTGCTCTGTCAGACAATGGCTAGTAATAGCTTTGGGGAGAGAGTCCTAGGCTGCATCAAGAGAAGCGTGGCCAGCAGGGCAAGCGAGGGGATTCTGCCCCTTTACTCTGCTCTTGTCAGACCCTATCTGGAGTACTGTGGGCAGTTCTGGAGCCCCTAGCACAGAAAGGACATGGAAGTGTTGTAGTGGGTCCAGAGGAGGGCCACGAAGATGATTATAGGACTGGAGCAGCTCTGCTATGAGGACAGGCTGAGAGAGTTGGGGCTCTTCAACCTGGAGAAGAAAAGGCTTCCAGGAGACCTTATAATAGCCTTCCAGTGTCTGAAGGGGGCCTGCAGGAAGGCTGGGGAGGGACTATTTACAAGGTCCTGCAATGACAGGACAAGGGACAATGGGTTTAAAGTGGCAGAGGGGAGATTTAGACTGGATGTTAGGAGGAAGTTCTTTACAATGAGAGTGGTAAAGGAACAGGTTGCCCAGGGTGGTTGTGGATGTTCCCTCCCTGGAGGTGTTCAAGGCCAGGTTGGACGAAGCCTTGAGTGAGCTGTACTAGTGGGAGGTGTCTCTGCCTATGGCAGGGGGTTGTAACTAGATGATCCTTGAGGTCTCTTCCAACCTTAACATTCTATGATTCTATGATTTGAGATTAAATATGTAGTTTGGTGAGGTAAAAGGGTTTAGTAGTATCGATGCATGACACATCAGGATAGCTGATGTCAAGAGCAGTTTCTGATATGTTTTGTTTGCTGATAAGAGTTCATTCTCCTAACCTGAGACAAACTCTGACAAGAAAGAAATCATATTAATGAGCTGAACTATCTGAAAAAACTCATGACATATACATCTGTCACGTGTGGTGAATTACAGTGATATTCAGATTTTTTAACAAAGTATTTTAAGACACAGTCATTGTTTGAGAAATGGTGTCTGGCTGTCATTTTGTGCAGAAGTAGGAGCAGGTTCAAATTTTTTCCCCTCAAACAGTGTACTTGAAACATTGATGGGAGCAAAGGGATTATTTCTAAAACACATTTGCTCGAGGAATTTTTACCTTCTTTGTCCGGAGCCAGCTTTAACTCCTTCCAAAACATTTATTTCTGATTGTTTCTTAGACCATCCTTCTCTTGCTGTTGTTGTAACACCTTTCTTACCACATGTCCAAGTTGCAACACATTACTACCAAAATTGAACTTGCTACCTAGTGAAAACACTACCCAAATTAATTTTTTTCATTGGTTAGTGCTATTGATGAAATGATAGACTTAATGGAATTTCTGAGACATGTTTCATATCTGTGTATACAACATTTTACTGCAGAATTTATTTGACAGCATTTTATCTGGAATGTTTATCTGGTACAGAGAGTAGCGCTTCAGCAGCAGATAAACTCTTCTGGGGAATAATTTTTCACATCTTAAACTTGCATATAGATGAAGATTTGGCAAGATAGAAAAGTACTAGGGGGGAAATGGTGGAGAACATTTTTAATCCCTGAGGTTCTAAGCACTAATTGCAAAAATCTGTTAATTTTACTTTGAGCACAGTGTATAAAATGATCTTTAAGCAGAGATAGACCTCCCTATTTAATTTTTTTTTAACCTGAGTCTGAATATGAATTCATAATTTCCAATATTCTGGTGCATGTTCTCTGTGAAGAGACTGAAGAAATTCTTGCTAAGTCTGGAAAACACAAAGTTTCAGAGAGACCTAATAGCTTTCCCCAAGATAGTATGGGAAAGGTACCAAGAAGTTGGATCCAGGCTCTACACAGTGCTGAATGGTGTAAGGATGAGAAACGGTGGACATGTACTGAAACAACAAAGGTTCAGACAGAATATAAGGAGAAATATTTTCATCACTGGGGGAGAAAATAGCAACCAGCCTGTTCACTCCTCATTGTTAGAAGCTTTTTTGTGCCCTGGTTAGTTAAAGCCTTAAGCAGCATGGTTTGATTGCATAGCTGACCCTACCTGAGGGCTTGAACTGGATCCCCCCTGAAGTATTTTGTGGTTATAGAACTTGTATCAATGATCTCTTCCCGCACAATCAGTTTCTGCAGAGATGTACATGTGACTTCTAGTCTAACCTCTACAATCCCACTAGTTTCCAAAAACACGTAAGCTGTGTTCCTTCAGTAGCATGGGAATTCATTCTGTGGCTCAGGTCAAATGGCAAGACATGACTCCTGCCAGTCAAGCAATCATTTCTCATGAATCAATCAAATATATGTTTTCAGGGTCTCCTAAATGGCAGTGCATAGAATTTTTATTAATCTTTCAAACATTATCAATTAGTACAAAAAAACCTAATTGCAGACTGCTTCCAGAATGTGGTATAAGTATGATAGAAAATATGTTACTGTTTCGGTATCAGGAAGACCTGAATATGTTATATCAAAATTTAGGTTGGTAAATTCTGTTCTTGATGTCAAGCAAAACGTTTAAGTCATCACTTACTTTTCTCATCACATACAGGCCCAAAGTCTTAACTGATTTAGTACTCAAAGATAACTGTGTTAGTGGTATTCCAACCCAAATGACTAGATAGAGCAAACAAAAATTAATGTGTTTTGTGATTTTTCTAGGAGTTTCCAACGGAGTGAAGTATCTGTGGAGTTCCTGTGAACTCAGGAACGAAAGAATAATGACCTAATTCAGTAGAGCTCAAGATATTATAAAAGTGCCAAAGGCAAATGGAGGCATCTGTTGGAAACTCTTTTACCTGAAAACAACTGTAACTCCTTCCTTTCTACTACTGAAATGCAGCTCAACCAGCCTATCACAAAAGAATGTGCAGTATTCGAAGCACCCTCCCTAGGTAACTTCATGTCTGGATGTAAGTTGAATTTCCAAACAGACATGTATTTTCACCTTGTTACAATGTATATGGCTATGAAAATTCTTGGATGCATTTACACTGTCAAACTTTTTGTGTCAAGCAGCCTCCATAAAAAGTTGAGATTCAAATATTTCTCCTTTGGTGTTTTATTTATTTTTATAGTTTGCATATTTTTTTAAAAAAGTTTTTTTTTTTTTTTTTTTTTTTTTTTTTTAAGTAGTCAAGAAGTATTTAACATAATTATGACAGGGCTAGGGGCAACGGGTTTAAACTGGCAGAGGGAAGATTTAGACTGGATGTTAGGAGGAAGTTCTTTACAGTGAAGGTGGTGAGGCACTGGAACAGGTTGCCCAGGGAGGTTGTGGATGCTCCCTCCCTGAAGGTGTTTAAGGCCAGGTTGGACGAGGCCTTGAGTGAGCTGTACTAGTGGGAGGTGTCCCTGCCTATGGCAGGGGGTTGGAATTAGATGATCCTTGAGGTCCCTTCCAACCATACTACTCTATGATTCTATGATTCTATAATTATCCCTGAAATATCATTATTTCATGAAACGGTTCTGAGAAATCTCTATGAAATTGTCATGTAAGATTTGTGATATTTTCATGAAATATTAAGCAATGTATAAAGAAAAAAACACTCACCTGCAACTACAGGGAAGCACCACATGAAACCAAATACTGATTCAAGGAAAGTTCCAGAAGAACTGTTTACAGACTCAGAGAATAGCTGAGGTCGGAAGGGACCTGTGGAGGTCACCTTATCCAGGCTATCTACTCAAGAAGGGTGTGCATTGCTTCTGGTTTTGTCACTGGGCACCACTGAAAAGAGACTGGCTCCCACTTTTCACATACTCCCTGGAGCTGTTTATCTACACTGAAGAGATCTCCCATGAGTCTTCCCTCCTTCAGTCTAAAGAGTCCCAGCTGTCTCAGCCCTTATAGGAGAAATGTTCTAGACCCTTAATCATCTTCGTTCTTCACTGGATTGTCTGCAGTGTATTTATGTCTCTCTTGTAATGGAGAGCCCATAAGAGGACAAAGCACTTTTGGTATGGCCTCACCAGTGTTGAATAAAGGGGAAGAAGTAACTTCCTTCACCTACAGGCAACGCTCTGCCTAATGTAGCCCAAGATATTCTTTGCTGCAAAGGCATGCGGCTGGTTTGTTTTAAAATTACTGTCCACCAGTAACCTCGGCTTACTCTACCTCTTTATCTTCCTGACGTGTCCTTTCTAAAGACCTTGCATCCTTTCATTGAAGTGTCCCAGTCACGAAAATCATCCCAAGTCTTAAACATGAAAGCAGTTTGCTGATATAAAACTGCTTACAGTATTTCTTACAAATACCTATGAAATGTATTTTAAAAAAAAATGTATTTAAAGGAAACCTTCCAAACAGTTGAATAAAATATATGTTTAATATCACCAAAATAACTCTTGGAATAAGAACTTGGTGTATTTCTGAGTCAGCGCCTTTGCCATCTGTCATTTGGAGGGACTCCACAGACTTACTTGATGATGGAAATGTAGAACTATATGTTGGTTTGGATTAGAAATGACCTTTGAAGGTCAAAAATGTTAGTTTAGGCATGAGATAAAGTGTTAATTTCTTTAATGCAAGTGGAAATTTATAGTGTTTAACTAGAATTAGTGCTGCAGATGGCAGACCATCCCACTTGGATATCTATTTCAGGCTGGGATGTTATTCCTTATGGGTTATTGAGGGGGGTGAGGTTATTAGTGGTATACAGAATTGAAGTCAGAGTAAATTAGTCATAATCAATGACTAATAAGCATTTAATTAAAGACTTCATAGGTGAAGTAGGCAAAGAAAAAAAATTTATTATCCAAAAATATAAGGGAATTTCCACAACACTAACATACATTGTGTCTAGAAATTAATATACCCTTAGATTTGAATAAAGGAGGTGTCAATTGACATACTGAATCCTTTCATAATAAACTTTGAATAATACTGGTGAAATTGTCAATATGGTCAACCAGCTTTTGGATTGTGGATTCTCGCTGTTGTTATGTGAAAATAAATTTATGCTGAGTAATCTAACCATGGAAACAATTGTGGAAAATATATTCTGTTCTGACTAGAGTACCACAGCTCAACACAAAACAGTCTCTATATAGACAAGCCCAAGCTTGAATAAAAAGGCGATGTTTTAATAACATTTTCAACCTATATAGTGACTTTCTTTCACAGATCTCCATCTACTTTATGAATAGTATTTGTCCTTGGCACAGCCCTGAGAGGTGGAAAAGAACTCTTCTTACTTGCAAAACTGGCGATTAAGGACAGAGTGAGGAGTCATTATTTCAAATGTTGGCTTTAATGGCTAGATTACACTTGTACTTCTGACATTTGGAAATTTACACTGGAAAAGCTTCATCTGACAAGTAAAACCTATGCATATGCACTAAATGTGTAGCATCAGTTTTCCTTAGTGATACAGAATGCTTTAAATCTTAGGGAGAAGTCTATAATAAAATGATACAAACAAAGTGTGTCTCAAGATAGTAACATCCGTAAATTTGCTCTGCAGAGCTATTAAATAGAGGCAGACTGGCAATCGAGATCTTGATTCAGCTTTATGTCTATGAAAGGTTGGCTTATTGCTGCTATAAAGGGGTCTTAAGTTGCTTTATAAGTTGATAGCTACTGTCCTGAGAATGTGGTACAACTGGGAATAGAGTATGCAGTGCTAACCAGGGACAACTTTCCTTTTGTGATGATCTTACGATAAAAGCATTGAACCGGAATGTCTAAGTTTTAGTTCTTGTTACAGAAACTTCCATTGCGACCTTTGGAGGCCACTTACTCCACTCGTACTTCGTCTCCATTTTGTTTTGTGCGTATGAAACCCTGCTCTGCAATGTATATGTTCTTATACTACACTCACCTTCAAGTGTCTCTCATTGCTGGGTTAAGCAATGTGACTAAAGTTAATCCTGTGTTTATTCTTGACTATCCTTGTAAGGAAGAAATGTATGTATACAGCATTTCAATCTGGTAGATATGAGTCAATGCCTACTTACCTCTTTGCACCACTCATGACTGCAGTGTGGCCAGCAGGAGCAGGGAGGTTATTCTCCCTCTGTACACTGCACTGCTCAGGCCACACCTTGAGTACTGTGTCCAGTTCTGGGCACTCAATTTAAGAAGGACATTGAGGTGCTTGAGTGTGTCCAGAGAAGGGCGACAAGGCTGGTGAGAGACCTCGAGCAAAAGCCCTATGAAGAAGAGAGGCTGAGGGAGCAGGGATTGTTTAGCCTGGAGAAGGGGAGGCTCAGGGGGGACCTTTTTGCTGTCTACAACTACCTGAAGGGTGATTGTAGCCAGGGGGAGGTTACCTTCTTCTCTCAGGCAACCAGTGACAGAACAAGAGGACACAATCTCAAACTATGCCGGGGGAAGTTTAGGCTGGAGGTGAGGAGAAAGTTCTTCACTGAGAGAGTCATTGGCTACTGGAATGGGCTGCCCAGGGAGGTGGTGGAATCACTGTCCCTGGAGGTGTTCAAGGTGGGTTTGGATATGGCACTTGGTGCCATGGTCTAGTCTTGAGGTCTGTGGTAATGGGTTGGACTGGATGATCTTTGAGGTCTCTTCCAGCCCTGGTGATACTGTGATACTGTGATACTTTATTGACTTCTGTTATACCTCCATCATTTTTCCCACTTTTTTTTTCCCATGCTGAAATTCCTAACCCATTCATGCAAAGCATTTAAAGGCACTGAAATTTATTATTAATTATGTGAGAACTCACTGCAAAGCAGATCTAGTTGGCTGAAGTACTCTATCTCAGTTGAGAATACTGAAGGATTGAATGTGTCACTGTTTCCTAAATGACATTGGCACTCTCTGTCCAAGAAGTGATAAATAAATGAGCCCAGAAAACTTTCCTTGAAGACAGGTCAGAGCCTTTTGTGAGGTAACAGCAACGCTACTGCCAGCCTGAATATAGATGGTAGAAATATTGCTGAATTGATTTGATTAAGCTCTGGTCACAGGTGAATCTTCGTCCAGCTGTGTCATGCAGGAGGTAGCCCTCTCCCAGCATGATAATATTACAATTATAGCAATCAGATGTAGAGAAGATTAGGTAGCACATTGTGTCTTCCACATATAATTGGCACTTCAGTTTGTACCAGTGGCTGAAATTAGACTATGTGGCATTTATATTCCATAGTATGCTTGTTCTTCGAGATCAGGAAAACAGCTGGAGAGCATTGTGACTTTCTTTCTATCCATGCTAGGCTTTCCTTCCAATAGAAACCAGAATATGCTAAGAGGTAAAGCCAGGATGTAAATTACACTGCAGGGAATCCTACAGTCTATGTGCAACAATGGCTCCCTGGATCTAGAGGGTGAAAAGGAGTGAGAAGACAGCTACATTTAAGAATTAATAGATCAGCTGAGCTGAGGTTCAGTTTCTCATTAGTATCTACTGGTATGTAGTAGGGAGGTCTCCGAGCATTTTTAGATACAAGTCCTGTTCACGTACCTACTACACACCTTAGTTTAGTCCAATTTTTTCTTGATTCAGGCACCGACCAGCACTGTGCTCAGGTGAGTGCATTGCCCAAACTAGCCCTTGGCTGTTGTGTTGTTATACCTCTAAACCACATGACCAGATGCATCCATTACAACCACCACTAGTGGTTATCATTTGAGCAGGGTCATGGGAATATACAGGTCAGGCTGGGGCAGAGGGGAGTACACCATCGCTCTAGTGCTTGGGCACTTGTTGGGATGAAAGCTGTGTTTATTTTGTGTGATAAATGTTACTGCATTTACAAAGTATTCAGATCAAACCACTAAGAGTTAATAGAAAATAACATAAGTAATGTATTATTATTAATTGATCCATTTGAAATAAATGCTGTTTAAATTATTATATGCCTTGATAAATAAATAATAGTTCTGATGATAATCAAGGTAATTTTAAGTATCAGAGGAATAAAATATGTGATTCTATTTCATTTAAAGGTCTGAATGTATGGATACTTAAAGCTTAGTGGAACCTAATATTCTTTCTAAAGCACAGTCTTGCTGATATTGGCTAACAATTTTACACTGGATACAGGTTGCAGAGAATCAGTGATGTGTTTTTAGATTATTACTTAGAATTCAAGCCATGAGAACAGGGACCAAAATCTATTGTCTTCTGAGATCACATAGTTTCTCTGTATTGAAGGAACCACAATCCATTCACACTTGATAGGGAAACTGAAAGACTTAAAATAACTTGGAAACTATATTTTAACCAGTGCAAGAAAGTATTTTTCAGACTGGTGAGGCGGTATATTCATCACTTTGTGCTGTGTGCTGCTTAACACGAATACCTGTTCAGTCATGAGGGCTGATAAATTTTAAGTTTTGCATTTTAAGAGATCAAATATCTTATGGCAGGAAATGCATCTTCAGTCTTTTCAGCTGAACTCAGAGTGTTGTAATTTTTTTTTTTCCCCATGTGTGTAATAGTTAAAGAAATTGAGTGAGTAAATTTGTCCTGACAACAATATGGTTCAAAAGTGTTTGAAA
The DNA here is from genome assembly GCA_013396675.1 of Eubucco bourcierii. Taxonomy (NCBI): domain Eukaryota; kingdom Metazoa; phylum Chordata; class Aves; order Piciformes; family Ramphastidae; genus Eubucco; species Eubucco bourcierii. The sequence goes on from VWZE01010642.1 coordinate 33,827, forward strand.
GAATTATATTAAGATTTTTAAAAGAGAGCTCGTTGAGTATTTGGGCATCAATCTTGGATAACTGAGAACTGTGATGAGGGTTACTCTCACTCAGTGGTTGAGTCAAAGTGTAATATGAGGTATAATACTGGCACAACATGTTAGTTCATCAATAGCTTTTACAGTTTTTATATGTGGACTTGCTGCAGAAACTTCTGTGAGTCACAGGAATAAATTTTCAAACGGCCTGAGCCTGCCTGAAGAAAACATGAGAGTGCCTGCAATTATAAAGTATCTGAGTCTCTGTGGTAGTTTTTTTCTTCATAGAAAAGTAATTAAAATTCTCAAAGAATGAAAGGAATTTAATAAATGCTGTCTACATCTTAGGCTGCTGTTTCTGAACCTTGACTGGATGTTATTATCATTCAACTCTCTTAACATGAGAAATTCAGTAACAGCTGTAAACTATGTGTGGTGGGTTGAAATTACCCCTGAATTAAATTTACCAGACCATTTCAGATGGCTTAGAAGCAAAAGAAGATATATATTTACAGCAAGCTAAAATTTACAACCATATAATACAATGCATTTGTACAAAAATATATTTAAAATATTTACAATTTAGAAATAACAGAAGGATACTCACAAGGATCCTCCTGAACTGTTCCTCAGCCCTTCCGGATGAAGCCCAGAAAGGGCTAACAACCACTTACTAGTCCTCCCTGCAGTGAGAAAACCAAGGAAGCCCCAACTGTTATTTACTCAGACAAGTAAGGTTAGTGCAGAAATCAGCCAGTGCAGAGGAGTTAAAGACAGGCTGAAGCAGGAGGCAGAAAAGTGAAGAAAAAATAAAATAGTTTATGCAGCAGATTATATAGTAGTAGAGCAAAATGAATGAAATTATATAGATTTATCTTATTGCTGTTCTTCTGCATCCAATACAATTATTTACTTTCATTCTCAAACATCAAATTTTTCCTGATCAAGAACTGATCAAGCCTGCCTTTTGAATAGTCATTAGTTATTCTTTTCCCTTGAAAATAACTTCAGTATATGCAAAATTGTTTTTTCAACTGTGGTGGTTTTGCCCCCACAGGGAGCCAAATGCCCACCAAAGCCCCTCTTAAATAGACAGGGGAAAAGAAAAGCCATTCATAAGACAGAAGCAATTTAATAATGATGACAAGCAAAGGAATAGACTGTGGGTAAGCAAAAGCAGAGAGGGAGATGCTAATCTCTATTTCCCATCAGCAGGACAATGTTCAGTCTCAGGCAGCAGGGTTCTCTATACTTGGCGGTTACTTTTGGCCATGGACATCACTTCCATGAACACACCATGGACAAATCCTCCCAAATTTCCTTCTTTCACTTCGTTCTTGTATCTGAGCTGATGCCATATGGCATGCAATATCCCTTTAGCCAGTTTGGATCAACTGCTTCAGCTATGCCCTCTCAGCATATTAGGGGGGAGAGATTTTGGAAAAAACCCAACCTGGGTGCCCAGCTTAGCAGTAGCCACAACACTGGTGCATTACCAATGCTCAGCTACAGCACTGCAAAACACAGCATTAGAAAGATGTTTTGAGGAGAATTAACCCCAGACCAGCCCAGTTCAAACCTACTACACTAAAATTCTGGTGGTTGACATATTTGATCTGTTATGAGGTTTCTTGAGACAATAAATTCAATATTGTATTAGAGGTTTTGTTTGGTTTTGGGTTTTTTAGGGGTTTTTTTTTGGTGGGTTTTATTTGTTGGTGGGTTTGTGGGTTTTTTTGGCTTTTTTTTGCTTGTTTTGGGGATTTTTTTAGGAGGTATAGTGCATTAATTGTGGGTTTTTTTCAGAAGAAAATATATTGAAATTGTACCTTTTATCATTTCAACAAATACATCACTTACAGTGTGTCAGGAAAAATAAATGAAAAAAAAAAATCTTCCCTAAAATTGTTATATCATCAAAATAAATTAACAATATGCTCATTTATGTTTCCAGAAGCAATCTTTGTACCTAACATAAGAGTCTTTTACTTTAAGTATGACAATATTCTATTCACTGACAGAGTTTATATACATATTCTATATTATATTTGAGTTTCTGTTTGTATTTTCATCTAGTTTAAAGGAGAAATCCACATACTGCCACCTGTATAAAAGAATCACTAGATGCTATCTTTCATCTTAAGTACATGAAGGTACCAGAGATATACCCAGGTGACAGTTTCCTTAACTCCAGTGACCCTCAATTAGGAAAAGTTTTAAGCAACTGTCTAAAGGGTTTCCTGAAAAAGTATGCTTTTCTCAGTTGAGGCCAAGCTGCTTTATAATCATTATCTAGATAATCTTTGTGATATTTGACTGCATTGAGTAATGTTATCATCACGTTACAGTTAATGAAATTGTGATTTTCAATTTACCCTGTTTCCATTAAGTGCTTAATGTAAATTATTAGCTTTTCGAATCATCTTATGTTTTTTGAGAACACTTGTGCATACAGTGAGAGTAAAGGGCAACACTGAAGAAGTGGTCCCAAGTCATCAGACTGTAGTACTTAAAGGAAAGTGCTTACTATCATTTTAGTGCCTCAGTTATAAGCTGAAAACTGTGAGATCTTGATGCAGCAAATTTATTACAGATGGGGTTATGAACAGCATGGACACAAGCCTGGGTAGCCCCTCTTGGCTTGATATCCTGTGGTGGACATACTCAGAAGCATTTTCCAACCAAAGTGGTTCTATTATTTGGTGATTTATGTTGAAAAAATGTGTGGAGGTGATGCAATGCAGTTTCTAGTGATGAGAAAAGGGAGACCACCCCCTTGAGTCATGAGTTTCAGAACTGACCCCTTTGCTTTTTAAACTCTTGATAGATCTTAGATGTGGCTAGATCCAAGTTTTGTTCTAGATTTGTTCAATGGCTTATGCCTAATGGAAGGAGTACAAAAGGTAAGGAAAATCTCTGTGTACAGTTGAAGTTCAGAATGAACCCTCCTGCTTTCTACATTCCTTCTCAGAAGGGAATCCAGGTGTGGCTGGATCCAGACTTAGTTCCAGTCTTGGTCAGTTTTAAACACATGCATTTCACTAGTATTAATTCAGCACACTATCAGCCACTCCCTGAGGATCTGTTGCAAACAGGGAGTCCCACCACCTTAGCTAAGAAAGATCTCTTAGTCTGAGGTTTGGAATCTCAATTATTGGAAGGGTTCCCAGCTCTTTGGCTTGCAATAACTAAATGATGAGAGGTGTCTATTGCATTGCATGCACTGAATATTGAGTATCTATATTATTTATACAGTAACCATTGATTAAGGAAAATACAATCTGTAGTTCTTTCTAAGACAATTATTACCCTTGCATGGATTTATTTGCTGTTTTAGATAAAGTTCATGTTCAGGAATTCTTTCTGAAAGAAACAAAAGTACATAAAGAAGTATTAACATTTCTGTGTTAACAGAATGGAATTTTTAGTCTTGCTTCTTTCACTCCTATTAGAATATGATCTAGCTAATTGAAAGTAAATTTATGCAAAAAACCCAAACCAACAAAACTCAGGACTTTTAAATACTATGACATTGTCACCGTTTAGAGGGTTAACAGCAATTTTCCTCTAACATGTGTTCACTAGGGATCAGATTTCCACATCACATATTCAGTGAAAGGAGGAAAATAAATAAATGGAATACAAGATATGACTTATTGACAAAGTGATGTAATAAAACTCCATAGAAGACATCCAGGAAACATAAAAAGCAGAACCTCTTCCAACTCTTTTGAGATCAGAGAAAAGGAAATTGTTCTTGATGAAGTTCTGACACCTATAATGTGTTTACATCTGAGTCCTTTAGACTCCCTTTGAATGCTAGATGTAAAAATAGATCACCTAACTTAAATACTTGATGTTTTCTTATAGTAGCCTTCCAGTATCTGAAAGGGGCCTACAGGAGGGCTGGGGAGGGACTATTTACAAGGTCTTGCAATGACAGGACAAGGGGCAATGGGTTTAAACTGGCAGAGGGGAGATTTAGACTGGATGTTAGGAGGAAGTTCTTTCCAGTGAGGGTGGTGAGGCACTGGAACAGGCTGCCCAGGGAGGTTGTGGCTGCTCCCTCCCTGGAGGTGTTCAAGGCCAGGTTGGATGAGGCCTTGAGTGGCCTGTACTAGTGGGAGGTGTCCCTGCCTATGGCAGGGGGTTGGAACTAGATGATCCTTAAGGTCGCTTCCAACCTTACTGTTTTATGATTCTATGATTCTTCTGGGTGTTATCAAAATTTTAGAGATTTGTAATATTTTGCTTTTTTGTTGTTGTTGTTGTTTGTTTTTTTTTCTTTTGTACTACAGTTAAGGATATTTGAATATAATTTATGATAATTAATTGATATTTAAATGTGATGTAAATCATATAGCATATCTAAGGGCTAGAATTTACAGAGAAATGTGAAGTTCTTGTTTGTGAAATTCTTGTTGCAGTCAAAAGGAAAAGACAGGTTCAAATCAAAGGTAAAGTGTTTAACTGGGTTAAACAACTAGGTGCAGCCCAGCCAGGTAAAGGCCCTTCAACTATAAAGGAAGGTCAAATTCAGGACCAACTAGGGAACATGAACATACATAAATCTATGTGACCTGATGAGATGCATCCCAGAGTTCTGAAGGAATTGGCTGATGCAGTTGTAGTATCCCTCTCTGTAATATTTGAAGAGTCCTGGCAGTCAGGTGAAGTCTCTAGAGACTGGAAGAAAGGAGGCATTTTTAAAAAGGGTGAAAAGAGAATCCTGGAAATTGCAGACCTGTCAACCGCACCTCTGTGCCAGTAAAAGCATGGAATGAATCCTCCTTGAAGCTGAAGACAGGGGAGTGATTTGACACAGAGCATGCCTTCACCAAGGGCAAGTCCTGCCTGACCACTCTAGTGACTTTCTACAGTGGTGTAACTATATCAGTGGACAAGGAAAGACCAGCAGATGTCACCTGGAATTTTGTAAAGCCTTTGACACAGTCCTCCACAACATCCTCCTCTTGAAAGTGGCGAGATATTAGGTTTGATGGCTTGTCTGTTCAGTGGATAAGGAGTTGGTTGGATGATTGCACACATGGCTCAATGTCCAGATGGAGGTGGGTGACAAGTGGAGTCCCTCAAGGATCTTTACTGGGACCAGTGCTGTTCAACATTTTTATCAATTATACAGGCAGTGAAATTGAGTGCACCCTAAGCAAGTTTACAGGTGATATCAAGTTGAGTGGTGCAGTTGATAAGACTTAAGGACAGGATGCCATCCAGAGGGACCAGGACAAACTTGGAAAGTGGGCTGAGGAGACTCTCATGAGGTTAAATAAGGCAAAATGTAAAGTTCTGCACCTAGGTCAGGGCAGTCCTTGATATCAATGCAGGCTGGGAGATGGTGAAATTGAGGACAGCATACAGAGAAGGATTTGGGGATACTAATGGATGAGAAGTTGGACAGGAACTGAAAATAAACACCTGCAGCCCAGAATTCCAGTGGCATCCTGGACTGCATCAAAATAAGCATGGCCAACAGGTCGAGAGTGGTGATTCTCCACTTCACTCTGGTGAGACCTCACCTGAAATACTGTGCCCAACTCTGGGACCTCCAACACAAAAGTGAAGACTTGCTGGAACGTGTTCAGAGCAGGGACACAAAGATAATCAGAGCACTGGAGCACCTCTCCTATAAAGACAGGTTGAAAGAAACAGCATGGAGAAGAGAAGGCTCCAGGCAGACCTTGTAGCTACATTTCAGTATCCAAAGGGGACTTACAGGAAGGTTGTTTAGGAAGCTTGTAGTGAGAGGATGAGGGGCATGTTTTTAAAAGGGAGCAGGGTAGATTTAGGTTAGACACAAGGAGGAAGTTCTTTACAATAAGAGTTGTGAAATACAGGAACAGGTTGCCAAGGGGTGTGTTTGAGGCCCCGTCCCTGGAGACATCCAAGGTCAAAGTCGATGAGGTTCTGGATAGCCTGATCAAGGTGGCAACTACTCATATTTCTCTTTTGTTAACCAACAATGGCTTTCCTTTCGAAGGCAAATAATTCTTCAGTTTGAAAAGTTATTTAAAGTCTTGATGTCTTTGAGGATTAGATAGCCAGTCTTCAACTAATCTCTCCACTGCTTGCCATCTAATAAACATCTGAAAAAAACTATTTAAAAATTACCCAAAACATTTAGTGTTAAATGCTGTTTTACTGCACACTGAATATCATCACTGCGTAATAGCATCTGATGAATATCTTATTATCATCAGAGGGGAGGCTTTTAAATCAGGCCTTAACTACTTTGTTTAAAGACTTGGAATGTAATCACTGAAATTGTATTTTGCTTTTTTTCTTGTGTGTTTTTGCTTCTGTCTGGAGTCTTCAGAGATTTTTCAGTTACACTCTATCTACTACCTGTTGTGAAAGACTGGTAATGAGATAATATAAGCAATTAGAAAAGCACTGCTCAGTCCTGAAGAAGTGTTATTGCTTTAAATTAATGTTCTCAAAGGGAATACACAACAGTGTTTCAGTCACATCTTATTGCTCCTGTGTTTTCCCAAAGATACCTTTGTTTTGTCCATATCTGGTCTAATCAGTAACACACAGGTGGCTGCAGAACAGCACTAATGCAGTAAATATTCTCCCTTAGGAGTAAGTGACATTGCACAGAAAGCAAGGTCAATCTGCGATCCTGTTATACATGATGTCAAAACTAAGTATCATAAAAATGCTTCTGGCTTAGATTTAATGTTAATTTAGAAAAAAATCTTAGTCTGCAACTAGACTTGCCACAGTACTATGTGCTGAGTGAGTTGAGGGTATGAACTAGGTTAGGGTGAGATTCCACAAATAGATGTTGCCTCTTAGTATCCAGATTTAAACCCATGTATGTCCAACTTACCATGCTGCGCTGCATGCTTTTCCCCAGTTTGAGACAGTGTGATGGTCACTCTAGCCTGTGACTCACCAAGTGTTTCTCATATGAGGAGTAAAACCACAGGTTTTCATAAGGCAGGGTTATTAGGTGAAACCTATTCTTTTGTGTCCTGGTCTGCCAACAGCTCGTCCCCTGTTTTGCCTCCTATTTCTGACAAGATAAATTGAACCGGAGATTTTCCACACTGATGGTGATTTCTAAGACAGTAGGAAAGTATCTACAATGTAGGTACTAGAAAGAATTATTAAATGAGAGAGAAACCATCACCCTAATATCCACACCACACTTTCAGCTGTTGGGTGAGCATTTCTCTCTGATGGGAAGGTTGATCAGTGGGCTCCTGCTTTGTTCTTGGGAGGTCTCCACTGTGGAATACCTCTACCTTGAACAGGAAGCTCTGGAAGACAGCTTAATAGAGATGAGTTCTCATATCCACATACACAAAGGTATCCCTTCCTTGCTACACTGTATAGTATTTGGTTATGCACCTCCTCTGGGCCCAAAATGTAAAGTTTAAGACATAAAAATATAACTTCTGAGGTGTGCCTTTTTGGGTTTCGGGTTTGTTTTTTGGTTTTTTTTTTTTTTTTTTTTTTTTTTTTAATTCACAGTGTAACATGACTCACCAGAGTGGTGTATTTTTAACAAAAAACTGAAGGTGGATTTTGCTTGGCCTATTGTCTGACATTGAGGTGTGTGATGGCCTTTGAGGAGACCAAGTTTGGTGGGATGTTGTTGTAAGACAGTGTCAGAGAAGAAAAAAACATCTACTGCACTATTCTATTCACACAGCTTAACTCAAGAAACAAACCAGTGTTCAAGGTTAAATACAGGTCTGTGTCTAGTTAGATTATGGTTTTAGAAATCTGAAGAACTGGGTTCATGAGGGTACCAAGCACTTTATGTATTTTCTTGTCTCCCTCTTTANAACTCTAGGTGATCTTTATGTAAAAAATATTGAGAAATTCTATTCTGGAAGCAGAAATGTTCGGAGTTTATCAGTAATTGTTATTCCCTGAGGCTAAAGTTGGAGAAAAAGTGAGTACTCCTGTCCAGCCCCACAGAACAGATTATACTTAGAATAAAATGCAGGGGGGAAAAAAAAAAAGAAAAGAAAAGAAAGGAGACTCCAACAGGAAAAATGTATAAAGTTCATGTACATTATTTTAAAGGTTTTCTTTTTAGTTTGTTTTTGGTTTATGTACTACATTTCTTGCAACTTGTATTGCAACTTGCCTTACATTTTAAAGGATGCTGTTTATTAGTTTCCAGGCAGATAAAAACGTATTTCTTGTTCTCCCCTTAAAAATTCTGGGTTTACATGTGATATTGGCTATACTGAAAGTTCAGTTAAAACAAAAAGTAGAATTCATGCCAGAAGAATGAGAGGGTTTCAACTATCAAATAATGCAAATTATTTTGCAAAATCACATGGTGCGGTTAGCTCGAGGCAAAGCTCTCAAGCACATTTCTTTCCTCCTGTTTTGGCAACGTGCAAATAAGAAAGCTTTTGGTCACCACAATATCTAAAATGCTGTAGGAATATATGTGATGTACTACACAGATTGTAACAGTTTACTTGTATTATCACCCTGCTTTCTTTAAAAAACAAACAATACATAAATTTCTTTAAATGAATAGATTTATAATATGGTTCGTGGAAAAGCAAAGCAATAGCTGCACTTGCATCAGCTAACACACTCTGCATGGTAAGGGTACAAGTGACATTTATCCCCTTTGAGCTTATCCCTTTATCCACAGACTCAGTGCCTGATGGGGCAAATTAGCAAGGAAATCAATGTCTGGAGTCTAGTTCATGGGGTTTTGTTATCCTTGTAGAGATGATATCTTCTTAAGAAAGCCTTATGATGGTTGGTGTATTAATCTCCTGCCAAATTTATTCCATAACCTCTACAGCTGAAATCAGAATGAGTTCATCTGATGAAAAAAGCAAACGAATAAATAATGAAACAAAGTATTTCCAACAGGACATATGTAGAGTGACAGTATTTAAGGGTGCTGTTAACCCCAGCTAGCAAAAACAGCACCACATGGGTACTTACTCCCTGCCCTCAGTGACAAGGGGAAGATAATGTGAAGAGGAAAAGTGAGAAAACCTGTGAGTTGAGATAAAGACAATTTAACAGGTACAGCAAAAGTCAAGCATGTAAAACAAAGCAAAACAAGGAGTTTGTTCACTGCTTCCCATTTTCAGGTAGGTGTCCAGCCATCTCCAGTTTACAGCCAGTATTTGTGTTTTTTTTTTTTTTTTTTTTTAAAGAAGTAACAAAAAGGTGATGAAAGCCATAGACATAATATGTCCCTGCATTAATTTACAACTCCATTTTCAAAGTACTACACAGGCTGTTAGATAAGCAATTCCCACTGGAGATGGCAAGTGGGACCTTATTTCTGGCTTTCAAACTGTGGGTGCAAGAAGGCTTTTTGTTGCTGAATACATTACAGTGATGACTTACAGGTTTGGAATTCCAAAAGAGAGAAAATGTTTTAAATAAATGAGCAGAGGGAGTGAATGACTACAGACGAGTACTAAAGCTATTCCGTTCAATTTGTAAAGCAGTGACCCAGAGGAGGAGATGTGCAGCAGAGAGATAAAATTTCTTGATACTGAAACCCAGAGAGGTATATAGTAGCTATTGACAGAAAAACAAAATATAGAACAGAATTACTTGGGTGGGCTAATTGCCTGGACCGATACAGTTCAATGCCAGGAAATTTACTCTTTCAGCTATAGGGAATTTCATAGTAAAAATAAGAAAAGAAAACATAGTTTAAATGACCAGACACAAGAGAATTCTGAGAAATGTTTGAGGACAATGATTGTAAAGCATAATCAAACACATTATTTTAATTTTGTTTTTCCTATCTAGAATCACATTGTATCAAATTGTAGTGTGGACCATCCTTCTTGTACCAAAAATATAACTGCTTAAATATGGTTGATTTGGTGCCTTGGAAGTCTTACTGGTGGTTCTAACTTCACCAGCAGTTCCAAGCCTAGTGGCCCAAAGTTCACTGTACTTCCAGCCCCTGCTGGCACATTGCTGCTATGTCTCTGGAGAGACACTCTCCTCTTGTAGGAAAAACAGCAATATATCAAATCTCTGTGCCAGACTTTAAAGGAGAAGGTGCATACATTTTTAAGTAAAGCTGATTTCATTCATTCACACTCACATTCATATGTCATCATATGTTCACATATACCAAGATACTTGTTAGGCATTTTCTTTATTTTGAGCTGTGTCTCAGTGCTTGTGAGATCATAAGGTAACTCATTCTGGAAGGCACCTCAGGATATCATTATCTTCTTGCTGAAAGCATGGTTAGTTATAAGGTCAAACCACGCTTCTCAGGGCTTTATCCAGTCTAGTCTTGTAGATCTCCAAAGACAGAAAGCATACAGTCTCATTGGGCAAACTCTCTAAATGCTTGACTATCTTTGCAGTGAAAAAGCAATTCTTGAACAAGATAGATAGATATGCTGCTTGAGTTTTGTGGAAGCAAGTTTCAGATTTTCCTGATTAAAGGACATATGTGGCTTGATTCAGTGTCGTGGAAAGCCAAAACAGGCCAAATTAGGCCTAAGCATGTCCTGGCTTGCCCAGACATGTTTATCTGCTCTCCTTCATTCTGCTGATGGGAGAAGCAACTGTGGGAAGAAGGACAAAAATCCTGGCACCTTCATGTCTGTCTAAGGTTGTTTACAGAGTACCCACATGTGTTTATACACTTGTTTGTGTTCTCCCCTTAAAGGTAAAAGTAAACCTTGTCTTCATCTAATATGGTTAGTTTGGCTAACTGCCATTCTGATTGGCTGATCTGTGGCCAAAGGCCCATTAGTCTTGGGATGCATTAATAAAAAGACGTGAGCAGGTAAAGATAACATGCTTTGCTTTAATATTGCTTTTGCTTCAATGCGCCCTCTGCTTCTGTCTCATTGTTCTTTGTCATTGCATCCTGTCATTCTCTGGAACAGTATGCATGCTGCATAATAACAAGCCCTGATACTTTGGGTTTGTCTACCTGGAAACTTGATATATCTCCAGTTTACCGGGGAATAGGTCTTAGGTGCCTTCACATGATAGGTCTGCTTAGCCAATGCGACATTGTACCTGTCTGTACATCTGCAAGATAACCTGCCTACACCTCTGCAAAACTCCATGCTGAATCTGGAGTCCAAGACAAACCAGAATCAGACCAGAGATTGTCTGCTTCTCTCTCAACACCCCTGTTAATAGCCTGGGAAGATCAGAAATCTTTAACGACTGTCAAGATACCCACAGAACTCCCTGTAAGTGTTTGGGTGCTGTCTGGAAACTGTAGTTAGTCCCAGGACTCCAGAGATATAATTTTTTGTGAGTAAATACTCAAAAACCATTTAACAGAACTCTGTAAATTCACTAGTTGAATCCAAACCTTCTGCTGTAAGCAGAAAGGAGATTCTCGAGTCCTTCTAGTGGGCAAGAGGTACAATTGACCACAAGAACCTCTTTTTAGTTCAAATGAGTTTAAGGTTTGTTGTATTATTGCTAGTTATTTCTTAAGTGTTCTAGATTCTGTTATTCCTTAGTGTAATGTTTTCATGACCATGCAAAGAACCTAATCATTATTAAAAATTACTGAGCAGGTGGTGAGAGTCATAGAATCATAGAATCATAGAATGGTAAGGTTGGAAGGGACCTCAAGGATCATCTAGTTCCAACCCCCTGCCATAGGCAGGGACACCTCCCACTAGTACAGCTCACTCAAGGCCTCATCCAATCTGGCCTTGAACACATCCAGGGAGGGAGCATCTACAACCTCCCTGGGCAACCTGTTCCAGTGCCTCACCACCCTCACTGTAAAGAACTTCCTCCTAACATCCAGTCTAAATCTCCCCTCTGCCAGTTTAAGCCCATTGCCCCTTGTCCTGTCATTGCAGGACCTTGTAAATAATCCTTCCCCAGCCTTCCTGTAGGCCCCCTTCAGATACTGGAAGGCTACTATCAGGTCCCCTCGAAGCCTTCTCTTCTCCAGGCTGAAGAGCCCCAACTCTCTCAGCCTGTCCTCATAGGAGAGCTGCTCCAGCCCTCTGATCATCTTTGTGGCCCTCCTCTGGACCCGCTCCAACACTTCCATGTCCTTCCTGTGCTGAGGGTTCCAGAACTGCACACAGTACTCCAGGTGGGGTCTGACGAGAGCAGAGTAAAGGGGCAGAATCACCTCCCTTGCCCTGCTGGCCACGCTTCTCTTGATGCAGCCTAGGACTCGGTTGGCTGTCTGGGCTGCATGTGCACACTGCAGGCTCATGTTGAGCTTTTCATCAACCCAGACTCCAAGGTCCTTTTCCTCAGGGCTGCTCTCCAGCCATTCACCACCCAGCCTGTATTTGTGCTTGGGATTGTGCCTACCCAGGTGCAGGACCTTACACTTGGCCTTATTGAATGTCATGAGGTTGGCCTGGGCCCACCTCTCCAGCCTGTCCAGGTCCCTCTGGATGGCATCCCTGCCCTCTAGCAAGTCGACTGTGCCACACAGCTTGGTGTCATCTGCAAACTTGCTGAGGGTGTACTCCATTCCTGTGTCCATGTCACTGACAAAGATGTTAAACAGCACTGGTCCCAGCACTGACCCCTGAGGGACACCACTTGTCACTGGTCTCCAGGTGGACATTGTGCCGTTGATTACCACTCTCTGGGTTCGACCATCCAGCCAATTCCTTATCCAGCGAGTGGTCCATCCATCAAGTCCATGTTTTTCCAGTTTGGTTACCAGGATGTCATGTGGGACAGAGTCAAATGCCTTAATATCAAAATATCAAAATATGTCCTGAATATCAAAATTAATAAACTATATTAATTTTGAGAAAATAGCATCTCATGTCCATACTACCCACCATCACATTCAGAAACAGGTGTAAGGTGGCAGAAAGGTTTGTATGGGTATAACAAATGACTGTTTGCTTTTGTAGGACATTCATGGGGATGTGATCACATGTCAGTAAATTCTCACTCTCACAAAGAATTCCAGTCATGTTAGTAGAGCTATTGCTTGGATGTTTTAGGTTTACAGTATGAATCCTAAAGTTAGGCCCATGAGAAATAGATATCTGAACTACATTTATCTCACTCGATACAGGGAATGTCAGTTTTCCCCAGAAAAAAAAAAAAAAGAAGAAAAAAAGAATGATTGTGATTAGCTGATGCTAAGGTAGAATTCCAGACTGTATGATATTATGCCAAATTCCTCAAAGGAATTGGTCTACTTAAGACCTAAGTCCAGTCCCAAATGGGAGTGAAGTCACAATCTGAAATGGGGTTCAAGAGAGATAAAAGGACCTGTTTCATGGATGAGGCTGCTCAGTCTGGTACTTAGCTCCTTGAAGGAATTGCTGGAGAACTTATTGTAACCTTCCAGTATCTGAAGGAGACCTGCAAGAAAGCTGGTGAGGGATTTTTAGGGTGTCGGGTAGTGATAGGACTAGGGGAATAGACCAAAATTTGAAGTGGATAGATTCAGATTGGATGTTAGGTAGAAATTCTCCACCATGAGGGTGGTGAGACACTGGAATAGGTTGCCCAGGGAGGCGGTCGAAGCCCCATCTCTGCAAGTTTTTAAGACCAGGCTGGTTGGAGCAGCCTGATCTAGTGTGAATTGTCCCTGTCCATGGTAGGTGGGGTACAGCCAGATAATCCCTTTCAGCCCTGACAATACCGTGATTCTATGATATAACAGATCCAGAGCTGTGATACAGCGCGGTAACCAATTTCGGTGAATGTTGCTGTTGTGGAGACATCTGTTAAATATTGGTGCCTTGCCATCTTGAAATCTGGACTATGTTCCACTGCACACTACCACATCTAGTGGGGTTGATGGCAGGTGTGTAAGTGTTATGTTTTTTGCTGTGTTAAGTATTAAGTAACAAAATTACTTTTGATATTGTAGTATAGTTAATGTATTACTTTTTAAAAAATATAACACTTTTTGTAGTACTTAAAAAAAAACCAAACAAAACAGTGTATATATGTATATTTTCCACTGCACCTCGTCCTTTATAAAACTTTAACTGCAACATATTGTGATGGTTTGGGTGTTCCCCACCCCCTCACACTTTGTAAAATCACCCAGACTAGACTCAGCCAGCTGGAAGTTAAGGACTGAAGCTCTATTTACAGCTCAGCACGATGTACAAGCAGATATATACACTAGATACAGGAATATTTACAGAAATACACAAGTTAAAGGTACTATAGAAACACAACACCCCTCCTAGAAATCAGAGTCCCCAGGAGGGACTCCCAACCACCCTTTCACCCCCTTTCCACCCCTCTACCTTACCCCAAGGTTTGGTTTACGCGCAAGGTGAGTTTGGAGGATCGGCAACGGAGGGTTAGAAGTAAAGTGGTTAGTTAGGTTATTCAGCAGAGAGGAGAAGACCCACTGGCTCCCAGAGAGAGACCAAGAGACTCTGTGTTATCTATGTTTGTGTTCTTGTTCTTATACATCTCAGCAAGCCTATGAGTGAACATCGGGATTGTTTACTTTTCACAGCCTATAATAACATTTTCTCCATTAAAATATTCCAGTTATCCTCAAACCAGCACACATATGATTAAAGAGATATAAATTTACTATAACCTTGGTATTTTCTTTATTTTTCCAGGATTGCACATCTGACTTCTGCAGCAATGAGTGTGTGTTCCTTCCATGTAGGAAGGGATTCACCCACCTTTGGCTACCTAGAGTGAAACATCTGTGCCTGGGCCAGGAGTGTTCCTTTTATAGCTAAACAATAGTCATCTTCATAAGACGAGTCATTCTAAGCTTGGTACTTTAGATAGCTATTTTGAGATGAATTTCCTTCTGTTTCCTTCTAGAGATGTCTCTTCATTGTTTGCTAGAGGAGATGGGAATTTACCTTATTCTGATTCACAATTAAGTATCTAATTTGGATTAGGGAAGATCATATGTATCATGAGTTTTTTATCATTGCATTTTATAGTAGTGCTTTCTGTATAGCCACTTATAGCTTTACCAAAGTGATCTGCATTACATGTTCTGAAATACAAATGTCCTTGTCAAGTGATCCAGATCTGTTTGCATATGGAAATGATAGATTCTGCACAAGATAACCAGACTGATAAAAGGGAAAACAAGAACCTGAAACTTCTAGAGAAGCTGTGTATATAACAAATGATGAGTAATGGTGCTTAGCTCCTTGAAGGAATTGCTTAAGCACTGTGCATAACTAAGCTAGAGGATCTATGTTATTACTGTTCCATAAAAGAAATGAGAAAATATTTTATTTTGCAGGTAACAAACTGCTATCTACCACTAAAGTTAGTAAACAGATGAAACAAGTAGATAAGAAAGCAAGGCTGAATTTCAGATAGAGTGCAGCAAAGTAGAGATGTCCTTCACTAGTACTTCACAGTGTTGAAGAACATTTTCTCTTTCTTGTGCTTGTTTTTTTCAAAAATATGAGTAATTCCAGTTAACATTTTTAAAAACTTTTTTGTTTGTTTGTTGGGGTTTTTTGTTGTTTTGTTTTGGTTTTTTTCTTTTCCAGTTAGTGGTCTCATTTGTAGCTTTGTCAGCTCACATCTGTGAGGTAGGAAAGCTAGCCCTGGAGAACTGTGAATGAGAATTAGTTGCAAAAACTATTCCCTAGTCAACAAAGAGGGTTGGGATATGTCAGATGGATTTCACTTGTGACTCAAAACATCGTTAATACTGACAAGCTAGAACTGATGATGTACAGTATAAAGCCTCACATACTGCAGTATTTTCTACAGCATAATGTGGTGGGGTTTGGAACTAGATGGTTTTTGAGGTTGCTTCCAACTTAAACCATTCCATGGTTCTGCAGTCTACAAGAACTCCCCAGGGCTAAGATGAAACCCTGGATGTGTTTCTCCTCTCTTGTTAGTTGCCTGGACAATTCCCTGACCATGGTTCGAGACAGGGTGTCTTTAAAAAGACACAGAGAAGTCTTCCAAGAGGCTAAACAGGTCCAGGAGATGGACCAGAAAGTGTAATTTTTGCTATTTCATTCCCAGAATGCCTGCATCTAGGCTTTGTATGGGGACAGAACAAACTCTCTCTCCCCTTTTTCCTCCCTCTCTCTCTCCATCCAATTTTAGCTGCATCACATGTGTTTGATAACGTGGGGTGGAGAGAGTTATAATATGGGGCTGGAGGCAGGCATCCAAGTCTGGGATTTTGGCCTGGTTTTGGAGGTAGGTTTGTGGAAACTTTGGAAGTAGGTTTGTGGAAAGTTTTACAGAACTGTGGCCTAGGGGTTTCTTTGTATTTTATATGCTTTACACTCTAACATGTAGTTTATGAACAGCATTTTTCATTTAAACTTCCAATAATACTCTGTATTTCTGTCCAATTCTGTGTGGAGTTTAACTACTTTGAGGAGAGTTAGAGAGCCTGTCTACCTCCTAGAACCAAGACACTATTCGCAGAACTATTTATTTATGCCATAATTTCATTTTCTTGTCTGAGGTAAGTACCATGGAGAAAGCAGCTTAATGATTTCAGCCTTGCTGTGTAATGTTTGAAGATCTGTTATTTCAACAGGTCATCCCCAACCTAAGCAAAATGAACAAAATCCTACTTTGGATTGACTCACAGACTGGGTGGCAATAGCCATGAAGGAAAGGCAAAGTTAATGACCTTAAGGATATTCTTGCACTCCAATGACAACACAGAAAAAAACAGTTGTGACTGTTACAGCTGTGATAATCTGATGACAGAGGAAAGAAAAAAAAGTTCATAGATAGAGGTAAGAGGTTTGATTTGACCAACTAGGCAAAAAAAAATCAAACTCTCAGACATTCAAGATCTTTTAAAGTATGTGTATACACTGGGGAGTTACATTTGAAATAAAAACTCCTTACTGTTTCAAGGTATTTCTGCTTACAGAATACTGGAATTTTTTTTGTGTCAGTGAGAACTGTGGGCATCAGAAATGTGCTTTGAGATGTATTTTTGGGGACACCTGCTGATTTCTTTTAGTTATCAGTACAATCTACACAGATTTGTTTCATGTGCCTTGTGTTTTGATAGCATAGTGTATGCTGAGGAAATACTTATGGTTTTAACCCTCACACTAGCAGAAGGCAAATAGTCCCTATTCTAGTTCTCTGTGCCCACTTCTACTCTAACCATGTCACAAAGAGTTGTGGAATAAAGTGCATCTCCTAAATCACTTGCATTCTTTTCCTTTGTGGGTGCCACCAGAACATTCCTTTGACAACAGAGTTGTATTATGAAGAGGGTATATATGCAGTTAAATATAATACTTGACATTTAAGTGACTCTTTTTTTTATTGCATCTGAAAGGAAACTATAAAGAAATGTAACCACTCCCGTTGTCATTTTATACACAGAGAAAGCAAGACACAGTCAGAGGCAGAACTGAGAACAGAACAAAACCTTATTCCTAGACACGAACTTGTCACTTTAAGCCAATTATATTGTCTAGTTTTGGTTTTACAGGGAAAAAAAAATAAAAATTTTAAGCCTTCACTGCACAATGTGCAGAGCTGTATGTAGCGATGTGTCTCATTAAATGTTTATTCTTCACAGAAATAGCCAATATAAAAATTCTTATTGCCCTGCACAGTCTGCTTAGAGAGTTTCTGCTATGCTCTTTCTAAATAAATAAGAAAGGAGGTTATATTCATGCCTTGGTTTCTGACTAAATTGCTGATAGCAGTGAAAAAACTTACATGGAGAAAAAAAACCCCAGTCCTGGATGAGAAAACATAAAGGAAGTTTGTATCTCCTAAACTAATTCTGTAACCTTTTGGCTGAGATCTGAATATATTTGTGAATGAAGATGTGATTTACGCTTTGAGTGATAAAGATGAATTAGATTATCCAGTCCAATTGATCATCAAGTAAACTGTAGTGGTATTTTGATAGAGAACAAAATCATACTTAAATTATGGTGACAGAATGAACGTGGAACACAAAAGAAAGGGGAAAAAAAAGAAAGAAGATAAAATCAGTGATTCGAAGAGACTAGACTTTCTTACTGAAAGTTCTTGAATTGTGAATAAAAAAATATCTCTTGTGGAGCAGAGGCTCCCAATTTAATTTTGGGAGTTTAAATATCAAACGGTGCTGTAGAATCACATCAGAAACAGCAGTTCCACAAACAGGCAATTAACCACACTTAGGATCATGGGCAGATAGCCAGAAGAATGTGTATTTAACTCATCATTGATATGTAATCAGAATGTGATTTAATTATTGACCTGAATAAAGCTACTACAGGTCACATAAAACTTTCCAGTTATACAGATTGCATTTGTTGTTTTCTGTTTTCGTAGACCTGTTTCACCATCTGGGAATGAGATGGGTGAGACTAATGCATGCCTCTTTCAGGAAGCATTATTAGTTTTATCAAGGAAATATGAAGTTCGATTTTTTGTTCTGTTGCTTAGTACAGATCTGTTGTGACACTGGACAGAAATGTTTCCACCCTTGTGAATAAAGTGACAAAACCAAACAATGAAAATAAATTTTAAAGTCTTTTGTGTTCAAAGAATGCATTTGAGGTCTGAAGTATCTTGATTTGCATAGGAAGACTAAAGTGAAAATCTCAAGGGATTTGAACTCATACCCCATATATCCAAATTTCTGAACATTGAAAAATGCAGGAAATAATTATTTTTCTTCATTCTCTGAAGTCTAAAGATACAGCAGGGTTTCAAACAGACTTAATAGGTACAACCTAGAGGGTTTATTTAAAATCCTTGAACAGAATAAACTGAGGTGCCTTTACTAATTGCCTTTATTACTGAAGAAAGACCATAAGGAGCACTCCTTTATTCCAGCACTGATTTATTCCAGCAGTGATTAAGATCTTCCTAAGTTTACAATCCTCAGAAAATCCATCAATTGAACAAACAAATACCCCAAACAAGGAGAACAAACAACTCCTGACAAAGCAAAACAAACAACCCCAAACAAAACAAAACAAAACAAATCAGAAAACTGAACAAGCAACCAAGCACCAGATATCTTCTAGTCTTTCTCACAGCAACGACAAGAATTTAGTCCAACATTTGGAAGATCATGTTCTCTTTCAAATTAGTCCTGTATTATGGCTGCCTAGCTGTAAGAGTTCCTCCTGGGCAGAGTGCCCTTGAATCTGGATCAGAGCTTTGCCTTTTGAAGACAAAACAGAGTGGTTTATGTTGTTGTGCAAGCTGAAAATATTAGTTTTTAGGTACATTATTCGACATTTCACACTGTGAAGTTACTACTAATTAAATAGTCTTGTTTCATCAAGCTTGTGAACTTCACAGAAAGTTTAGAAAATTGTGTCTATGCTTAATGCAAACAATCTAAGGTTAGAGGCTAGGTACTTATTTATTCTCTAAACTCTGAGCTTTAGGGACCTTTTAACTCCAATTCCCTACTGGATTACTTGAACTTGTTTACGATTTTAAAAAAATGTTATTATTTTTTTTTCCCATTGCAAACTTCAGAAATTCTCAACACAGCATTAATAATCTCTGTATGGTGCTTTTCTCTTAATGCTTGATGTTTATGCTGTGTGACATGAGTTAATATTGAGTCAATGACAAGTTCAAACACAGTAAATGCCTTAGAAGGGAGATGACTGAACCACTTTGATGGAATCCGTTGGTAAAAACATACAAGGAATACACAAGAAAGACAAAGAAAAGGAGGTCAGTGGAAAAATAAATTAGAAACAAAACAGGAGATTGTAGACTACATCAGAGATTAATTAAGTACAGACATCACAAAGGAAGCAAAGACCTAAGAATTCAAGACATAAAGGGAAGGACATTCAAATGACTTACACCATGCAGTGTTTCCATCTGTCTTTGCTGTAGGATTATTATCCATAAGCCTAGCTTTAGGTAAATGTCTTCTTTGGAGAGAACAATTCTGGGATGCCCATTGTCTATGTAATTCCAACTTGCAAAATCAGTCATGTGATTTTTGTCTTGAGTTTTAGCAGAACTCCATTTTTGCAAGTCAAACGATGCATTTTGTAACACCTAGGGAGGACAGGTTCAAAGCAGAATTAGGACGTGTGGAGTTTCATGTGTATCTGCTGATCTACTGACCATTACAGACCTTTCACCTTTTGGTAAAGCGTAATGTGTAGCTCAACAGAAGTTGGAAGAATGGTAATGCAGAGGTACTTCTTCTTGTTTTCACACTTGACAAGGAATCTACTTTTGTATTCACTTTCAATTTTTTTGTATTTATAATGATGGCAGGGTGTAGAAGGTTTTTTTGCTTTTTTTTTTTTTTTTTTTTTTTTTTTTTTCCCTGTGATGGTTTAGGAGTTCACAGTATCACAGTATCACAGTATCACCAAGGTTGGAAGAGACCTCAAAGATCATCAAGTCCAACCCATTACCACAGACCTCAAGACTAGACCATGGCACCAAGTGCCATGTCCAAATGTGCCTTGAACACCTCCAGGGATACTGACTCCACCACCTCCCTGGGCAGCCCATTCCAGCAGCCAATGACTCTCTCAGTGAAGAACTTTCTCCTCACCTCCAGACTAAACTTCCCCTGGCACAGCTTGAGATTGTGTCCTCTTGTTCTGGTGCTGGTTGCCTGAGAGAAGAAGGTAACCTCCTCCTGGCTACAACCACCCTTCAGGTAGTTGTAGACAGCAAGAAGGTCTCCCCTGAGCCTCCTCTTCTCCAGGCTAAACAATCCCAGCTTCCTCAGCCTCTCTTCATAGGGCTTGTGCTCGAGGCCTCTCACCAGCCTCGTTGCCCTTCTCTGGACACACTCAAGTACCTCAATGTCCTTCTTAAATTGAGGGTCATAGAATCATAGAATCATAGAATCATAGAATGGTAAGGTTGAGTTACCCACCCTCACCATGAATTCACCAGACTAGACTCAGTCAGCTGAAAGTTAGGGAAGCTATATTTACAGTTTAGCACAATTTACAAGAATATATCTATACAATATACACAGATACTTACAGTAACATACAAGTGAAAATAATGCAGAAACATAAAATCCCTTCTGAAACAGACTGACTGCTAAGGATGCTTCAGACCAACCTACTACCCCCTTTCTCCTCTTTCCCTTCTTTCTCTCCCCTCAGAAATAACCAGATCAATCCCTGTATATCTCATGTGATAAATCTGTAGAGATCTGAGGTGAGATGTCAAAAAGATGACAAGGAGGTTAGATTGGGTTAAAGAGTTAAAGCAGATGCAACCACACAGACCACCAGAGAGAAGAACAACTGAGAAGTCTGTGAGCAGTGAGTGCCTTGTCTTATATTTTGACTACTTGTGTTTCTCAGCAGAAGAACAAGTGATATAGGTCACTGTTATTTTTCTCCTCACAGCCAAGGATTTAAGTTCTCTCAGTAAAATATTCCAGTTAGCCTCAAACCAGCACATTTGCTTATTTAGCTTCTTCTACACTACAAGCATATTCACAACTTCAAAATAATAGACAAGAATATTCTCTCAAAAATCTTGTTACTGTAAGACAAAGGAGGATTTGATCCTTCACAAAGACAGACAAAAATATTTTGTTTTTTTTCTACAATGGCAAAAGTAGCATTGATGAATAAATGCCAAGGACAAACTCTTCGGTTTGAAACTGTTTCTTTTATATAGAATCATAGAATGGTAAGGTTGGAAGGGACCTCAAGGATCATCTAGTTCCAACCCCCTGCCACAGGCAGGGACACCTCCCACTAGTACAGGTTACTCAAGGCCTCGTCCAGCCTGGCCTTGAACACCTCCAGGGAGGGAGCAGCCACAACCTCCTTGGGCAACCTGTTCCAGTGTCTCACCACCTTCACTGCAAAAGAACTTCCTCCTAACATCCAGTCTAAATCTCCCCTCTGCCAGTTTAAACCCATTGCTCCTCATCCTGTCATTGCAAGATCTTGTAAATAATCCCTCCCCAGTCTTCCTGCAGGCCCCCTTCAGATACTGGAAGGCTACTATAATGTTTCCTCAAAGCCTTCTCTTCTGCAGGCTGAAGAGCCCCAACTCTTGTATCCTGTCCTCATAGCCGAGCTGCTCCAGCCCTCTGAGCATCTTCGTGATATAAAACTCATCTTTGCAAGTACTCAGCATAACAATGTGTTGGTTTTAGGGCCATGAGCTACTCAAGACCTGAGGACAGAAATGATATTTGCCCCTTTTGGGGACTGAAAATAGAAATGCTGCACACTGATTGCAACTTGAGAAGGAGATTCTATTTACAAGTACGTATGTGCAGAAGGCATTCAGGTAGAATGAATGCATTCACAAACAAGGCCGAGCCTATCACAGCAAAACCTTCTAGAATCCTCCATCCATCCAACATCCACAGGCCTGAGAGTAGGCCAAAACTACTCTCCCCACCTCAGGCCTTGTAATGCTTTTCAAAATTCCCTGCATGCTCCCCCAACACAAACCATAAGCAGAGATGTGTTTTGTTCCCAAAGAGAAGTGAAGGGGGAGAGGCAGGGAGAAGAGAGCCACATCAGCCAATCACTGCTTTAAATGCTGTGATAGCAGAAAACGGAATAGAACAACAATGTAACAATATCCTGGCATGACCAGGTCCATCTTCTGGGACTCTCTACCTCTTTGTGGTCTTCTTAAAGGCACCTGCGTCCCAAAACTGCAGCACACTGGTCTAAACGTGCCTTAAGGGTAATAATTGCTGTTCTGTATAAACAAAGAGCAGCATCTACGACAGACTGCGCATAGCTCTGGCTTGGATACAGTGAAGTCAGCACAGAAACTAATGCCATGTCTTCACGTCACTCCTTATCTTCATTTTAGTGCAGAGTCAAAAGAAGGAAGAGAAATCCAGTCAACTGAGATCTGCCTTATGACACTGACTACAAAAGCCAGGTATTCTATTGCTTGTCTCCTGTCCTTACTAGAAATGTATGTCTTGAACCATGAAAGCTGAGGCATGTGTTTCCTCTAGGGTTTGGAAGAAGAACTGAAAAGATAATGAAAATGTTTACTTGGAATACATACAAACTCAGTAGCCAGGTCATGTATTTTGAAGGTCTATTTCACAACTGTAAAACTCTTACAGACTCTCTGTAAAGTACCACTTATCTCTCATATAATTTGAAACACGAAGTGGTCACTTCATCACTCAGTTCAGCACAATAAATCAAAGTGAACGGTCATCATCAGACAGTTTCTTGGCACAGGTACATGTCGTAATTTAATGGCTTTTGGTAGCCAAATCTGAATTTAGCTACAGAGGCAAAAGGCCCTTTTATCATTATTCTGTAGAATACTGTAGATAATTTCCAAAGAAATTATGCCAGTACAGATGTTATGCTGTTGATAATTTGTCTTTCATCTGTAAAATCACTTTTAGACTTGATGCATGCCTTGAACATAAGCACTAAATCTTTACTACACTGCTGGATTCATTTGAAAGATACTCTGCTGCTGTAGCTTGGAAGGGGTACAGTTGAATTTTAAGGGCTTTGTTGGAGTTATGCAGTGATCACAGAGGACAGGCATCAGTGATAGGATATTTACATAACAGTTTTCAGAAATAGTAGTAGAAGTAAATGTTGTAAAAATAGGGATAAAGGGAATATGCTCAGCTAATATCTCCAAAGTAAGCAGATATTAATCACATTTAACTAATTCATTTACAGAGAGATAGAGGCCAAAACAAAAATTCAGATTTCTCTGCTCCCTGGGTTCATGCTTGCTGCTTGAACTGAAAATGGAGCTCTGTTATCTCAAGCTAGAGAACTTGCTTTCAGATTTTACCCACACTTTTTACTAATATTTTTGGGTGATGTTTTTCTCTAAAGAACCACATGATCTTAATTCAGAGAGATACTTAGTGCAGTCTTGAAAGCATGCTGCAATTTCTAATTGAACAATGCAGTTTTCAAAGTGTGAGTACTGATTGAGAATAAAAAAGAGAGAGAAATATCAATAGTAATATGATGATGGAAAGAGTCCAGCAGAGAGCCACAATGATGATCAGGGGACTGGACCACCTCCGCTATGGAGAGAGACTGAGAGACCTGGGGCTCTTTAGTTTGGAGAAACCCGAGAGGATATCTCATCAACACCTATGAATATCTGAGGGGTGGGTGTCAAGTGGATGGGGCCAATCTCTTTTCACTAGTCAGCAGCAATAAGACAAGAAGCAGCAGGTACAAACTTGAACATAGAAGGTTTCATCTCAGTATGAGGAGAAACTTTCTCACAGTGAGGATGATGAAACACTGGAACAGGCTACCTACAGAGGTTGTGGAGTCTCCTTCTCTGGAGACTTTAAAAACCTGCCAGGATGTGTTCCTGTGCAGATTACCCTAGGGGATCCTGCTTTGATGGGGAGGTTGGACTCAACCTCTGGAGGTCACTTCTGACCTCTAACATTCTGTGATTCTGTGATTTTAACTTGTATATGGGCATTGCCATGTTTACATGAGGGGATCATGTTGTGTATTCAGTAAGAGTTGCAACATTTTGTTATACCCACTCTCATACATACTGAAAAAAGTAGATTATTTAAGCATAATGTCTTAATTTTTAAATTATTCACTCCTATTTCTAATAGGCAAAAATATACTCCTAAGGATTTGTTTATTGTTTTATTTTATTTATTATTGTTTTATTGCGTTCTTTTATTATGTTATTGTATTTATCTTAAGAAGATGAGATTTTGAGGTTCTGGTTCCTTGCATGTCATACAGGTTATGTGTTTAAAAAACCTGAGCCACAGTAATTCATTGTCTGTGTGTCCCTAAGTTGCCAGCAGAACTCTTGAGGCATTTTCAGATGTCTGGAATGAGATGGGGTGGGTGGGGGGGGGATGGTGTCGGCATGAAGAACAGTAAGATGATATTTATGAGAAACCACATCCTTGTAGAGCAAAGAATGAGCTTCCTTTCTAAAAAAAATTATCTCACTGCCCAGATAATTAGTCTGAGCTGGAAACAGTACGAAAAATAGTACATGGCTATTTTTGCATCTGACTGTTCACTTTACTCATGCAATGATTTGAGACGTGAAGCACTCATGTTGTCTTTTCTGGTAACATGGAAATTAACTTACAGTTTAAGCAAGGGAACAAATTCAACAGCTGCCCACATTAAGACTTGCATCAGTGGTCTTTTTGTTTGGGCATACAGGGATGTGGATACATACATTCAGTACCTTTCTCAACCATTGAGAAAGGTACTCAAAAACTATTGAGAAAGGTATCTCAAACCACTGAGAAAGGTATCTCAACCATGTTGAGCTTTTCATGGGTTGATGAAAAGCTCAACATGAGCCTGCAGTGTGCACATGCAGCCCGGACAGCCAACAAAGTCCTGGGCTGCATCAAGAGCAGTGTGGCCAGCAGGGCAAGGGAGGGGATTCTGTCCCTTTACTCTGCTCTTGTCAGACCCCACACAGAGTACTGTGTGCAGTTCTGGAGCCCTCAGCACAGGAAGGACATGGAAGTGTTGGAGCAGGTCCAGAAGAGGACCACAAAGATGATCAGAGGGCTGCAGCAGCTCCCCTATGAGGACAGACTGAGAGAGTTGGGGCTCTTCAGCCTGGAGAAGAGAAGGCTTCAAGGGGACCTGATAGTAGCCTTCCAGTGTCTGAAGGGGGCCTACAGGAAGGCTGGGGAAGGACTATTGACAAGGTCTTGCAATGACAGGACAAGGAGCAATGGGTTTAAACTGGCAGAGGGGAGATTTAGACTGGATGTTAGGGGGAAATTCTTTCCAGTGAGGGTGGTGAGACACTGGAACAGGTTGCCCAGGGAGGTTGTGGCTGCTCCCTCCCTGAAGGTGTTTAAGGCCAGGTTGGATGAGGCCTTGAGTGACCTGTACTAGTGGGAGGTGTCCCTGCCTATGGCAGGGGTTTGGAACGAGATGATCCTTGAGGTCCCTTCCAACCTTACCATTCTATGATTCTATGATTTGAATAGTGTACTCTCCTCAGATGACACTTTCTACTGCTCAGGGAAGCTACATGTCCTTTTGTGAAACATTTTGAGCTAAACTACAAATGAGTCAGTCTTTTGTTTTGTTCTACCCATACAGTATGCTCTTGGTTTCAAACATGTGATAACCAATGTTGCTATGTGCCATCTCACCTTAATATCAAGGTTTTACATGCCAATCCGAGTGGTCAGTAATATCTCATTTCAGTATTTTCTGGATGGTCCTGTACTATGGTCTAGGATTTATTACTCCAGTACAGGATAGGATCCTGAAAAAACAAGTGAACAAACAAAAACCCAAACCAAAATGTTGTGTCCTGATGCCAAAATGATAAATCTAAATAGTCAGAAAAAAAATAATACAGGCTTTCAAAGCCATGGAGATGGCTGAAAAGTAAAAAGACTGCAAATGCAGCCAACCAAAAGCACCCTTTTAAAAATCTGTGTTATTTTGAAATATATTTTATCAATATTTCTCCGTAGTTTTCAGCTCTAAAGTCATCAGGCTCACGATAAAAGACTAAGAATTGATAATGTTGTCGAATCCCTAGACAAAATATGATTATAGTGCTCTAAATGGCAACCCCAGTAAGACAAGTCTGACATAACAGTCCCTGCATTACAAGTCTTTATACTCAATTTCAGCTTGGTTGTTGCATAATGATTATGCAGTCCAGCAGAGTTCAATCATCAATGTTTCATACACATTACACATGGATGAATTGTTGCTAATAATGCACACCTTTCTTCTGTATTGCTGCTCTTTTGATTATTATGAGAGCTAGTGTTAGTATACCCTGTAAGTTTTCACAATGTATGTTTTGTGCAGTTTGCATTGTGCAAACATAAATTGGCAAAATTGAGGTAGCAGAGTTTAAGAGCCGTAGTGGTGGAACAAACTGTCACTGAGATGAGCTGTTTCTTTTAGCAGTGGAAAAACAAGGTTTTTCTCTGAAGGTGCCCATAGCAGAGATTCTCATATTATTGTCCCTGAATCATTATTGATCTTATGGATATCACTTTCCACATCCATTGATTCTCATTCTATGTTGTCTCTCCTTATTTTTAAATTCTACTAAACTGCACTCAAAGATGGCTGAACGCATTCAACACTTCTGTAATACCTGCTTACTCACTTGGCCACAGGCACACTACCTCACTGTTAACAGGAGGTATAACATAATTGAAATCAAGAAGGAAACTGTCTCTCCAGATGTTCTCTGGTTTTGGTTTTGTTGGTTTTTTTTTTTCCCTTAAGAGGATGATTAATTTCATCCACCATTTGCCATGTAGGAGGTAGGTGTCTAAAGTAGTTGTTTATATTGTGTTTATAAACAGAGGAAAGATTAGAATCTCTTAGACATATCTTAAGCTGAACTCTGTCAGCTTCCAGAGGTGCTTGCTATTTTCCATTATCTACCCTAGATACTGAATTTTTAAGCAGTTACAATTAGGTGAGCCAAAGTCCATCATTAGGTGTTACAGGCAGTTGTACAATGACAGCCCATTATGACATGATTTCACTTGGACTGCTACTCAGCTTGGCCAAATAAAAAAGTTTAGAAGCACAGACCATTAAGACAAGCTACCAGAGCATTGAGATCAAGGCTATATTTTCAAGACTTCTTAGAAGCACTTGAGAACCTCTCCTTAATCTATGAGAACACATAGATCCACCTTCTTATTCTAATAGA
Source organism: Eubucco bourcierii (assembly GCA_013396675.1). NCBI lineage: Eukaryota > Metazoa > Chordata > Aves > Piciformes > Ramphastidae > Eubucco > Eubucco bourcierii. The sequence continues at coordinate 61,397 of VWZE01010642.1, forward strand.
AGCTGCAAAAAATCATTCTGCCTTTTGCCTCAGGGGTGCTGGTCTTTTCAGACAGATTTACAAGATAGGACTAATTTAAAGACAAGTTGACACAAATCTTCCTTTTCTAAACCTATTTATTAAAACTATGTATCGTTTTATCCAGAGCTCAATTTTTTAATCAGACCATTATGATATCTGCAGAAGGATCATTTTTGCAAAGAAAATGACAAATTCAAAATCAGAGCTACTGAATTTAGGTTCTGGTCACAGAACTTTTACTGCTGGTAATTATCTTAACAGAATCTTTTAATACATTTTTACTCTATATAACATGCCTTTGGAATATTGGTGAATAAACTTAATTAGTAGAATGTAACAGTTTATTTTTATTCCATTTTACCTACAGTTACAAAACCATAACTGTGACTACTATCAATTGACACACACATCAGACACAAGAAGCTCTTTTAGTGACTTGTTTCTTTCTTTATGTTTTAAATATTGATTTCTGAGAAACTTAGATGAAATTAGAATGTTGTTGCAGAGTGGTGTTATTCTCTGGAACAATTAAGTCTAAGTTATATTTTCTGTGGTCATAGAATCATAGAATGGTAAGGTTGGAAGGGACCTCAAGGATCATCTAGTTCCAACCCCCTGCAGGGATTGCAGTGGGAGGCAGGGACACCTCCCACTAGTACAGGTTACTCAAGGCCTCCTCCAACCTGGCCTTGAACCCCTTCAGGGAGGGAGCAGCCACAACCTCCCTGGGCAACCTGTTCCAGTGCCTCACCATCCTCACTGTAAAGAACTTCCTCCTAACATCTAGTCTAAATCTTCCCTTTGCCTGTTTAAACCCATTGCCCCTTGTCCTGTCATTGCAAGACCTTGTAAATAATCCCTCCCCAGCCTTCCTGTAGGCCCCCTTCAGATACTGGAAGGCTACTATCAGGTCTCCTGGAAACCTTGTCTTCTCCAGGCTGAAGAGCCCCAACTCTCTCAGCCTGTCCTCATAGCAGAGATGCTCCAACCCTCTGATCATCTTTGTGGCCCTCCTCTGGACCCGCTCCAACACTTCCATGTCCTTCCTGTCCCAGGGGCTCCAGAACTGCACACAGTACTCTGTGTGGGGTCTGACAAGAGCAGAGTAAAGGGACAGAATNGCTTCTCGTGATGCAGCCCAGGACTTGGCTGGCTGTCCAGGCTGCATGTGCACACTGCAGGCTCATATTGAGCTTTTCATCAACCCGGACTCCAAGGTCTGTTCCTCAGGGCTACTTTCCAGCCATTCACCACTCAGCTTGTATTTGTGCCTACCCAGGTGCAGGACCTTACACTTGGCCTT
>VWZE01010642.1:63090-81238 GCA_013396675.1 Eubucco bourcierii
AGCTTTCAGGAGGATCTGCTCTATGATCTTACCAGGCACAGAGGTGAGACTGACTGGTAATTACTCATCTCTGTGTATTGTAACTGCATTTTAGATTCCAACTACTTTATTTTTCATAATTAAATTAAACTGATTGAGTAGTTTTCCCGTCCACATTTTCAATTTGCACTACCTAAGCTTAGGTAATTTCTCTAAACCGCACATTCTTGCTTCTTGTTAGCTGTACTTAGAATTCATGGCCCTTTCAGCCACAAAGTAGGAAAGAAGTGACATTTAGTATCAGCTTGATTTGAGCACTCATTCATAGAAGCTTTTAGCTTTGACTGGAATGACAACAGCATCAATTCCTACCCATTGCAGATGTTGCTGTACACTGAAAATTTCAGCTAGGTTCTCTGCATCAATGTGAAATTATAACAGAGTGATAGCAGATGCTCCGACAAGCAGTTTTGTAAGGGAGTGTTTACAACATTTTGTGGAATTAATTTTGCATAGGAGCTAGTAATAATACTACCAATATTTAACCTGTTAACTCATTACCAAATTGATACAAATACTTAAATTTTAAGCAGGATTGAAATCTCAGTATTAGCTACTGATGCTATTATATGAATTTAAGCCCATTTTTGGACTTACTCTGGAACAATAAGAATGACTCTGCATCTAGTTAATTTCTCCTTACGAATCGCTTCTATGCTTATTCTAAAGGCTTGTGAAGATAGTCTTTACATAAGGATCAGTATCAAAGACAAATATGGACTATTGACTAAACATTACAAGTTTAAGGAATTCACTGTTACATGTACAAAATTTTAAAGTTTCAAAATCTATATGTATACATGAAATGCATATTAACTTCCATGCAACTTTTTAATTTGCATATTGTTCTACCTGATTTATAATTATGCTGTAGCATTAAAATATTTTATTAGAGTTTGTTCTTACTGAGAGTTACTAAAGCTGCTCAATATTGGAAAAAGCTGATAAATTCATAATATGATGATTACATATTTTCATTATTCTTTTAATAAGATTTTTATTGCACTGAGGTTATTTGATTAGTATGCTCTAGATCTTGATGTAAATTTTATTCCTAGTCAATGTTTAGTTGCCCTTTGCCATTTTCTTTTTCCAATTTTGAAGTTTTCTTTTCCTTAGTTCAAAGAAGCATCTGACATTTGCTTATGGTTGCAATGCACTGTGAAATCATATTAATCTACTTTTTGGGGTAAGCAAATACTCTCATGCACATCCTATTATCCATCGGCATTACAAAAAAAAGTAAAATTACAAGAATAAAACCTAAAACAACAAGGACAGCACAGGAACCAAGGAACTGGCAAAGCTGTTTTAAAAAGGCTCTTAATGAACTAGAGTTCAGCTTGTTCCTGTTTTTTTCTTTTCTTGTTTTTTTTTTTTTTCCCCCTTGTATTTTCTTTGTGGCTGGGAGATAATGTCATTCATTTCTTTAAAAATCATTGCTAATCTGATTTAATGGCTTTGTGATAAACACATTTATGTGACCATGCCTGACTTTGACATTAAAATATTTTCTGTTTAGATTTTTACAAACTGAATTTTGTGTCATGTTAGCCTTTGTAACATTATTTAAATTGTTTAAAATAGACCAGAACCTTTTATGGTCTTTGATGGATGTTTGGAACTGGGAAATGAGATATGACCTACATGACACAGAGTGGAATTCAATAGAGTTAACAGAGTTGAAGATGCCTATTTGAAAGAAAATTAAAGCACTTCCATGCCACAATTACATTTCAAAATACAGAAGATGAATTTTGGCTTTATGTAAGTCAGCATATATTTGTGAACAAGAGAGGTCTGTGGAGCTCTGGTTGTTAACTGAGATCTTTTCTTTGCCTTTCAGGTGATTTTAAAAACAACAACAACAACAAAAAGATTGTCTACATGTTATTTTGTGACTGCATTATTATTTTAACACAGATTCATGAGTATGATTTCTTCAGCTTTTGTTCCAGGTACCCTGATTATAAATGGATTAATTTATGCAACTCATAACACATCAAATTACTCTAGTTTTGTGTCATAAATAATCAAAACAAGCCGCAGTGTTAAAGTTTCTTAGATCCACATACTATAGAAATTATACAGATTCATGAGTGAGTGAAGAGGATTTTCAAGACTGATCCGGATTCTACTTATATACCTCTTCTCAAGAGGCACTGGCTGAAGGTAGCAGTGAGATGCTGAAAACTCTGACTTATAAGAAATGGGATATTAATATTTAGCTAGAAAATATATTATGATCAGCTGTTACTTTTAGAAGGGCTCTAAAACAAGCAAAGGAAGATTATTTATTTTAATTCTCATACTGTTATTTTAGATGCTCTTTTTCTTGTTTTAATCTTCATTTCTCACATGCAAGATTCTGTATTACCTTAGATGTTTGCAGTAACTACCATAGTTTTGGAGTTCAGAAGAGGTTTTCTGGAAAAAAAACAAACACTGGTAAGTAAAAATGGTGGCTTTAAAATCCTCTTTGCGCAGGTATTATAAGCTGTAGAAAGGAATAGAAAATGAGAAGGTTTCTCATTACCAGGTGAACACTGATTGCATCAAGACCTGAAGGTACTTCCTACACAAGATTTTTGAGCTGTCCAGTATTCTAATGACATATTGATTCAGATACCATTACAGATACCTTTATGTTTACTTTATGTGGCAACATTGCATGATGAGTTAGCTAATTTAAACATAAAATCTGACTTCTGGACATAAGATGGCCTACTATTTTTCTATTTTAATTTATATAGCACTTTTTTTTTTTTTTCTCTAATGGTGTATTATTTCAGGATTAACTTTGACTGTAAATCTTATGATTATTTTAAGTGCAATCTAACTGAAAAACAGAAACAAAATCCCAAACAAAAGCCAAACCAAAACCAAAATAAAACAGAACAAAAATACAAAATGGGGTTCATTATGCCTTGGAATTTCAGTTTTAAAAATAGAGTCCCTGACTTATGGAAGATTTCATATGGCTGAAGTTCATCCCTCACTAACTGTTTCTCTGCTATCATAGCAGTTTGTCCCAAATAGACTGCTTCTCTGTGGCCCTTTCTTTATATTTAAGCATCCAGGACAGACTCCTTTTGGAACAGTAAGCTGGAGTTCAGTCACCACTTGGGTCCCTACACCACCTGTGCCATTTCAAGACTGTTGCTTCACAGCTGAGCTTGAGCAAACTAAAGTGAAGAAATAGAAAACCAGAGTATTAAAGATGCTCACTGCTTTGCAACTACCACAACACCCAATGGGCCTGTGCCATCACACTTAAGGAACACCTTTATCAACCATCCTAGGTGTGGAATGAAGGGAAATTCAGAAATAAAAGGCAGCACCACAAACTGTCAGTGTGCACACCCACCACCAAGAAGACATTGAGCACACTGGATGTCGCTGGAACTCAAAAGAGTTGATTCTTCCCTTACCTCTGACCTTACCTCACTCTTCTATCCATTCTTCTCTTCCATGCTTTCTCTTTCTCTCTCTAGGTCATTGCCTTGCCTGCCTTGAGAACAGCTGCATGATCAAACTGATCTGCACTAATTTGTAACCAACAAATTGCCAATCATTCCAGGTATTCTGGTTTGATTTACATTACTTATCTCTTAGGTATCACTAAAGACCCTTCGTCTGAAGTCAGATTGTGACATCAGTAAAAAACATTTTTATGATGGCTCACCATATCTGTGCATACCTTTCTAAAGGTGGAGGTTTACCGTATTTTGAGATTTACTTTTCTGTAGTTACTCTTTGTGCTAATATGGAATAGCCTCTGTTGCTGCAGAAACTGAAAGTGTAGAACCTAATGTCTTTTTTTTTTTTTTTTTGGATGTTGTTGACAACCAACACATATTTATTTTGTTTAAAAAAAAAAAAAATCATGCTGTTAGTCTTTGATCCTACAAACTCTCTCAAATGAGCTACTGCAGGTCTTAAAGCCTTTAATAGTAAGCAAGTTGTTACAGGATTAGCATATAGATATGGGGTTGTGTGTTCTGAGGCTTATCTTTATTATTCCATATTGTGCAGCAAGATAAAATGCCTGGATAAGATCCAGTCCAGTTAAGAGTGAGACATGAGGTACCAGGACAGAAAAGGAATATGAGGATCTGTCACAGATACATCAGCTTTACTGAAAGTGTCTGTCAGAAGCAGCTTGTGTGGGTCTAGCAGAAAAAATAATGAAAATAAATTCATACAACTGCTTTAACTAAATCTATGAAGACTGTGGAGAGGAGAATGATGCATCATAAGAAACCCTTGGTGATTTCAGCTCTGTGATGCATTCTTTACTTTTTCCTGCAGTAATGTAACCTACTTTATTCACTGTCTTGAGTTCTTTTTCTCCCTCTCTTGCTGAACTCAGTATTTTAGGGATTAAAAAAAGAATTCTTAAAAGTCATTATATGTATTTATTCCTATCTCACATTATTGAGTTACTGTGATTTGAAGAAAGTACAGCAGAACCATAAGAAATATAAACTAATTTGATTTTATTGAAGTAAAAATTACATTTAATTAGACATTATTTTCTATCTTAGAAAAAAAAAATACATAAAGCAAATTCTCTGTCTACTCAATCTAAACTCCTGGGTCAAATTTAGTGTTCATTTTGTGTGCCAGGATTTTGTATAGGAATTCTGAACATGATCAGAGTCATGCTCTTTTCAGTCATGATGCAAAATGAATTTTAATATGGTTCTTCAAAGCAAGCAAGCTGTTGCTAGTTGGCATGTAACTTGCTATATCATTTTGAGTTTTATGTATTAAGACTAGTGAGCAATGACACAATATGTGTGTTCACATTGAACTGTACTACATTCACACTAGATACTTGGTGAATTAATCTGTTGTGGTTTTTCCACCAGCAAATAATGATTACTTCAAAGTCATTCTGATGTCAACCTTTTACCCACATTTTTTTGTAGTCTCAGTGACATACTATTTCCCTTTCCACAATTTGGTGTAAACCACCTCTCATTCAAACACCATTCATTACCCTTGGGCTAGACTTGCATTCAATACATGTCAGTAAAAGAGCAGAAGGTCAAATCTCAGTGAATTAGCTGTCCTCTGTGAAAAAAATAACTAATCTCAGAAGATAATTGTTGTAGAGCACTCCAAATTCCTTCCTTCTTCCCCCACCCCTCTTTGTCTCCAGGAGTTTTTTGATGGTTTGGGAGTTACCCGCTCCCCCACTCTATGAAAATCACCAGATTAGACTCAGATGGCTGGAAGTTAAGGAATGAAGCTATGCTTACAGCTTAGCACAATTTACAAGCAGATATATACACAACATAAAGGAATATTTACAGAAATATACAAGTTAAAGGTAATACAGAAACATAACACCCCTCCCAGAAAATCAGAGTCCCCAAGAGGGACTCCCAACCACCCTTCCACCTTCTTTCCACCCCTCTAACTTATACCTGGGGTCTACCTTATGTGGAACGTGAGTTTGGAGAATCGACAAACTGTCATAGCGCTCAATCTTTCCTGAAGCTGGTGCATAGTAGGGGATGTGGTAGATCCACTCAATACCATGCCCTTTGGCCCAGTTTTCCACAAGATTGTTCTTGAAATGAGTGCCATTGTCTGATTTGATTCTCTCTGGAGTTCCATGTCTCCACATGATTTGTCTCTCCAAACCAAGAATGGTGNAAATTGTGCTAAGCTGTAGACATAGTTTTCTTATCTTCCAGCTGACTGAGTCTAGTTTGGGTGCTTCTCAGGTTCCTGACCAAATTGAGACTACAAATAAAGCTAAACTAGTTCTATACAGAGTTTTGGGGTAGGGTTTTCAGGAAAATAAAATAATTCTATTTTTATAACTCCTGACTCGACCATGTTAATTCCCTGCCTCCACAACAATAATTCATCTCTATACAGCTGCAGCATTGTCATGGTCCAGGCCGGAAGGGATCTCTAGAGTTCATGTAGTCTGGCCCCCCTGCAGTCAGCAGGGACATCCCCACAAGACCAGTTTTTACATACTGATCACTGAACAGCAGCATCTGAATGCATAGGATTATGACTTCAACAGCAGCTCTGAATCTCAGCGCTTGAATTGCATATCACTGTGATACTGTGATACTGTGCATTTTGCTCCTCTTCCTCCACTGACAGTGCAGTGCAAGATTTTGCTTGGGAATATACAGTCTCTTGTTTTTATAAATCATCTTTGTGGACAAAAATAAAAAACCCTGCTATTTGATTATAATCTTTGAAGCCACTTGCTAGTTAAAAAATCTGGCAAATTTACTCTCATCATAATCCTGTCAATGCAATTTAAACAATGATTCATGATGGAATTTTAAACATGTGCATTCTATGATCATAGAATGATAAGGTTGGAAGGGACCTCAAAGATCATCCAGTTCCACCCCCACGCCATAGGCAAGGACACCTCCCACTAGAATAGGTTGCTCATCCAGCCTGGCCTTGAACACCTTCAGGGAGGGAACTTCCCTGGGCAATCTGTTCCAGTGTTTCATCACCCTCACTGTAAAGAACTTCTTACTGATATCTAGTTTAAATCTCCCCTCTGCCAGTTTAAACCCATTGCCCCTAGTCCTGTCATCACAAGACCTTGTAAATAGTTCCTCTTCAGCCTTCTTGTAGGCCTCCTTCGAAACTGGAAAGCTACTATAAGGTCTCCTTGAAGCTTTCTCTTCTCCAGGCTGAAGAGATGCAACTCTTGTAGCCTGTCCTCATAGCAGAGCTGCTCCAGCCCTCTGAGCATCTCTGTGGCCCTCCTCTGGATTTGCTCCAACAGTTTAATGTCCTTCTTGTGTTGGGGGGTCCAGAACTGTACACAATACTCCAAAATGCTCCTCAACAGCAAGGTATGCATGTTTCTATATGGGGAAAGGCTCAGACTGATTATGGTGAGCAATGACATTACAACTGGATCCTAAATCTTATTCTTCAGTCCCTTCCTTGTCCCTTGGAGCTCTTGTTCAGGTTGAATTGAGAGTGGTCTCAAAAATACTTCTCCAGAGACACCTCTTCTCCAGCTCGTCTGCATATCATTCAGCTAAGCCTGTGTGAAGTGATGTGTAAATGTAGAGACGTGTTTTTCTGGTGCAGGTTGGTGCAAGTGAGGTGTGAGGTGTGGGGAGATCGATTTCTACCAACTCTATGCTCAGCCTGCTGCCCACAGATATTGAGAGGAAAATGCACACTTTGACCTTTCTGAATAAGCCTAGTCTTCCATTCACTGAGCAAGAGATCTAACTACTGGTGCACTGTATTATACAATATGTGGCCTTACCTCATTTGAACACATTTTAAAGGAAAAGAGTGTGTTTTTCTAAGTTTTCTGTGGGTATATCTCCTAAGCTATCTGTTCTTGGTGGAAAATGTCTTCTCTTTGCTTCTGAATCTTTGACTTGGCACAGGTTTCTGCTAGTCTCCTAATGACCTTCACCCTGCCTCATCTTTGGCCAAGAGGCAGATAAAGACACATGACTTTATTTAGAAACTTTTTCTGTATTACTCTCTTACATGCCTATCTCTCCTCCAACCATGAAGATAGAGGGTGACTTGTCCAAAGAGTCTGGGCAGTGAAGACTTTCTTCACATGAACCATGACAACAGTTCTTTTGTAGTACTTGTCACTTTTCAAATGTAACCTTAAAAAATCTACATGCATTTTCAGGTTTGACTCTTTAACATTTAAGTCGTAATATATAATTACTTACCTCAGACTCATTAAAAGTAAAGTAATTTTGAAGAGAGTTGGTGAATTTCCATTCTCTGGCTTATCACTATTAGTATGAAACTAAGGTAAGGCAAAAATCCAAACTGTTTGTAAAAAAAAGATTGCACCTCTTATTAAGTATTTACAACTTTGACAACAGATTTCAACCTCATGTAAATTGGTTTGATGTGAAAATAAACTGAATGAGTCACAGAGATTTGGAAATCAGCATTCACAGTGGACTCTGCCATCTTTTCTACAACATTTTTAAATTAATTGTCATTTGTGACATTTGAGCTTATTGAAGGTGTGGCTATTGTTGTTGTTATTGGAGCTGTCTTGGAGCTGGGAACTGTTGAGTGTAATTAAGGATCTGGGTATCCTTATGATTTTATGCTCATTGAAAGGGACTTAACAGGGACTCACGCGGTGTGACAGAATTTTGTCATTAGGATAAGAAGCTTTTATTCTTTTGCTGTAATCACCTCCACATGAAAACAACCAGAACTGGATCCTGATTGGCTGTAGAAATGTGCATGGCCTTATTGATGAGTGCTGAGTGTATTTGCTTCCGTACTGTTCTCTAATAACATTACATTTCCCCACTCAATAAAAAGTGAACACATTTATTTCAAATAAACCCCCCACTGGGAATATTTCTCTATAGATTTCAGACCAGTATGTCATATACATCATATCTTTTAATATGTAAATATGCATATAATGTATACTTGTATCAAACCAAATACATGGCTGAGCAGCTAATTAATAATAAAATGGAAGCAAACTGACACAAAATCAGTTTCATATAAACATGAGGAAGAATTTTTTTCACTGTGAGGGTGCCAAAACACAGGAACAGGCTACCTAGGGTGGTTGTGGGGTCTCCCTCTCTAGATATATTAAAAACCTGTTTGGACTCATTCCTATGTGATCTGGTACAGCTGATCCTGTGTTGGCAGGGGAGTTGGACTAGATGATTTTTCAAGGTCCCTTCCAGCCCCTGACATTTTGCAATTCTGTGATACTTCTTTGTAAACATGGAAGAAAGCTCATGTAATGTTATATAGATTGATTTAAAAAAAAAATTAAAACAAATCCAGGGATTTTAAATAAGTAATTGATATATGATTTCATGAATCTGTAGTCTCGACAGCCATAAAGTCATGCAGATTAGTCACTAAGAATCAAAACAAAACATCAACCATGGTGTTTGAAAGTTGGGAGCTTGCCTACTGTTTTTAGGTGACTTACAGTGGAAAATTGGAATAAGGGAGGCATGCAAACATAGTGGAATCAAATATGCAGGCAGTTAGGTTGTGGTTGCATATTCTTTTCACTTGTCCCCCAAGCAGACAGCTGCCTTAGGCACCTTTCTACTCTGATTAAGCTTTGAGTCATTTCTGACTTCATGGTAATACATGCTGAGCATGCTGATTGTCATTGGCTTACTTCAGAGTGTACCAATTCCTTTAGATCTTTTCCTGTGGTATCTACCTCTGTTGTACAGAGAACCTAAGCAAATTCTACTGGAAGACCGAATTGGCTATAATACAGATATATAACTCATGGTGCTTTGATACATAATTTTAAAATAACTAAACTTTTATGGGAACTTTCCTACTTCTTATACTGATCACTTTTTAGAAGATGTTCATAAAAGTTTTGTACTATAACCCTGGAAACATTGTCAGAAAGATTACTGTGATAAAAAGTACATCATTATTTATATGCCAACAGAAAAGATTAATTTAAATAGTTGATGGCTGCTTTTCCTATCTGATTTCTACTGGTCAGACAGGAAAGAATTCCTGAACTTGGAAATAATACCAGTGACCATAGAAAAATAGAAAATAAAATAAAATAAAATAAAATTTGGATGTTTCTGGGACTACACAAAGCCACAGCTGACATGTCCAGCACTGGCAATAATGCTGCCATGAGTGGAAGATCAGGCAAGGAGACTCCTAGAAGTCCATTTCAACGAACATTTCTCCCATTACTTTTCCAAAAGGGCTCTTGAAGAGGTTTTCTAAATTTTTTTTTTCCCTGATACACAGGTAGGAATACCAAAAGCCGTTAATTTCTAGGAAAGTCAATATAAAAGACTTGATAAATATGTTAAATATGATGTGGTAGAAAGAAAAAATCAAGATGTGTGAGGAGAAAAAAGGAGAATCTCAAAGACAAACTCACGTTTAAGGAAGAACAGCAGGGAATGCCTTTGAAGAAGGCTAATTTGAATTGAAACAGTTTGGATTCAGTTCTAAACAGGTGCTTGAACTTTAAGTGAATTGGTAAAGGAGTTGTTAAAAGCTTTACAAGTTGGATAGCTTCTGAAATAATAGATATGTTCACATAGGAAAAGTGTTAAGATAAAAGTTCATGTATTTGAACAGCATCAGAAAGGACACTTTTGCAGGCTCAGGATGCCTGTCTAAATGCTAGGTAAGATGGCAGCCCTTGTATCTCAAGGAAATGAGGGTTATCTGCTTACCTTCTTGCAATAAAAACTGTGTGAAATTCACAAACCGTTGAAAAACAACCTACCTGTACAGGAGAAAAAGAAGTGCTAACTAAAGTAAATCACTAAGTAGCACTGCTTTTAAGAAGTATCAGCTGCTAAACTGAGCTACTCTGTTCTCAGTATCTCCAGAAAAATGAAGTAAAAGCATGGTAATCAGTACACCACGAGATAACTGAAATTTACCCTTTGGGAGTATTCTTGAATATGGTTTAAACTTGAGATCGAGCTACTTCTTGACCATGAACAGTGGAAAGTCTGAATTTGAACAGAACTGTGCTTGGCTGAAAGTACAAATTTAACTTACGGAGTGCCTGGAAGCTTAAACATGCTACTTATTATTGTCTGTAATCAGACTACACTATCTCATCCTTAATGAGGTTGTGGCAGGGGAATGAAATGGGTTGTGCAAATGTATCAGGGGAAAAATCAGTACTACTATAAAGTAGGTTCGTTAATAAATGGGAAGGAGAATTAAATTACTAATGACTTTGAAATGGCTGAGATAAAGAAATTCCACGCCAAAGAGAAATAAAGTTAGGTCAGTTAAGAATGTGTGAAAGAAATCCACAAAAATGTGTACTCACTGTGAAAGAACAGTTAAGGAAACACAGTGTTGAATGTAACTGTTACCACCAAATAAAATGGGATACACTTTAATATATCTGTAGTACTAAAGTGCTTCTTATTCTCTGCACTGGTTAATATTGGGATCGTGATTCCAAAACCAACTGGAAATGTTAATTTTATCAAAATGCACTGCTGAAGGCCTGCCTTGACCTCTGCCTGCCTCACTCATGCTAGTTCTTTCACCCTGTTCTCCTCTCTGTTTTGACAGAACAGTTTGCGCCATCTTATGACTAACTGCATTTTTGTAGTTTACCACTGGGACAAATAACTCCTTTGGAGTAATGAGATTTATTAGCCTAAGTGAAGGTAACTCAACTGTATTACTTCCATTAAGCAAACTAATTTGTCAGCTCAGGTATGTGTTTGTGGCACAGCATTCATTGTACTGTTTAGATTTATTCTTATTAGATGTTAAGATGAAGATTTCTCACTGGCATTGCAGTTGGCACCAACTGCCATCTTGGCTCTTATCAGACTGCAGTTGGCACCAACTGCCATCTTTGCTCTTATCAGACTGCAGTTGGCACCAACTGCCATCTTTGCTCTTATCAGGTTTTCTTTTAAACATTTTCTCCATATAATTCTCTCCTTTCCTGCTCAGATCATTAAATCCTACCTGAGAAATCTTCCAAGTCACACTCTCTCATCTTTCACATACCACTTCTAACTCTTGTTTTTGAAGAATGTGGTACATTAGGAAAACTCCTTTGGAAATGAAATGGTCATGTTTTTTATCATATTTTTCATACTCATGAAAACATGAAATGCATTGACCTAATGTAATCTTGAAACAATCAGCCCGAGACATGTGAAATATCTCTATTCAGAATTTCCTGTTTAAATACCAAAGTAATTAATAATTTTAAGGGCCACTAACTTAGCAGAACTGTTTGGGTGATAGGTTATTTTGTAATCCTCATGTTTTGATGCTGAAAGACCAATCCATTATCTATTCAAATGCACATACTTTCAGATTGCTTTTCTGGCACCTGTATTAATTCTGTTTTTCAGTGTAAACAAAATAACTTGAGTGATGAAAAATCAGAAATGTTAAGGTTGATATAGACAACTATGCTTTTCTAGTAAAAATGGGAATTTAACAAACATTAACTTCACTGCTGTATTTATCAGTATCTTGAATTACAAATTTTTAATTTGTAAGAATATTTCACACTATTCTAATTATACCACACAGATGTTGCAATGGAAGCAGGGAGTCATAAATCAGAAACAGAGAATGGTCTTTTCTATAAGAAGATTTAAAAGACAAAAATGGAAGGAAGGAAGGAGGGAAGGAAGGAAGGAAGGAAGGAAAAGAAGGAAAGTAAGAAGGAAAAGAAGGAAAGAAAGAAAGGAAGGAAGCCATGGGAATTTTCATTTGACTGACTTCTAGAACCTTCATTTTGTGCCTAAGACACTTTCTGAGCCATATTTATTAACTGTTTCTCATCTGGTATTCCTGTTCCATTTCAGCTCCTCCAGAAGCACAATTATTTCACACTAGAAAATGGTTGCTGACTATGGAAGGAAAATCAGAAGATGAGAGACCAAAAACATTGCCTTTCTGCTCTTGTGTAGAGAGAGAGGATGTTAGATAGTAAAGAATCCTTCCTTGGAAACTCAGTGATGGATAAAAGGACGAAATGAGAATTACATGGGACAAGAATTGGAAAATAAATGTTTTTCCAGATGCTTTAGAAATAGTAGTGCCACCACACTACTATTTCTAAAGCAGTTGGAAAACCATTTCTTTTCTGCATATGAATTTCAGTATCTTTGTGAATTTAAAACTCCTGTGTGTTACATGCTTTGCTGAATATTCAGACAACCTATAAAAATATACTTGAATATAGCAAATCAAGAACAACACCTGCATATACCATCAATAAAAGATTTTTCATCTTAGGTCAGTTCTAATGAAATCTAAAGAATGATGAAGAATGATCAGTAAAAGGTCAGATAAAAACTTAGAAAATGTTAAGCACTTTATTTTGGCTTCTCATTTGCATTAAGAGTTCTGTGAATTTCCATTCCTCTTTACAATTGCTTTGCATTCATGTAATGATGCAAAGTAGCCTTACTTTAAATGAAAAAAAAAATGACATATACTCTATAGCTTACTATCGAATGTATTGATAATATGATGATACCAGGGAAGATTCTGTGAAAGTCTAAGAAAAATTATAATCAGATCTTTACTGGACCTGACAGATATCTAAGAAACATGGGTTTATAACTATGAGGCTCTGGAATTCGATGAAGCACTTAGACATTCTCCTTGAAGAAGCAAAGATGTGTAAAATATAACTAGGAAAATGCATAAATACTCAGTTCAACATTGAAATTTGTAATCTGTATCTGGCTCTTTAGTCACATTTACCCTGTCAGAAGAATCCCTTTTTATCATATCCATCACCTTAATCATAAATCATACTATAACATGTTTAGAACAAACCTGTTAATAATCACAGTATCACCAAGGTTTGAAGAACCCTCAAAGATCATCAAGTCCAACGCATTACCACAGACCTCAAGACTAGACCATGGCACCAAGTGCTGTGTCCAAACGCGCCTTGAACACCTCCAGGGACGGTGACTCCACCACCTCCCTGGGCAGCCCATTCCAGTAGCCAATGACTCTCTCAGTTAAGAACTTTCTCCTCACCTCCAGCCTAAACTTCCCCTGGCTCAGCTTGAGACTGTGTCCTCAAGTCATGGTTTGGATCTGAAGCAAGAGTGAATCATGTTAAAATAGAAGGCTGGCACAGTCTTGCAAGAGGTAAATTTATCCTGTAATTCCCCTTCTGAAGGAAGGAAGGTAAAAGATCATTCAAAAGTTTCCTTTCAAAATGTATTAAAACATTTTTCAGAAACCTCTATTATATGTGTGTTGTTGAAAATTCATACTTTTATATTTCTTTAACAGCTTTGATAACAAAAACAACCAGAAAAGTTTTTGTCACAGGTTCCAAAATGTTGGACTAAAACTTAATATTAGTTTTATGTTTATTTAGTCTTTAAATACAAGAGATTGGTAGGAACACACTGCTGCACTTCAAATGTACTAGTCCACAGTTACAATCATGATGTGCGTTAATAAAACCATATTCTATTTTTGTAGAAGTATCCATACCTATTAAAAGCTAATTAGCATTATTTCATAGACACAGAGATTTGTACCAAATGCTCATCCTTATTAGTGTTTCTTTGGAGATTTGAAGGCAAAGATACACTAACATTATCTTTGTTGAAATTTGAAAAGCAGCTCATGAAATGTCTTTTATTTATGTTGGCATCTATCTGGCCATAGGAAAAAAATCCTTGCCTAAACTCCATTTTGTATTTATTGTTCACATATTATGCAAATAATTAAGTGAAAAATATGAGGATTCATTTTTTTTTCTCACCTCAAAAATTCAAGCTTTAACATATGACTTTGACCCTATAGAGTGAATGATATAATGGTAAATAAACTTTTAAATTGTACAGACAGCAAATGGACAGATAATTGGACAGCAAATTCCTGAAATTACAGACATTTTAATAAAGATTTTACTGTCTAGCATATTTGTTGTCAAAATAGCACAGGCATGGCATCAGGACATTGCAATGTCACAATCCAGAACTGAATTAATACAGTCACTTTGGTTTTATTAGTTTTGCACACATTTATTTTGAACACACACCTAAAAACTCTTAATCTTTTAATCACAGTTTTACTCTAATTCCTTCTTATTTGTATCATGTACAGTTGTAATTCAGTTGAAGTCTATCCAATAGTGATTTAAAACTGACTTTAGAAAGACTGTAATTGATTGCAATCATAAAGTGCAGATGTGAACAGGAATCAAGCAAACACACAAACCATAAATTAGTCTTTTACCCAAAAAAGTGATTTAAATTTACTCAGGAGCTGGAACCATTCTAATTGTATTAAAATTTCTGCACCTGTCTAACTAACCAAAAACAAGACAAACATTTTCATGTAATTCAGACATGTTAACACTGTGGCTGGGTATACGAGAATCTAATATATTCTGACTCAAGGACCAACTCCAGGCCTAAGTCAAGGTCTGAGCCAAAGTCCCACACTGGCAGTCCATGGCTAGCAGTCCCTCTTAAAGTCCCTCTCAAAGTCCTGCCAGATAATGTGTCCCATTGCCATATATATATATGCTGGGGCGATTTGCTCTCCTCCGTTCAAGGGTTCGGGAGTAGGGTAAGGTACTTGACACCTACTCCTTTCACATGCCAAACCCCATTCAAACCTCCGGTGGGGTGGGGTGGGGCAGGGACTTGGGTGCGTCCAGTCACACTGTCTCAGTAACATTTACAGTTTACTACACAAAATGGAATGTGGTTCGCAGATGTCAGCTATGACAACAACTGGAAATCCACAGAACAGTGGTATGGAGATGATCTCTTAAGATGTGGATACAGTGTCCAGACAGGTTGTGTCTGAGTTACTTTAACTGAGATAGATATACTCTTCATTGATGGGCCACAACCTCATTTTGTAATCTCCAACAGAAGTTCAGCACAACTGCATTAATGGGAAAAACTTAGCTCTATAGTCCCAATCTCTCCAGACAAATCCCTGTTCCTTTGGGTTTGGAGATAAAGTAGATAGAGTCAGTTTAGATTAATCTGCAACTGCTGAAGAATGCATAGCTTTAAAAAATTGCCTGTGGTGGCAAAAGAAGGTCTAACTTCTGTGTCATTGTGTGTCACTTGAAATGGTCACCCTGACACTTTATCAAGGACAGATGGCACCTTTCTCCATTGAATTATTTGATGCACAGCCTGGTTACTTGAGAGACTTTTTTAAAAATAGTGTTTCATATATCTAAAAACACTGCAGGCTCAAATTTAATCTAGTTTTGTTTGAGACCCAAGACAATTAACTCTGAAATCAATCTATTTTAGAGAATGTGTTTTCAGCTGCAGCTGCAGGCAGCTTTTTCTGTTTCAGATATAATAGCTGTAGTTAATTACCCAGTCAACAATAATTCAATTGAGTCTGGGGAAAAAAAAATCTAGTTTTATTTCTCAAGCTTTAAATCAGCAGACACTGGAACTTAATCAGTGATTGTCTAATGAGAAATTAAGCAATGTCCTTAGAAAATAGATTTCACTTCTGTTTTCTAGAGCTAAAATTTGTTTAAACTTGCCTTGAGAAAAAAAGGTAAATTGTCTATTTTGTAGCTATAAAGAAAGTGATATGCAGCTAGGGAAAGGTCATGCATTACAAAAGATCACACTTGACATGGAAGCATCTAGTGAGATTTTAGTTGCAAAAGCAGACAAAAAATAAAAGTGAAAGTACATCAGCCTGTATCATTACACATTATCATTAAACATACAAAACATTAAAAATGTTTTACAGTTAAAATACACAGGAATACACTTGGTGCCATGATTTACTTGATTAGACAGTGTTGGGTGACAGGTTGGACTTGATGATCTTGAAGGTCTTTTCCACCCTGATTAATTCTGTGATTCTGTGAAATATTGAAATTACTTTCTACTAACTCTAAAGGAAATGCACTGCTAATTGTGAAATATCTAACAATGCTAGACCTCTAACACACAAATTGAAGCTCTTACACAAACCAAAAAGCATTAATCTACAATATAGTAGGTGCATTGAAAAGAATCTTTCATTTTCTAATCTGATCTGCACAAAATCTACTTGATATCATCTTCATCAAATCATAGAGTCATAGAATGGTCTGGTTTGGATGGGACCTTTCAAAAGTCATCTAGTTCAACCCTCATTCAGTAAGCAGAGAGGTCTCCAACTAGATCAGGTTGCTTAGAATGCTGTCCAACCCAACCTGGACTTTTTCCAGGCAGAGGAAACTATCATGTCTCTGGATCACCTTGTCCAATCTTTCCACCAGCCTAACTGGAAAAAAATTATTTCTCTTATCTAGTGTAAATCTGCCCCCTTTTAGTTTAAACCTATTGCTCTTTGTCCTATTGCACAGGCCCTGATAAATGACTCTCAAAATCACAGACTCATAAAATGGTTTAGGTTGGAAGGAGCTCATGTTGAGCTTCTCATCCATCAGCATCCCCAAGTCCCTCTCCTCAAGGCTGCTCTCCAACAAGTCACTGCCCAACCTGTATTTGAGCTTGGGATTGCCTCCACCCAGATGCAGGACCTCACACTTGGTCTTGCTGAACCTCATGAGGTTGGCTTGTGCCCACCTCTCCAGCCTGTCCAGGTTGGATCCCTTCCCTCCAGTGTGTCTGCTGCACCACACAGCTTGATGTTGTCAGCAAACTTGCTGAGGCTGCATTCAGTGCCTCTGTCCATGTCACACTGACAAAGATGTTGAACAAGACTGGTCCCAGTACAGATCCCTGAGGGACTCCTTGTCACCATCCTCCACTTGGACATGGACTCATTGACAGCCACTCTTTGAGTGTGGCCATCAAGCCAATTCTTTATCCACCTGGTGGTCCACCCATCAAATCCATGTTTCACCAGCTTGGAGACCAGGAAGGTGTCTCACAAGTGAACACCAGCCATAAAGCTGAGACTCAATCCCAATGCTTAAGAAAAGACATCCAGAGCTCTAATGAGTCATGGCTGTGACATTCTCCTCCTGAGGGAAGTTCTCTCCAAAACTCTGGTAGCTGAAGTTGGGTGCTTTAAGTACATGCAACATGCAGTATCCCCTCCTATCTAACATAGCTAACATTTGCTGTCACAGGGCTGGACACTTGTTTCCTGTACAAGTATCCACCCATTTTTTCAGGGCTTTTTTGAACCCCTTTCTGAGCAATATCCTGTTGCTATGAGTTCCACAGTCTAATGGTGTGGAAGAACATTTCCCTGTAACAAGAGCTACACCTGTCCAACCCCCCCTTCTATGCACCATCCATCACATTGGCAGCATAGGTAACTTGCCCAGGATCATGTCAAAGTGTGACATAGCTATAAAGGCAAAACATATGTGTTTGTCAATTTTGTTGTTAATGGCATCAAGTAAAACTAAGGCAAAGCGAGCAATGCTTTGCCCTTCTGTATTTTTGGGCCATTTTTTTCCACAGGTAGATTCAACCTTGAATCCAAAGATAATATCAAACAGCGAACTAAATGAACCAAGGCAGGATTTCTTCAGTCCTTGCTATTTAAGTTTGCTTTATTGAGTTAGCTAAATACTTATTGACAAATACAGATGTGACTCTCTGGCCTGCTAGCTGATCCTTCATACTTTTAGTGTCAGATGGAGTTT
>VWZE01010643.1:0-12548 GCA_013396675.1 Eubucco bourcierii
TTACTTCCCATGGCACCCTGCCAAGGAGATCCCTGAGCACATCAACATCACACCACCAGATAAACCTCAGTATGAGAAACAAGCTGACTTAATTGTTTTTTAATAAGAGTTCTTTAATATGAATACTTGGTAAGAGGTCTTCAATAGTCTTTAATATCAATGTTACATACATGCCCATGACATACTTGCTAGCTAATAGTAACAGCTAAAAAGGGTACAACAGGGTATTTTTTGGCCATATTATAAAACCGTGATGGTTTCCTAGGTTTAACCTCATTAGACTTAATATTTTTGGTTTTTTTCCAAAGTAAGTTGAGATATAAAACACAATAGATTTGGGAATGTTTTGGGAATATCTTTAATCTCTTTACCTTTAGAGACATTTCCCCTAGCTTCGATGTATTTTATGTGGACTCTAGTGAAATAACAATAGCTGTGGAGATCTAAAGTATTCCTGAAATGCAGTTGGTATTTAGATGCATGAATAGTTTATCCTATGGCTTTGCAACTCACATGGCTTTACAAAACCATATTATACAGCAAACAAAATGTTCTATGCCATTAAGGAAAAAAGAAAAGAAAAAAAGAAAAAAAGAAAAAAAGAAAAAAAGAGAAAAAAAGAAAAAAGAAAAAAGAAAAAAATAGAAAAAAAGAAAAAAAGAAAAAAAAATTGAGGACTATGGGGTTGCTAATCTTCACCAGTCAAACATCACATTAATAAAGGGAATTTACTTTACAGAAACTTTAAAGACAATTTAATTTATTTATTTTATAACAAATTGTATTTTGATTGTTTTCACCCTTTGGAAGGAATCTATTTGTTTTCAGGAGGATGTTAAAATTTGAGGATCACTATTCAGATTCTGCTGTTCTAGGAATTAGAAACCTTGCTGCATGTTGCTTGGTAAGATCTCCTTCAATCCATTTTTAAGTAGCCTACTACAGATTCTTGCTACTCAGCTTTTGACAATGGGTTCAGTTACCTGTTTAGAAGGAAGTTTTTCTAAACCTTGGTTTCAGTTTTTCACAATGGCATAAATCTCAGCTTCATCATAGACCTTTAAAGCATAATTTTCTGTTTAGAAAGTATAAAACATGCATTTTCCTCAACAGAACACTGAGCGTGTGGCATTTTTAACTGAAATGTGCCAAAATGAACCTCTACAGTAAAACTTGTGGTTAAATAAATACTAAACAGCACTGGATAGAGACACACCAGTGACAAAATCCAAGTGGCTCATTCCAGAGACAGCTTTTGTTTCTAGATAAGAATTTCCTGTACTTCATACTGATAATCTTTATGCACAGTATTACACTAATTAAAGCTATAGAGGTAAAAAAGATGTCTTTCAATCTCCCTTAACCTCATTTCACAAGGAATATATATATATTCCATTCAAAAAAGTAGTTGAAGATGGTCTTAGTCAAAGACACATTCTGATCTTTAGACTATTAATAATTCAGCTGGATGAGGTTCTATCCAGCCTGATCTAGGATAGGGTGTCCCTGCCCATGGCAGGGGAGTTGGAACTAGATGATGCTTGTGGTCCCTTCCAACCCTAACTAATTCTGTGATTCTAATAAAGGAGAGATACCAATTCAGTTGGATTTCTGTATTATTTCTAATTTGTGTATAATTGTAAATACTTGTAAATTATATTGTGCATATATGCTTGTATATTTAGCTTTGCTGTAAATATAGCTTCAACTTATTTCCAAGCCATCTGAGTTGGTCTGGTAAATTTCAGCTGGGAGCCGGAGAGAAGTTCCCAACCCACTACGCAGCCCAATTATCTTGTCACAAAAACTGAGAAGGAGAAGTTGGCCAAACCTCTGCAGGACTAGTCTGCAGTGTGGGAGGCACAGATCACACTGCTGCTCCTTGGTGTACAGGTTTGAGGCTAACTGGAACATTTTAATGAGAGAAATTAGATCATTGGTTGTGAAAAGAAAATAATGATAATGTCTATATCATTCACTGATTTGCTGAGAGGGATAAAAAGTCAAAATATAAACAATCACTCTCAGTCTGCTCTGTGTTGCTGGATCTAATTGCTCTGGTGTGTGATGCTCCCTTCTCTGATCTACTCTAATCTCTCTTCTCTGATCTCAGCTAACAATTAACATGCAAGCTTTGCTGGCTTTTTGCTTGCTTTTTTTTTTTTGTTTGTTATTGTTTGCCTGTCTGAGATGGAGAGGGAGAAAGGGGGTGGGGGTGGGGTAGCTTTGAGCCCTTCTGGGCAGTTTCTTTGTCCAGGAGGGAGTTTGGATTTCTGTATTATTTCTAATTTGTATAGTTGTAAATACTTGTAAATATATTCTATATAATTGCTTGTATATTTTGCCGTGATGTAAACATAGCTGCATCTTACTTCCAAACTGCCTGAGTTAGTCTGGTAATTTTCAAACAGTGGGGAGCAAAGTTCCTAACCCACATCACTTGGTTTACCAGGCAAATGCTGTTCCCTCACCTACATTTTCTTTCAGTGACATCTCCTACAAATTCAGATGAGGGGATCCTAAGGAACGTGGTGCTGGAGTCTAATAATTGATTTCCTTCTAACTCAGACAAGTTGTATCTTGGCTTCAATAGCAGTCCCCAGTGATTTAAAATGAAAACCGAGTGGCTGGCAGGCACTGCTGCTTATGTTTCAGCATGGGCTACAACATGATTACATACACCTAAACTGAGTGACTACAGCCTTCTTAGCAGCCCTTCAATTAACCAGATTTGCAAATAGCTTTCCTAGCTTTAATCTCCTTGCTTTTACTCTTCTCCTACTCCTTTGATTGATTGCCCAGATAGGATAAAACAAGTGACAAGACAAACACTTTCACCTTGGACAAACCAGCAATCTCTTCAAATCACACAGGACTTGCAAGTACTGGAGAATACAGTAAGAGAGAAATCATGAAAATCAGGCAGGCTTTTCACCACATGCCTTCCCTAACTGGAAAAAAACCCAAAAAGTGTAGAAATAAAGAGGCTGGGTTCCCCCCCGCTGGCTAATATTAAATAAAGACTGGTAACAAATATTATTGATCTGGATAATAAGTAATACTCCCTTGACATTAAAATATATTTACTCTAATGTCACAAAACACTGTAGCTCTCTTAAAGAATTATTGGGGGATGAATAATTTTTTTTCTTTTAATTACATAGATTTTTCTAAAAGGTGGAATTATTTTGATGGTATTTCATTCAGTGAACAGTTATTCTTTCTCAGTAGAAGTTTCAGGGGTTTAAAAGCTATTCAAACATTAATCTTTTGTATCAAGCACCATTAACAGAGCTAAAAACTCTCATAATCTATGAGGTTTTGGAGCACAGCTGTGGAATACCCAGAACACACCTTCTAGCAACAGAAATTAAGTAAGCTGGAGCAGCTCTGCTATGAGGACAGATTGAGAGAGTTGGGGCTCTTCAGCCTGGAGAAGGCTTTGAGGAGACCTTATGGTAGCCTTCCAATATCTGAAGGGGGCCTACAGGAAGGCTGGAGAGGGACTATTTACAAGGCCTTGTAATGATAAGACAAGGGGCAATGGGTTTAAACTGGCAGAGGGGAGATTTAGACTGGTTGTTAGGAGGAAGTTCTTTCCAGTGAGGGTGGTAAGACACTGGAACAGGTTGCCCAGGGAGGTTGTGGATGCTCCCTCCCTGGAGGTGTTCAAGGCCAGGTTGGATGAGGCCTTGAGTGACCTGTACTAGTGGGAGGTGTCCCTGCCTATGGCAGGGGGTTGGAACTAGATGATCCTTGAGGTTCCTTCCAACTTTACCATTCTGTGATTCTATGGTTTCAGACAGATACTCACTCTGTTATACAAGTTGTTGCTTACTAGAGCAGACATTTCACCCTTTCTACCCAGACAGCAGCAAATCAGGTAAGCAGATTACACTCACTTTAAACCAGTGCATACATTGTTTGCTGAATTAGGACCATGGCTGGACTTCATGATCTTCAGCAGAAGATTGTTGCTCAGGGGCATGTGGGCATTCAGATGGTGGTGCCAGTGAAGTAGTATTGAATTTGTAGCAGTTGTATTAAAAAGAAAACCAAACAAACTCAACCAACCAACCAACCAATCAAAAAAACCCAAAAGAGCAGCTGTTATTTTTTTTAATGGTCTTCTAAAAAACCCCCAAAAAATCTCCCCCTAAGAATGTTTTTCTTCATGGCTCTGAGTGCTGTGATTTGAAATACGGCTTTGTTAATCACAGAATCACAGAATGTTAGAGGTTGGAAGGGACGTCCAGAGATCAAGTCCACCCCCCTTGCCAAAAGCAGGATCACCGCAATAGTGATAGTTAGTCTACAAAGGAACGTATCCAGGCAGAGTTTGAAAGCCTCCAGAGAAGGAGGCTCCACAACTCCCCTGGGCATCCTGTTCCAGTGCTCTGTCACCCTTACTGTAAAGAAGTTTCTCCTCACATTGAAGTGAAACCTTCTATGTTCATGTTTGCATCCATTGTTCCTTGACTTACTACGATGCACCACTGAAAAGAGATTGGCCCCATCCACTTGACACCCACCCCTCAAATATTTATAGACATTGCTCAGATCTTCTCTTCTCCAAACTAAACAGCCCCAGGGCTCTCAGTCTCTCTCCATAGGGGAGATGCTCAAGTCCCTCACTCATCCTTGTGGCTCTCCATTGAACTCTCCTCAGTAGATCCCTGTCTCTCTTGAATTGGGGAGGCTAAAACTTTACACAATACTCCAGGTGTGGTCTCACCAGGGCAGAGTAAATTAGAGGGGTACTCTGACTACTCAGCATAGAAATTTCTGAGAATCCCATTGGGTGTAAATAAGAAGATTAAAATGTTCCTGTTAAACAGTGAGATTTTAAAGATATGAGAAGTATTCAGGCTTTGAGCTTAAGGAAGAAATATATGAAGGAAAATGCTTATTATGTAACTGGTTTTCTATAGGTCGGAATAATCTCATGAGCTTTAAATAATTGCTTGCACAGCAAAGTGGCCTGCTTGTAATGGAGGAGAGGGGAAGAAGAGTGAACTAGCTGATTCTCCCCTTCCTTTCTCTAGAACTGGCTTACTACACTGTACTAAAATGAAGTAAGCTCCAAGAGACATCTGGAGACCACCTGTTTCAGACTCCTGTTTGAAGCAGACTTATTTGGATGTTAGATTTTGTTGCTTAGACCTTGCCTATTCCAGTTGTGAGTATCCATTTCACCACATTGCTGGGTACCCACCTACCAGCACCACAAGAGAAGGGGGCAAACACTCAGTGTCAGTAGCCCCACACTGTGCCTGAAGGAACTCCTCAGGAAATTTATATCCTCTTTCCTTAAAGAATCAAAGAAGCTTAAGCCAAATTCTCCATCTTTTACAGCTCTGTATAGGATACTTCCCCTGCCTCTGCTGGCCATATGAAACAGAAAAGTGGAACTCTTCATCCTCTTCCAATCCTACACAATAAGGACCCTGCCCTGCCACTTGCACATAGACACATACTTGATTGCTGAGGTAGTGCAGTTTAAAGTGGTAAGAAATGCAATCTTCAGTGCAGTCACATCAGCAATGCTCCCTTGTGAGTTACACTGTCAAAACTGCATTTTAAAAACACAGCTTCCTTTCCTCAAAATTCATGGCTATATGTGACAGAATCACAGAATTAGCCAGGTTGGAAAAGACCTCTGAGATCACCAGGTCCAACCCAGCACCTAACCCTTCTAATTAACTAAAACATGGCACTAAGTGCCTTATCCAAGCACTTTTAAACACCTCCAGGGACGGTGACTCCATCACCTCCCTGGGCATCCCATTCCAATGCCAATCACTCTTTCTGTGAAGAACTTTGTCCAGCCTAAACCCGCCCTGGCACAGTTCTAGACTGTGTCCTCTTGGTCTGTCACTGAGTGCCTGGGAAATCTACCAGTATAACTCCAACTGTTTTCTGCCAAGAAGTTCAGCCCCTAAGACAGATCCCCTAAGGTAAATAAGACAATTAATTATAGGAAAAGAATGCCTATGCCAAAAGGAACACTGATGTAACCATAAGCATGGAGCAGTAAGTGTCCTCAAGATTAATTCTTCACTATACTTTCAAGACTGGTTGCCTGAAATTGGATCTCTAAAATCTGACACATAGGCAGGTGTTTTGATTTTCAAGAATATCCCGTGCTCGGCAGATTCCTCAGGAAACAGTTTGCTTTTAGTCACTGTTGCTACTTTCAGAAGTACTGTAAGACAGACAAATCTGGCACCACAGAGGCATGCCTATCCCACGTGATATACAATTCCCGCCGAGAAAGAAAATTGAGGCCAAAGAGAACACATTCTGATTTCTAGATATTCCAGACACTTAGTACTGCATACAGCTTTTTGTTCCAAGTATTTATAAATGTCTTCAATGATCTATGACCCAGAATTATTTAAGATGAAAAATACCTTCATTACAGTTAGGTAATCACAGAATCACTGAAGCTGGAAAAGACCTCTGAGATCAGGAAGTCCAGCCTATAACCTAACACCATGACATCAACTAAAGAATGCAATGTGATAGAAAGAAAATTAATAGTCATGGCTGAAAATATGATTTATGACTTGTTGGTTGTTAACTAACTAGTACATGTGCATGCATCCTCTCTTGGGAAGTGTGACCCAGGCTTGGCAGTGGTGTGGGAAGCGCTGCCTTTTGATTTCTTTCCTGCTATGAGGCATCAGTCAGATCAAAGTAACTGCTGTGGGAAAGGAGGTATTTGGGAAATCCAGACGTTTTCCTTGAGAAGCAGTGGATGATGCCACAGCTGCTTTGCCATGGTTGAGGTCACGGATTTGCTCTTCAGTTGCTAACGTGACAATGCTAATGCATCTTGCCTTTCATTTAGGATTCCTGGCACTGTGGCAGCCTAGACCTACTGCAATATGAAACAGTGCATTGCAGGTTGTTACTGCACAGAGTTTTTGGACCTGCACTTTCTTATCTTTTTAATACACTTTTCTTTCTTGCTATTTGAGTACAATGAAGAAGTCTGTCTGCCTGCTCTAGCTAGCATTTGTTGTGGGGGATTTTTTTAAGCCATGTCTGACCTTGTTCATGTTGTTTTGTTTAGTGTCCTTGAGCTTGGCTTTAATCTTAAATAAAAGCACAAGAAATGCTACGTTTTCAAACACAACTGAAAAACCATTGACAACAAATATTGTAATATTGTTATTCCACTTTACTAAACTCTTCTACTTGTTAGGAGCTGTGATTCAACCAAGCTAACAAGGTTATCAGATTATATATCTATTGTCTTGTTATGGCTTCCTTGGCTGAGTTCCTGCAGTAAACAATGCTGATGTGCTGCTTTGTTCAAGAAGCAGAACTGGAGGCAGCCAGCGGGAGGGAAGGAGGGGACGAGGGTCACGGAGCTGTCAAGGCCTTCACAGCGGTGGTGCAGCAGAGTGCTACCTGCGGTCAATATTAATCAGGCTCTCCCTACATGTGCTCTAAGCAGTCACCGCTGCTCTGTGACAGCTGAGGAGCCAGCTTTGAAAATCTGTATAACATCCTTGCAGGATAAAACACATGCAAGCAGGGCATCGCAGACATTATTGATCCAAGCTGAACACAGGAAAAGTCATTAAAGGGAAGTAATTAAAAGTATTTAAAAGCGTTTAAAATCATTAAACATATGCATTAACTTAAAAGTACATTTTACACTCACCTTATCGTATAGTAGAGTGCTTGAGGTACAAAAATAACTGTTGAAATTACTGGTGAAAAGGAAACATCATTGCAAGTTACCTTCCCTGCTCTTCTCTACAAATGCCATGTGCATTCAGGTTTCCTCTAAGCACCACCATAAACTCGCTGTCTCTCCGCTGGCTATCTAAATAACAGAGGATGCCAAGGCAGCAGCTGCACAGTTGGAGAACTCACATTAGCATCATGCCAGTTGGCTAGTAATTCTGGTCACTTTTTGACTGTCATGATACACTGAGAATTAGAAAAAAACCAGTTCACTCTATTTAAACTACAGTGTCAGCACCATGGAAGTAACAGGAGTACCTCACAGGACTGTGACAGGATTTACAGTAATCAGTATTTATTTCTTTTCTGGAATGGTGTACATGGAAGTATATGAGATACCATAAAAAAAATCCCTTGATTCTCCTCTTCCTGCTGCCAGTGACTTTCAAGTAGCTACTGTCACTGTTCATATTCTCACCAATAATTAAGCAGAAAGTTGAAGACTCCAGTGGGTTCCTTTGCAGGTACAACACAAAAATATGAGACCTTGAAAAGTTGTAGAGATTTAAATCAATATCTATAAGTGTTAAATTTTGCAGTCTTTCTTTGAACTTTTTAATGATGAATGGTAAGGAAACTCACTGTGTTCAGCTCTACACTGGCAATTAGGTCATGTCCAGCATCTTGCTTCTGGGCAAGATTGTTCAAAAATTGTATCCAAAGACAATCACATCTTTAAAACACCCAGATTATTGCTGCTTGTGGGGAAAATATATGCTGACTAGACCAAACAGCACTGACATTTGAACTGTGAGTGAAATGTTTACATTGGTTGAGGTTTTAGCAGATATGAGGACAGTGCCTGGCCCCAGCACCTCAACCCATAAAAGTGTGTGCCTCCAGCTACGTTCCCAGTACCATTCCCTCCACCCATCTCCCCCATTTCTCCCACCCCATGGCTGTCACTTGACCCCAGCAGCACCTGCCTGGCCCTATGTGCTTGCCAGCAAATGCTGGTTGCTCCTGCAGGTCTTGGAATCAGCTGGAAACAGCACAGGACTTTTCATGGCTTCATACTCGTGCACTCTGAAGAACCCTAGGCAGTCCCACATGCAGACTGCACCATATCCCTTGTCATTTTAAATCCTCTTTTCGCTTTGCTCTTACATGTGTGCTGATTTCCCATAAGTTACCTGCACTTTTTGTCACTGGCCTCAATTCATAAAGGTTCTTTATATCTCTGATAAATGTTCTTCCAGGGGATGCCACCTGGGTTTGAGCTTATGACAGTGCATATGTCCACTGTGTACTTTGTTGCTCGCTCTTAGTTAAATTATGGCTCAGACCCCACTCAGGTTCTCACATCACCATAGCTCATGGCTGCCATCATAAAAAACAGCCTGACAAATAACCCTCTGCTATTTTATTTTAGCTGGATATCTTCAGGGGGAGTATAAGCTGCAAGAGAAAGGGAGTGTGGAACAGCCTCGCTGTGTGCTTCTGTCAGAGTGCCTGAATTCAAGGACACTGGAGATTTACCAAATAATACCTTGAGTGCCTTCAAAACCAGGGCAAGACTGGTGTATTTCATACCCTTTCTGGTCCTCTGTTGCATGGTAACGTTAGAGATTAAAGGTGGAGAGAAGCCAAGTAGAAGGAAGGATGGTTGATGCCTGCCCTCCTTCCCCTTGCAGGGAGCCCTCCTGGGACAGTATCTGGTCATCTTTCCCACCCCACTCAGACAGGATCTAACTCCTACCCATTCCCTTCTCTCCCCATGCCTGGAAACATATCAGCCTTTCTGAAACATACAGTCATAGAATCACAGAATGGTCTGGGTTGGAACTTACCTGCAAAAGTCAGAGAATTAACCAGGTTGGAAAAGACCACTGAGATCACTAAGTCCAACCCATCCCTTAACCCTTTAATTAACTAAATCATGGCAATAAGTGCCTCATCCAGCCTCCTCTTAAACACATCCAGGAATGATGACTCCACCATTTCCCCAAGCAGCCCATTCCAATGCCAATCATTCTTTCTGTGAAGAACTTCTTCCTAACATCCAACCTAGACCTGCCCTGGCGCAACTTGAAACTGTGTCCTCTTGTCACTGCTTGCATGGCTACATCTAGTCCAAACCTCTGTGCAGCAGCCCAGGACATCCTCAACTAGATCAGGTTGCCCAGAGCCCTGTCAAGCCTTGAATATCTCTGGCAATGGGGCCCCAACCACCTCCCTGGGCAACCTGTTCCAGTGTTCCACCACCCTCATGGTAAAGAATGTGTTCCTAACATCCAGTCTAAATCTGCTCTTCTCTAGTTTGAAGCCATTGTGCACCATCCTGGCACTACTGGTCTTTGGAAACTGTCTCTTTTCATCCTTCTTGTAGGACCTCTTCAGGTACTGGAAGGTTTGTGTCTCCACCCAGGTATGCCCCTTGTTAGGACAAAAGATTCTCTACTTATTTTAAGAAAGCCTACCATAAAATAGTAATGAAGGCACTTCCAGACTGCTTTTTAGACTAGCAAGGTTGTTACCCTTCATGTGTACTGTGAACAAGAACAGTTTCAGAATTTCAAAAAATCCTCTGGTTTCCCAAATGGCCTTGCTGGGTCACATCGGTTTCAGGCCAGCAAAGTATTTAAGTCTTAGGCTGTTTGATATTGCTTTCTTCCTAACACTTAAAAATCTATTCTACTTTCAGGTCAAATACAAACAGGGCACATACTTTTCATTACAACTAGGCATGTGTTACTAGCATCCATAGTGACATACTGAGTCAAATGTGACCTTTTGTATCTGTTTTTCTTTTAAGTGCTGGTTTTCATCTGACCTTCACCTTTGGCAATTCTCTTTGTGTCAGGAAAGTTTCAGTGAGAGGAGTTGAAAACAACTCACATGGGGACTTCACCAGAGTGTCTTATGCCTGTAGGAGCAGATAACTTAGTCCAGTCTTTGTGATGCAGGAAATTATGATCTATACAAAGGGCACCGCATGCTTCAGCGGAGTCTTTGAGTTCTCATCCCTTTGAAGATTTTTACTTTCAAAATGAAGAACTGTGGTGTGTGAGAGAGAAATTACAGAGACCTGGATGAGTAATTCATGACTGCCAATTAAGGAGGCGTCTCCTTCATTTGGGATCCATAGCCTGAAATCTCTTTTGAATCACACCTCTAACCTTTTATATAAAAGACTGTGGCATCCCTTACAACAATCCATGAAGCTCACACACTCCCCTCAACGAAAACAAAAGAGAAGGATAAAGGGAGAAAAGACTAGGATTCTTTTTGTCTGTTTCAGGAGAAGTATCTGTCAGATAGCAGTCCCCCCAAAAAGAGTCTGTCAGATAGCAGTCCCCCCAAAAAGAGTCTGGGGAGTGCAGGGGGTCACAAACTGAATGTGAGCCAACTGTGTCCTGTTGTTATGAAAAAGGCATACTACAAATTGAGGTCCAGAAATAAGACTATAGTTTTTTCAGGGTGTGTCAAACACTCTTTTCTCCCTGCTCAGCATAGTAGGCATTCAAAGATCATCCAGTTTCAGCCTCCCACCATAGGTGGGGACATCTCCCATTAGAACAGGTCGCTCAAGGCCTCATCCAGCCTGGTTTTGAATACCTCCAGACAGGGAGCATCCACAACCTCCCTGGGCAACCTGTGCCAGTGTCTCACCACCCTCACTGGAAAGAACTTCTTCCTAACATGTAGTTTAAATGTACCCTCTGCCAGTTTAAACCCATTACTCCTCATCCTGTCGTTACAAGACCTTGTAAATAGTCCCTCCCCAGCATACCCCACTTGGCTGTACCCACTTCTGCACACTGTTAAAAGTGAATATAATGTGTGTAGAAGAGTAACAGGATGATCAAAGGCGTTCGTACATTGCTGGTAAGGAAAACCACAGCAAATTGGTGCATTATTCTCCATTCCTGAAATTACAAGAAGTCACCAGTTTACCACTAAAAAAGAAGACCTGTGTAGCAGTAAAGTAAAGCCTTGGGAAGTTGAGAGGATTCTGTCCATGAAGATTTTTAAGTGTAGGATAGACATTTAAGGGTGTCTATAGATAGACACTATTAGAGGTGACATAAACAGCCTTACTTCCACAGGCAGAAGAGGAAAACTAATCTGTGTAACTCTAAATTTACACAAGGCCTTGTAACTTTCACATGATCAGATGAGTCTGGGAAGGGACACAGTTGGGAGATTTTTAAAGGGAGATTTCAGTTTTCTACTTGACACTGTCTAACCTAGGTTGTTTTTGGTTTGGTTTTTTTTGGTTTTTTTTTTTTTTCCCAGTACATTCTGAAGTGCCCCGCTATGTTCTTGTGATTCAGTATTCATGAAAGCTGGTAGTTTTAGATATCATAGAATCATAGAACCATTCAGGGTTGGAAGGGACCACAAGTATCATGTAGTTCCAACCTCCATGCCATGGGGAGGAACACCTCATATTAGACCAGGCTGTCCAGAGCCTCATCCAGCCTGGCCTTAAACACCTCCAGGGATGAGGCTTCTACCACCTCCCTGGGCAACCTGCCCCAGGGTCTCAGCACCCTCATGGTGAAGAACTTCTTCCTAACATGCAGTCCGAATCTATCCATTTCTAGCTTTGTTCCGTTCCATGTCCTCAAAGGTAAGTTGAAAGCAAGGAGAAATTTGACAGATCTGAGCTTTGGGTGTACATACTTAGCAGGTTTTGATTTGCCTGTATCCTTTAGAGAAAATACTGTCTTGGTCTTTTCTCTAGAGGATGGAGGGAGACCAAAGGATGGTGGGCAAGAAAGAGGATGTAGGGATCTATAGGCTCCTCAGCCCACCTCCATTCTTAGAAATCTTGGGGGGGG
>VWZE01010643.1:22476-46110 GCA_013396675.1 Eubucco bourcierii
CGTCCCTGGAGGTGTTCGAGGCGGGTTTGGATGTGGCACTTGGTGCCATATGGGGTCTAGTCTTGAGGTTTGTGGTAATGGGTTGGACTTGAGGATCTTTGATGTCTCTTCCAACCTTGGTGATACTGTGAACCTATGAGGACTGTTGAGGCTGTTCAGTCTGGAGAAGAGTCTCCTAGATGACCCTCTGGTGGCCTTCCAGTATCTGAGGGGGGCCTCCAAGAAAGCTGGGATTTTTTAGGCTATCAGGTAGTGACAGGACTAGGGGGAATGGAGCAAAACCGGAGGTGGGGAGATTCAGACCGGACGTGAGGAGGAAGTTCTTCACCATGAGAGTCCTGGAATGGATTGCCCAAGGAGCTGGTTGAGGCCACATCTGTGGAGGTGTTTAAGGTCAGGTTGGATGAGGTTCTAGCCAGTCTGATCTAGGGTAGGGTGTCCCTGCCCATGGCAGGTGGTTTGGAAGTGGATGATCCTTGTGGTCCCTTCCAACCTGAACTGATTCTATGATTCTAAAAGACTGGATGAGGCACTTAGTGCCATGGTCTAGTTGTTTGGATGATCTTGGAGGTCTCTTCCAACCTGGTTGATTCTATGATTCTATATCTCATCTATATCTATATATCTATATATTTACATCTACATCTATTATTTTTAATTTTATCTTGGTTTTCTAAGGTTTGCATGGGCACTCCCGTTCTCTGTAGATCTCTAGATACCCTTACATGTCAATCTATAATGTCATTCAACTCACTTGCTAATTGTATCTAAATTTGTTAGGGGTAGAAGTCTCAAAGACAATCAGTTTCCTATAAATAACTTTTAAACAAGTGGTTAAGGGAAGGTAGCAATGTGACCTCAGTCTAGCAGACACCAGAGAATTTGTATCTGACAGGGCTTGAGAGTGCTCCTGGGGAAAGTCTCATTCAGAGGAGCTTGGACACTTGCCTGCTGACAGTTACCAAGACCTCATGGAAGTTCCTGTTTTTAATGAGTGGCCTAATTGAGAAAGATTGAGGAGCTGCTAGGATATACTGCAAAAATACTTGTATTTTCCCTCTCCTTCACCTTAAGTAGCCTTTGAAGTCTTCTCTTTTAGTTTGCTGCTGTGCAGTAAAGGGCCACATTCTCTTCTTGTCCAGTTCCTGGTGAATTCCTTTCATCTAGCAAGATGCATTTAAAAGTCACTATCTGCTTAAAAGTCACTTGGATGTGGTGCTTGGGGGTATGGTTTAAGGTGAAACTTGTAGAGTAGGAATATAATTTTGACCAGGTGATCCTGAGGGTCTTTTCCAACCAGAATGTTTCTGGTGATTCTGTGACCCCAACGCAGCTAACCTCCTTGCCTGTAGCAGAACTTAAGGCCAGATCTTGGGGGCACTGGAACCCAGTGCAGTAATGGTGACAGCTGCCATGAATTCATAGAATCACAGAATGGTAATGTTGGAAGCGACCTCAAGGATCATCTAGTTCCAACCCTCTGCCATAGGCAGGGACACCTCCCACTACTACAAGTTACTCAAGGCCTCATCCAACCTGGCCTTGAACACCTCCAGGGAGCATCCACAACCTCCCTGGGCAACCTGTTGCAGTGTTTCACCACCCTGTCTGGAAGGAACTTCTTCCTAACATCTAGTTTAAATCTCCCCTCTGCTCCCATTACTCCTCATCCTATCATTAAAAGACCTTGCAAATAGTCCCTCCCCAGCCCTCCTGCAGGGCCCCTTCAGATACTGGAAGGCCACTACAAGGTCTCCTTGAAGCCTTCTCAAGGCTGAAGAGCCCCAACTCTTGTAGCCTGTCCTCATAGCAAAGCTGCTTCAGCCCTCTGAGCATCTTCATGGCCTCCTCTGGACTAGCTCAAACAGTCTGATTCATGGCTGTACAGAGGCCCTTTGACATTGTGCCTGCTACAGACCTTGCATGGTGCTAGTGCCAGAATTAGGGAGCTGCTGGCAGTCATATAAAACCTGGAAGTTGCAGTGGGACAGCATCAGAGCAGCAAAAGCATTGTGTTATGGGTTATGCATGTGATCAATGTGTGTCAGGAGGTGTGTTAAACCACCTATAGAAATGAGTGCTACCACATTAGCATATACCTATTTTAAATCAAATCCAATACATTTTTCATTTTTTACACTCAATATACTTTATTCTGTAAATTTGGTAATAATATTAATTCTATTCCATCTGCACAGGAGAGTAAAAAGGGTCCAAATGGAGACCAACTTGTTTGAAATCAGCCACCCCAGAAATATCAGAGGAGGTCAAAGAACATAACAGCCTCTGTGTTCTCTATATCACAGAATCACAGACTGTCAGGGGCTGCAAGGGACCTCAGAATATCATCCAGTCCACTCCCCTGACAGAGCAGGATCACCTAGAACAGATCACACAGGAACACATCCAGGTATGTTTTGAATATCTTTTGAATATGCATTGTTAAGGAATAGAAGTGGTATTAGTCTCTGGATTTTGGAGGGGGGCAAGTAGCATCAGATTTGGTTGACCAGTCACCAAAAATGGTCTAAAGATCATGGAGCAAAACTAGAAGTGGGTAGATTCAGATTGGATGTTATGAAGAAGTTCTTCATGGGTGGTGAGACATTGGAACATGTTGCCTAGGGAGGTGGTTGAAGCCCCATCCCTGGAGGTTTTTAAGGTCAGGTTGGATGTGGTACTGAGCAACCTGATCTAGTGTGAGGTCGCCCTGCCCACGGCAGCGGGGTTGCAGCTAGATGATCCTCGAGGTCCCTTCCAGCCCTGACAATTCTATGATTCTATGATCTGAGTGGTTAGTGGGACCACAGTCATTTTCAGATCTATGAGACTGGTGGGGGTAAGTTGTGTAGGACTCTGGTTGTCAGCCAGTCAAATTTCTGCAGAACTTGAACTTCCTTGCCAGTCAAAGTACTGTAGGGCTCTGGCACTATAATGGGGCAAGTTGGTGTAGGGCTCTGAGTGGCCAGCCACTCAAAGTGAAGTAGAGTTTGGCAGGGCCAAGTTGTTCTTAGTTCAGCTAAAAGTCTATTTGGCCATCCAGGCACAGTGGTGTACAGGTCTGACTGTCTAGCTGCCAAAGTGATGTAGATCTCTGGCTGGATAGCCAAAAAGTTATAGTGCTCTGGCTGACTGGACAAGGGTAGTGGTGTGGGGCTCTAACTGACCAGTTGTGCTAATCTGAATTGACATAATGTGAACTATGTTTTGGGTGTCTACTATTAACTATATGTAACAATACAGCTTTTATTTTAATGACATCAACTATGATGAGGACTTGCATCTTTAGGGTGTATTATACATTAAACCCACGTGATTCTGGGGTCCATTCAACTTTTCACATGGAAAATTTGCCAGATGGACCTCTCCTTAAATGCCAAAGGAAGTTTAGAACTTGCCTGGCATGCCTTGAAAATGGTGAGGGCAGACATGCTAGCCACAGCATCTTTCTGGAACTGATCAAAGGAATGAGTCGTACCAGCCTGCCTAAATAGCTAAGAGTAGCCCTTCTAGGAAAGAGAAGGTGCTTGACTTCTCCAGCTGTATAATTAAAACAATTATTAAGACCCTCAGTTTTGGACAACTCAAATAAATATCTTGTTGACAGGGATGCTCCTGGAGCACCACGTAAGTCCTCCCAACAGAAAATAACACTCACAGGAGTCTTACCTCTTGTCAGCATCCTCACAGGGCTCAACAAATCAAAAGCATTTTCTTTGAAAATAAAATTAGAGTCAAATATACAACTTAAGCTAAATTTTCTCAGAGAAATCTGAATTTAGCTTCCCCCCCCCACCCCGTAACTCAAATGATTTAATGCTCTACTTCCACAGAAATTAGAAGAGTCACATACAAAACTTTTCACATGACAACAGATTTTTTTTTCCAGTTTGTCTTCATTTTGTGTAGTTTTGTAGAGAAAAGTGGCCTGCTGCTAAATTATGACAGCTCTCCTAATGCTAGCTGACACTCTGCAATTGACTCCTGCTGGGGGAATGCTTTGTAGCATAAGATTCAGAGCATCTTCCACACACAGGTCCAAGAGGCATGAATTCTTGTCATGGAATCACAGAACGTCTGGGGTTGGAAGTGACCTCAAAAGTTCATCCAGTCCAACCCCTCTTCCAGAGGAAGGACCTAAACCAGATCACACATGACAGCATCCAGGTGGATTTTGAGTATCTCCAGAGAGAGAGACTCCACAGTCCTCATGAGCAGTCTGTTCCAGTGTTCTGTCACCCTCACAAGGAAAAAAATCCCTCCTCATGTTCAAATGAAACTTCCTAAGCCTCAGCTTCCACCACCCATTGACCTTTGTCCTGGCATTGGGCATCACTGAGCAGAGCCTGGT
This sequence comes from Eubucco bourcierii, assembly GCA_013396675.1. NCBI lineage: Eukaryota > Metazoa > Chordata > Aves > Piciformes > Ramphastidae > Eubucco > Eubucco bourcierii. The sequence continues at coordinate 26,828 of VWZE01010643.1, forward strand.
TCCACCCTCCTGGCACTCACCCTTTACATATTTATAAACATTGGTGAGGTCATCTCTCAGTCTCCTCTTCTCCAAGCAGCAGAGCCCCAGCTCCCTCAGACTCTCTTCGTAAAAGGAGATGTTCCATTCCCTTAATCATCTTTGTGACTGTGCACTGGACTCTCTCAAGCAGTTCTATGTCCCTCTTGATTTTTCTGTGACATAGTGGTCACTGGTCACCAGGTCAAATTTTCTTCTGGCAAGTTTTTGCATTAGTCAAAGACTTAGGGAAGGAAAGGAAGGAACAGTGACATGGTGATACTGTTTGGAATTACAGAAACATTCAGGTTGGAAAAGACCCTCAGTATCACCAAGTCCAACTGATATCTCTACTCTACAAGGTTCACCCTAAACCATATCTCCAGGTGCCACATCCAAATGACTTTTAGACACATCCAGGGTTGATGACTCCACCACCTCCGTGGGTAGCCCATTCCAATGCCTGACTGCTCTTGCTGGGAAAAAAAAAAATTCAAAATGTCCAGTCTAAATCTATCCAGCTGCAGCTTGAGGTCATTCCCTTTTGTTCTATCACTGATTACCTGTGAGAAGAGACCGGCACCAACCTCTTCATGTAGCTGTAGATAGTGATGAGGTCTCCCCTCAGCCTCCTCTTTTTCAAACTAACCATCCCCGGCTCCTTCAGTCGATAATGAATGTCAATGAGTAACAATGTGGATGGATGATTGGACAGAAAAAACAGTAAGGTTGCAGCTGGCCTGTCAAATGCACTGGGACATTAAGCATCTCTCCTGCCCCTAGAAGAAGATCTAGGCCTTCCAGAAGCAACATGGTTCCAAGAATAATATCTCCAAGAGTCTTGTATTACTAGGGGGAAGCTTGTCCAAGTCACCAGATAAGCCAGGCATAGGCAGAAACGAGAAGTCTTCAAGCAATGGCTAGAAAGACTCAGTCTGCAGGAATCTGTGTTCATTAGAAAAATGCCTTGGTTTATGAGTGGAAGCAAATTCTGGGATGGTCCCATGAGCCAGTGCTCCGATATTGTGCTTAGCAATATCTGAAAAACACTGTTGGTGTTGGATGTGCTTTTTTAACTGTGTGGTTTTTCCCTCCAAAGTTCAGAATTGGACACTGTTGTGTGTACTGCAGGACAATACTGTGAATCACATCCACCTAGGGGGTTGTAAATGCAGAAGCTGAATATGTGCATTGTTCAGAGTAAATGGATATTCTTTTCTCTATATTCACATGCATGGCATTTTTTAAGGATAAAAGGAAACAGGTAATTCACAGAGCCACAAAAAGTTTTCTTCCTCTCAGGACTTCCTGTCAGTACAGTGGCAAAAGGCACTCCTGGAGCACCTTCTGGGGAATGAATCATAGTCCTCAGTTATCTGTGAAATGCTCCCAGCAGCCAGCCAGTGTAGAGGTATCCATCCAAAGTAGATGCCTTTCATGGTCCCAGGTGTGTCATGAGTGGTTCCTGAACTGGAAGGGTGGATGGTGATTTGACATGACCCATTTTGCTTCTGACACTTTGAATTGGTTTAATATCACTACCTACAACAGATTGAATAGTGCATGCTCATCCTCAGGCACCAAGTTCAGACTTCTTTACCTTAGGGTTTAGAAGCATCTTTGAGTACAAAGATGACCGACAGCTAAAGACTGTTCTCACGCATGATAGTGCCAGGGAAGGTCTGAAGGAGGGTGTCATAGCACATCAGAAACAGCTCTGGTGTCCCATGTGCCAGTGAATATGATCTCCTTGCAGCCTACCCTACTTCTAACAGCTGTAGCACTCAGCGAGGCAGCTCCTTGGCTGGTTTTCAATAAACATCATACTAGATGTTAATACACTGCAGAATTAACCATTAGATTGCTCAGTTTCAGTACAAAAGTCTGGGAAGAGAAAAAAAGCATACTGTCATGCCTGTGTAAAATACTTCTGCAGATGTTTACTTGAGAAGAATTATTTCCTGAGTCTTAATCACATATGTGTTTGTTTCAAAGATGTGTTAGCCAAACTCACTTTGTTAGAGACTATTAGAGCATGGAAATCACTTTTTTATTTTTTTGTTGGGTTTTTTTGGTTTTTTTGTTGTAGAGGTTTCTGTGCACACAGGACACTCTGCTGCCAAGAGATAAGGGCATAGGCCTTCCTGATAGTGCCTGCCTTTGGCTTCAGGCACCTCTCTGCTCTGGAGGACAAAATTGGACAGAGTGTGTATATTTCTGTTACATACTTATCCTCCCCCTCATGACAACTGAGCAATACGGTGGAAAAGAAAGAAGCAGCAGTTCCTGCTTTTGCAATTTGAATTTGACTCCCACAAATAGCAAAATTTGACATTTAAAGGAAGGAACAGTGGAAAGGCTTAAAATTACAAAAAGTGAAAACTAGCACCATTCCTTCTTGGTCTTTTTGTCTTCTCCCAGAAAGCAGTAGTAGAGTGCTGCTTGGTCAGTGGTATTGCTCATCAATCGCTATCGAAAGCTTGATCGGGTGGTGAAGATACCCTTCAGCCTGCAAGAAGGATTACAGTGGCAATGACTGCTTTTGGGACACAAAGTAAAATTAACTTCTAGGTTATCCCCGTCAAGGACCATTAAGTTCTGAACTATGAGGGACACAGTGAACAAGTCATATTTTAACCTCCTGTGAGCACAGAAGCAGGCAGGTGCTTCTCCTCCCCCCAACAAACCTGACCTTCGCTGAAATTTATGTGAAAATGAAAAAATAAAAGAAGGCTGTAGCCCTGCCAGACTCTGATGATGTGACTCATTATAATTACTGGTATTTGGAAATTACACGGTCTGAATTTCATTTAGCAGTTTGTTTGAGGAAGAATGATTTAAAGAAGCTCTGGAGCTGCAGCACGTTTTACAGCAGGTGTGAAGCAAGACATTCATTTTTCTTTTATCCGTGTCCTTGTAAGCATAATAACAATTAGGAAGTTAGGTCTTCACATCAGAATCTCCTGTTCGCTCTGTCCTTGGGCTACTTCATCACTTCCAATTTTCTCAACAGGTTTCTCAAATACCAGTTTCAGTAAAATGACATTGAACATTAGATATAGATGATTTCTTTAAAAGAGATGTGGACAACTAGAACACACACACTGTTAATAGAACTGTCTTGATTATCAGAACGTTTTTCCTTTTGAAAGCTCTCCCTTTACTGGCTTTGTCCAGAATCACAGAATTAACCATGTTGGAAAAGACCTTCAAGAACATCAAGTCCAACCTATTAGCTAACACTATCTAATCAACTAAACCATGGCACCAAGTGCCACATCCAGTATCTTTTTAAACATCTCCAGGGACAGGGACTCCACCGCCTCCCCAGGCAGCCCATTCCAATGCCAATCACTCTTGCTGTGAAGAACTTCTTCCTAACATTCTGCCTAAACTTGCCCTGGCACAGCTTGAGAATGTGTTCTCTGTTCTGTCAATGGGTGCCTGGGAGAAGAGATCGACTCCCACCTGGCTACAACCTCCTTTCAGGTAGTTGTAGAGAGCAGTGAGGTCTCCCTTGAGCCTCCTCTTCTCCAGGCTGAACAACCCCAGCTCCATCAGCCTCTCTACATAAGGCTTATGCTCCAGCCCCCTCATCAGCCTTGGTGCCCTTCTCTGGATACATTCAAACAACTCAACATCTGATTGTTAAAACAGAATATCCACTACACCAAGACAGTAACTCTTCATTCAATAAAGAGAAAAACCGAGGAAGCACATGCTGCCTTATGAGAACATTGGTGGGCTTCCTTGACTGTTTGAAAGTTTTCCTCAGAGTTAGAATAGGGGAATACTTAGTAGTAAAAGTAACACCAATCACAGAAATAATTAGCAATACAAATAACATTACCAGGTAATTCTTATAGGCTAGATGACCTTTGGAGGTCCCTTCCAACCCAGACCATTCTATGATTCTATGTTTGTCCTTTTTATATCTAATCTAATGGTATTTTAACACCGACTTTTCATACATTGGGTTTGTCTCTTGAAGAGCATAAATCAGCTTCAAAAAGATGAGTTTGGGTGCTGTCCCAAAGAGAGATTATGGACTCTCTTGAAGAGAATTTTTCAGTACTGTTTGTTGTTTCTCATAATTTATTTTGCAGAATCACCAATTCATCCTTTAGGAACAAGTAAATGAGGCACAGTTTAATTAATCTGTAACTCTACTCAAGATTCTGGAATTAGGAACAAGTAAATGAGGCACAGATTAATTAATCTGTAACTTTACTCAGGATTGCTGCTTTTATTACTAAGGAAAATGCATCAATTCAGACTGTTAAACATAGAATCATAGAATCGTAAAATGGTAAGGTTGGAAGGGACCTCAAGGATCAGCTAGTTCCAAACTCCTGCCACAGGCAGGGACACCTCCCACTAGTACAGGTTACTCAAGGTCTCATCCAACCTGGTCTTGAACACATCCAGGGAGGGAGCATCCACAACCTCCCTGGGCAACCTGTGCCAGTGTCTCACCACCCTCACTGGAAAGAACTTCCTCCTAACATCCAGTCTAAATCTCCCCTCTGCCAGTTTAAACCTATTTCCCCCTGTCCCGTNACTACACACAGTACTCCAGGTGGGGTCTGACAAGAGCAGAGTAAAGTGGCAGAATCCCCTCCCTTGCCCTGCTGGTCACGCTTCTCTTGATGCATCCTAGGACTCCGTTGCTGTCTGAGCTGCATGTGCACACTGCAGGTTCATGTTGAGCTTTCCATCAACCCAGACTCCAAGGTCCTTTTCCTCAGGGCTGCTCTCCAGCCATTCACCACCCAGCCTGTAGTCAGTTTATGAAACTGTATTCTCTACATCATCTAACAAAAGAAGAGGATAGCCGAAGTATTTCTAATAACTTCTTATGTAAATTATGCTTTATAAAATGTTATGAGAAGTGAAGTTGGTATTTTATATTGGAAATTATGTTTTCATCATTACATGTCAGACTACAGGACAAGTCTAAAGGACTGAAGTACACTTTCAGATTTTTCTTTAAAAGAACATCTTATGAACTACCCATCAGATTTATAAGTACAATTCATGAAGAATTACGGAGAATTTCTAGGTATGAGACAGAAGGGAATGTGCAAGTCTGATATGTGTTGTCATTTGAGAATGTGTTGTTCTGAAGAGAACAGCATACATCACTCTAACAAGCAACAGAAATGTATCATAGAATCACAGGCTGTTAGGGATTGGAAAGGACCGCCAGACAGCAGCAAATCCAAGCTCCCTGCCAAAGCAAGGTAACCTGTAGCAGGCTACACAGGAATGCATCCAGGTGGGTTTTGAAAGTTTCCAGAGAAGGAGACTTCACAACCTCTCTGCTTGTTCCAATGCTCTGTCACTCTCACTATAAAGAGGTGTCTCCTTGTGCTGAGGTGGAACTTCCTATGCTGCAACCCAAATTACACAGGAAGGATAGACTATTAAGTACAGGTTAAAGATACAAGGTACAGCAAAGTACATTGTACACTCTAAAAAGGTGATCAGTATTAAATGGCCAGCAAATACATGAAATGCCATATTTAACTGAAGTACTTTTCTGATATCAGAAAAAAATATTGGAAGTGAAGATTATGAGAAGGTGGGAAAGAGATGTATATTGCAACAGTGTCTGCAACTACTTTTAGTTCTCAGTTGAAATTATACTCAAAAATGACCTTATTTTCAGAAACCCAAAAGCTTGGAAAGGGGGTGGCAGAAATATGTTGCAATGATTTCTAAGAGAGGAAAAAAAAATTCTGCTTCTCTATAGAATGACTATTTGTGCTGTTATAACCAAATTCATATTTCCATTCCTGCTTTTTTGGAGGGTTGATGTTTTCTTGGTGTACAGTATGGTTTGGTTTTTGTTTTGTTTTGTTGGTTTTTTTTGGAAAGCTGGCAGATTAACATATTTCACCAAGGAAGTAAGGTTATGCTTTTATAGATTCTATGTTGGGTTCATGGCTGCTGACTCTCAGTGGGTACCTGGTCTGCTCTCTGTCAGTACTGGACTTTGAGAGGGAAAAAAAAAAAAAAAAAAAAAAAAAAAAAAAAAAAAAAAAAAAAAGAAAAAAAAAAAAGAGACAGGAAAAAAAAGAGGAGGTCATTACTTCAAAATCCCTTGCAATGGAGATTAAGTAGTAGTTTAATTTTCTTTATAGAAAGAGTAATTTAATCATCATTCTGATGACTGTACTTTGGCAGTTATGTCCTTCATTGTGTCCTATTTTGCTTGTATCACAGCAGAAAGAATTTGATACTGAATTTTGAGTTGAGCCTATACTTCCCAAAAAGAGTGCTGAGCTAATTCTCATGATAACCTCATCTAGTTGAGGATGACCCTGCTGACTGCAGATGAGGGTTTGGACTAAGTGACTTTTGGTGGTCCCTTTCAGTCCAGACCACTCAATGATTCTATGATTATGTTCAGTTAGAGATTCATTGGTGTCACAGGATCACAGGATCTCACAGGAAGGGACCCAAAGAGATCATCAAGTCCAGCTCCCTGCTGGAGCAGGACCATACAATCTAGCTCAGGTCACAGAGGAATGCATCTGGATGGGCCTTGAAAGTCTCCAGAGAAGGAGACTCCACAACCTCTCTGGGGAGCCTGTTTCAGTGCTCTGTGACCCTTACAGTAAAGAAGTTCCCCCTTGGGTTGAGGGGGAACCTCCTGTGCTGCAGCTTTTATTTGTTGCCCCTTGTCCTGTCACAGGGAGCAAGTGAGCAGAGCCTGTCCCCCCCTTCCTGACACTGAGTCCTCAGATATTTATAAGTATTTATTAAATCCCCTCTCAGTCTTCTCCAGACTAAACAACCCCAGGTCCCTCAGTCTCTCCTCATCAGGCAGTTTTCCAGTTCCCTAATCATCCTTGTAGCCCTCCGTTGAACTCTCTCAAGCAGATCCTTGTCGTTCTTAAACTGGGGAGTCCAAAACTGAACACAGTACTCAAGATGGGGTCAGGAGTCTTGTGATGCAAACAGCTGTCTCCCGAACCTGTAACTTAGCTCTCAAATTGAATAACATCCCAAAAAACTACCATTACAAGTATCAGTGGAGATTACTTCCCCTTTGGTGACGTACAACTTAAGGTGTCCTATCAAAAGTCATGCCACTGTGTACCCTCACACTGGGAATGTCAAAAGACTGATAAATTTAACTTTTAGAAGACATAAATTTAGCTTTTCTCACTTTCTGTTTACTTCTGAGAAATACCTAATTCACTTCTTGTAAGGCAAATTGTATCAGGAAGGAAAAAGTAGGGAAGAGGACTGAGCTGCGTTTATTGACACAGTGTTATGATGAGATATAGCCTGCCAATGCTACGTGAATACGTATCTGGCCATTCAGATGACATGCACATGAAAAGAATGATTTTGTCACCTGGGGTAATCACCTTGAATTATTCAAAGTGCAGCTTCTTCCTCCCATATCTATCATATATTACTGCTGGTTCGGGTAAGTCAGTGTGAGATGGAGGTGACATATTTCAGTCCACAGTGGACGTTTAAAGATGAATTATAAACCCCTAAAAATAAAATAGGAGTTTATTATGGGACCTTCAACCACAGAAGCACTGGTAAGCATAATTAATAGTGAGCTCAAGAATGGGCAATCTGCTGCAGTAGGGAAGGAAAATTACATGAATTAGAGCACTGCAGGTATCAAAGATGAAGAGATAGTTTATTACCATAAACTCTTTCTGGTTCCATTATATTCACCTCTGAATCTGTATCACCTACCACAGTGATATCTATGGAAGGAGTATGATAGTCTCAGGAATGCTGAAATAAATGCAATCTGTGCTAAAGCTGCAATAGGTAGTGAGATGCCAGTCTTTAGCTAACAGTCAAATCAGAATACAATCACCAGAAATTAAAAGGTTAACTTCAAGGATGAAATTGGGATAACTCTATCTGCTACAGCTTTATGGAGGGAAAAAATTGGACCAGCCTTGATGTTTGAGCTACAAGAACCCTGATTAGACAAGCTAAGAGCAGGTAGCATGAGAAGTGCTCTTAAGATCAAGCTGAATCATAGCTCTCTGGGAAAAGCACTTTCACCAGCAAAGAGCTCCATACATCAGGATTTCCACAAGAGTAGTATCTTTTGTTTGGCAACAGTGAAACGCTATATCAAACCCACCTTGATCCTCATCCATAGATTCCTGAACAGTGGATTCCACTCATACTTGACCATCAAAACACAACTCTGAGTTTTCCACATACCTTTCATTATTTTTGTATTCATATCTATAGCTTTATGTGTACTGTCACATACACTACTCATGAAAAGAGGCAACATTCTGCTGTACTTCTAAACAAAGAGAAGTACAGATAAGGTTTACTGTCAGCTGCATTTAAATCAACTTCAGATCCTTTTACAATTGACAAATATCAGCACAAGCTCGCTGAAATATCTGTCTAACATGGGTGATTTGCATTTGAAGAATAGAATATGTGAAATATAAAAGGACATCTAGTGTGAGGTGTCCCTGCCCATAGCAGGGGTGTTGGAACTAGTTGATCTTTGATGTCCCTTCCAGGCCTGATTCTATGATTTCTTTTTACTTTTGTCTTCCAAATCATCTTTACTATAAAGCATGAGGAAAGAGGACACCAAATCTCACTATTTGGAAATAATGATAACACAAAAAACATTCTAATTTCTTTTAATAAAAGATCCCCACCAGCCTCTTACTGCTTTTTCTACACTCTCCAGGTTGGGTGGCAAATGGTTGAGAGCAGTTCTGAGGAAAAGGATCTGGGGGTCTTGGTTAATGAAAAGTTCAACATGATCTGGCAGCATGTGTGTGCAGCCCAGACAGCAACCGTGTGCTGGGCTGCAGCGAGAGCAGTGTGGCCAGAAGGGCATGGGAGGGGATTTCCCACCTTTACTCTGCTCTCCTCAGACCCCACCTGGAATACTGTGTGCAGTTCTAGAGCTCCCAACACTAGAAGCACATTGAACTTGGAGTGAGTCCAGAGTCCAGAGGAGTCCACGAAGATGCTCAGAAGGTTGGAGCAGCTCTGCTATGAGGAAAGGCTGCAAGAGTTGGGGGTCTTCAGCCTGGAGAAGAGATGGCTTTGAGAAGACCTTGGAGCAGCCTTCCAGTATCTGAAGGGGGTCTACAAGAAAGCTGGGGAGGGACTATTTACAAGGTCTTGTAATGACAGGATGAAGAGTAACGAGTTTAAACTGGCAGAGGGGAGGTTTAGACTAGATGCCAGGAAGTTCTTTACAGTGAGGGTGGTGAAATGCTGGCACAGATTGCCCAGGGAGGTTGTGGCTGTTCCCTTCCTGGAGGTGTTCAAGGCCAGGTTGGACGAGGCCTTGAGTGACCTTTTCTAGTGGGATGTGGCCCTGCCTATGGCAGGGGAGTTGAAACTGGATGATCTTTGAGGTCCTTTCCAACCTAATCCATTCTATGATTCTATGAAGGATGTGGTGCAGCTGTCCATTATTTTCATGTACCCTTTGCCTGCCTACAAATCATAAAGATTCTCTCTGCACTACATAAACCACTGTAGTTTTCTTTGATTTTTTTTGTTGCTGTTGTCATTGGCGTGTTTTTGCTGGGTTTTTGTTTGTTTGGGTTGGGGTTTTTTCAGCAGTTGATAGCTAGGTATCTTATCTTTTAAAGTACAGTTTATATCACTATACCCTTAGAGTAGAGAAAGGACAAGTTTTACAGGGAGAGGAGCTATCTTTTAGTGGAACAGCAAGAAAAAGTGATTGGATTTTCAAAAATGGAATTCTCAAGTGTAACAGAATTGCAGAAAATTTTCTTGGATCATTGCAGCTGCAAAACAAAAAAATTACAACTGCAGAACTGCAAACATACAAGTACAAGAATATGCTTAAGGAATAGAATATTTGAATCAAGTATCTTGATTGAGCTTCATTTAATTGTTCCTCTTATTTTCTCTATTTTTAATTTCTTATTATACCTTTATAAATTTATAATCTGTTACTGGTATTTGATCTTGTCAAAGCATATACATTTTTTCTCCCTTTTCTTTAATCCATCCAGCCCTGTATAAAGGTTGAAGCTTGAATTTTGGTACAGTGTCATTCTAGCAGACAAGGATATAATCATATGAAATTCCTTATCTCTGGATTTCTAATGGGGCTGCCACCAAGTCCCTGGAACTGTCACTCTGCAACACCTCTGTTAACATCATCAGCAAACTGAGTTTATGCAAAGCCTACTGCCAATACCATACTGAGAGATCTGCTCCAGATACACTGTCTTAAGACAGTTTAGCCAAAACCTGATCTCTTCCCAAAATGAAAGGTTCTATCTAAACCTCCTTTAATGGACTTTCTACATTAAAAGTACACCAACCAACCAACCAAACCCAGGGCAAAAACCAAAACCACACAAACACTGTGTGTGTTGGACACTAAAAAACATTTATTAAATTGCAATAGTGGAAACACAGAACACAGGAGGTTTTACCTAAACATGAGGAAAAACCTCTTCACAGTGAGGGTGACAGAGCGCTGGAACAGGTTGCCCAGAGAGACAGAGTCTCCTTCTCTGGACACATTCAAAACTCACCAGTATGCAGGTGATCCTGCTTAGGCAGGATCTCTTGGACTCAATCTCTGGAATTCCCTTTCAACCTCTAAGGTTCTGTGATTCTTGATGAAATACATGAAGAAATTGATGATACCCTGTTACTGTCCATTAGATGAGACCTGCATGAGTGAGGTTGGAAACTGCAATAGCAGCTATACAAGCTGAGTTTCCCCTATGAAAGAACAGACTTTATCCCCCAGGCCATCACAACCTTAGAGGCAGTCTAAGAATGTAGGGGACAAAGTGCACCCTCAGCAAGTTTGCAGATGACACCAAGCTGTGTGGCACAGCTGACTTGCTAGAGGGCAGGGATGTCATCCAGAGGGACCTGGACAGGCTGGAGAGGTGGGCCCAGGCCAACCTCATGAAATTCAACAAGGTCTACTGTGCACCTGGGTAGGCACAATCCCAACCACCAATGCAGGCTGGGTGGTGGGTGGCTGGAGAGCAGCTCTGAGGAAAAGGACCCGGGGGTCTGGGTTGATGAAAAGCTCAACATGAGCCTGCAGTGTGCACATGCAGCCCAGACAGCAACCGAGTGCTGGGCTGCAGCAAGAGCAACATGGAGGGGATTTCCCCCCTTTACTCTGCTCTCCTCAGACCCCATCTGGAATACTGTGTGTAGTTCTGGAGCCCCCAACACAAGAAGGACATTGAACTTGGAGCAAGTTCAGAATCCAGAGGAAGCCACGAAGATGCTCAGAGGGTTGGAGCATCTCTGCTATGAGGACAGGTTACGAGAGTTGGGGCTCTTCAGTCTGGAGAAGAGAAGGCTTCGAGGAGACCTTATAGTAGCCTTGATATCTGAAGGGGGCCTGCAGAAAGGCTGGGGAGGGACTATTTACAAGATCTTGCAATGACAGGACAAGGGGTAACGGGTTTAAACTGGCAGAAGGGAGATTTAGACTAGATGTTAGGAGGAAGTTCTTTACAGTGAGGGTGGTGAGGCACTGGAGCAGGTTGCCCAGGGAGGTTGTGGATGCTCCCTCCCTGGAGGTGTTCAAGGCCAGATTGGATGAGGCCTTGAGTAACCTGTACTAGTGGGAGGTGTCCCTGCCTATGGCAGGGGGTTGGAACTGAATGATCTTTGAGGTCCCTTCCAACCTTACCATTCTATGATTCTATAATTCTAAAGATGCTCATAGAATGAGGGAATGGTCAGCAGAATAGGAAATGAGAATAAAAGTTTCTCACACAAGAAGAATAAGCTTGGGACTAGGAAGGAAATCCAGTTGGGTAGGAGATAGGTAAAGGGCTCGAACTGAATTCTTACAATAGAGGGGAGATAGGTACTTTGAATCTGGACATCTCACAGACTGCCAGCCTTTGTCCTTGGAGACACAGTTCATTTTTTAATGACCTAACCATACTCCTAAAAACATGGTTTGAGCTCAGTGTTGAATCTGGTTGGAGCAAGAGATTGGACTAGAGATGTCTAAAAGCACCTTCCAAAATTAATGCTGCTATGAGTCCATGACAGCTCTACACGTGCAGATCTGTAGTGGGAGTGTTGCAGCACCAATGGGCTTGGGCAGGCTGGCCTGACTGTGCAGATAAATCTGTTCATACAGATGAAGTTCTACTCTTACTACAATCATCATGATGGTAGTGAGGTGGCCAAGAAGGCCAATGGCATCCTGGCCTGTATCAGGAATAGTGTGGCCAGCAGGATCAGAAAAGTCATTCTGTCCCTGTACTCAGGACTGGTTAGGCCACACCTTGAGTATTGTGTCCAGTTCTGGGGCCCTCAGTTTAAGAAAGATGTTGAGATGCTCAAACGTGTCCAGGTAAGGGCACCAAGGCTGGTGATGGGGTTGGAGCATAGCTCTGTGAGGAGCAGCTGAGGGAGCTGGGGGTGTGTAGCCTGGAGAAGAGAAGACTTGGGGGAGACCTCATTGCTGCCTACAACAACCTGAAAGGAGGTTTTAGCCAGGTGGGGGTTGGTCTCTTCTCCCAGGCACCCATTGACAGAACAAGATGACACATTCTCAAGCTATGCCAGGGCAGGTTCAGGTTGGATATTAGGAAGAAGTTCTTCACAGCAAGAGTGATTGGGATTGGAATGGGCTGCCCAGGGAGGTGGTGGAGTCCCTGTCCCTGGAGAGGTTTAAAAAGATACTGGACGTGGCACTTGGTGTCATGGTTTAGTTGATTAGATAGTGTTAGCTAATAGGTTGGACTTGATGTTCTCGAAGGTCTTTTCCAACCTGATTAATTCTGTGATTCTGTGTGAGACTGCCTGCACTGTTAGAAGGGACACTGAAATTGGGTATTCTGCATTTAACCTATGCAAGCAACAGTATGTGCCATATGTAGCTGAAGCTACTGGAACCCTTTTATTTTGTGCCTTGTTTACATTTCATGACACATCTTTCAGCTTCTGGTTGTTGATTCATTTTCTCCACCTAACCCATTCTCTCCTCCACCAACCAATGTACAAGTTAGGATTTACTTCCATTGTGTATTTGTCCCCTCCAAAAATTTGTTCTTATTTTGTATCAGTTAATGTTGGGGTTTTTTTTAGCTTTCTGTCAAGGATTTTCTGTTTGTCTTTTTTTCTTTCACCTTTTCTCAATAATTTTAAAATTACATCAGGGTGGCACAAATCCAGTTACATTTAAGGGTTACAAATGTAAGAAAGATGTTTGATTCGTCACCCTTCTGAAAGCATATTGCCACCTGTGAGAACACATTGTGTAGACCATATATGCCTGCAATGATGTTCAAATCTGATCACATTGCAGATAAGACAGTGTAGGCCACAGCCTTGACTAGACCATCCATAATGAAATGTGACAGAGGAGATGGAGAACCCTGTCATCCTTGTATTCCATATTACACATTGTCATCCTGTCAAGTCAAACCTAATATAAATGAATCAGATTAATCAGAGAATGTGAATTTCTATTTGACGAGCTAAAGGAGCATAGCATCTTCAATTAGGTTAGCTACCTGAGATTAGCTACTGACACAAGCAAGTGTACATGGTCAATTTGCCTGCCTGAAACTGAAAATCAGGTAAGGCACATTAGATAACAGATAGCCCCAGAGTGAAACACACAGAAACATTCAGGTTGGAAAAGACCCTCAGCATCACCAAGTCCAACCACCAACCCTACTCTACAAGGTTCACCCTAAACCATATCTCAAGGTACCATATCCAAATGACATTTAAACACATCCAGGGTTGGCAAGACCACCACCTCCCTGGGCAGCTCATTCTAAGGCCTGACCACTCTTGCTAGGAAAAAACTTTCCTAATGTCCAGTCTAAATCTACCCAGTTGCAGCTTGAGGCCACTCCCTCTTGTTCTATCACTAATTATCTGTGAGAAGAGACCAATACCAATCTCTCCACAATGTCCTTTCAGGTAGCTGTAGACAGCAATGAGGACTCTCCTCAGCCTCCTTTTCTTCAAACTAACCATCCCCAGCTCCCTCGGTTGCTCCTCGTAAGATTTATGCTCCAGGCCCTTCCCCAGCTTTGCTGCCCTCCTTTCCACTTGCTCCAGCACCTCCACATCTCTCTTGTATTGCAGTGCCCCAAACTGAACACAATACTTGAGGTGTGGCCTCACCATAGCCGAATACAAGGGGGCAATCACCTCCCTTCTCCTGTTGGACACAAGAGGATGCCAGGATGCCACTGGCTTGCTTTGCCACCTGGGCACACTACTTGCTTGGGAATCAAACCCAAAAGGAATCAGCCTAAACTCTGACCAACTCTTTAAGTTAGTTATTAATGCCTATAAAGGGTCTGCTGCAGAAGGAGAATGGAAAGGCAGAAGCATTTTCAGTAAGGAAAAAGAACTCTTCTCATGGAGCTGGTTGCAGCCATGTCAGTTGCCTGCTCCTCTCAGAGGTTATTGTTCCCAGTAGCCTGGGGGCTCAGGTACTTCTCCAAACCCTCCTTCTATAGTCTAACTCAAGCTGAGCTGAAGCAGTAAGAGGTTTTCTGGAGAAATAATACATTATCAGGTCAAGAGAGGTTTTCTTGCCCCTCTGCTCTGCCCTGGTGAGGCTGCATCTGGAGTAGTGTCCAGTTCTGGGGCCCCCAGTTCAAGAGGGACATAGAACTGCTTGAGAGTGTCCAGAACAGAGCCACAAAGATGATTAAGGGAATGGAACATCTCTCCTACAAGGAGAGACTGAAGGAGTTGTGGCACTTTAGCCTGGAGTAGAGGAGACATTGTTGAGGTCACCTCTCAGTTTATAAATATGTAAAGGGTGAATGCCAAGGTCATGGAGGAGGCTCTGCTCAGTGATGCCCAATGACAGGACAAGATGCAATGGACGAAAGCTGAGGCATAGGAAGTTTCACATAACACGAAGAGGAATTTTTTCGAGGTCCCTTCTAGCCCCTAACATTCTGTGATTATGAGGCAGTACTTCAGAGAACTGCCCTGATCTGCATAGGAAATTTGCCACTCCCTCCTTTTCTCTCCAAATAAAGGTGGGTATTCAGCACCAGACCTCCTTCAGTGCACAATCACAAGAGGTGCACCAGAAGAGACACGTTATACAATATACACATGATATCTAAACCTACATGAAGGCACCAGAGCTTCTGAGTTCATGATCCTTCTCTTATTTTTCTTCCCTCTATCACCTTTCCTTTTTCAGAACCTATACAAAATCCATGAATTGCAAGCAAAAATGCAGAACATAAAAATTACATGGTATCATGGTTTTACACACAATTCAGATTTCAAAATGTCAAAAACCTCATTAAAAGCTATGAATGAGCGTTTACCGCTACGCTGTGTGTGCATAAATACAGGCTAAGATCAGCACACCCGTGACAGGTTGTGCTATGAAAATAAAGGGATTCAAAACACCTTGGAAATAAAAGGCAAAATGAGATTCACAGGGCATTAGTGTGCATGCATTCCTCAAACCAATGAAAAGTATAAATTGGCAACAAGTTCTCATGAGAAAGAGGTCAGCTTGCCCTTGTGTGCTATTGAAAGCTCTCAGTTGCATAAAGCTAAGAATACTCTAATATTTTGAACTTGCTGCTTGAAAACCTTTTTCTCTTGATGGATCCAAATTAAGATTTTCCTGGCCTTGACAGGAAGAAGCAATTAAGTAGGAGTTTTCACTCATCTACTGCCAAAGCAAGGTTGGTCAGGCATGATATTATAGCATCTTTGTGAAGCAAGCATAGCAAGGGTGGAATAACTCTGGAAGAAAAAAAATATTACTTAATGCTAGGAAGCTCATTGTGTAATTCAAACACCTAGACCTTCCTAAGCTTTGTTTTTCATTTCTCTGCATAAAATTTCACAGTTAAACCTAACAAATCCCACAAAGCATTTGGTTCAGATAAGGTGCAAGGGTTTGGGTTTTTTGTTTTTGTTCTGTTGGCTTTTTTTTTTTTTTGAGGGGTGTGTGTGTTTTTTAGTTTTTTGTTTGTTTTTTTTTTTTACATTATTATTAATTTGCTCTGTAAATTCCCTAAAGAAATTAATGAAAAGCCAAGACTTCATATTCCTAATCTGTCATCCTAATTGCTTTTTTAAGTTGAGAGAATTAAATTAAGCACCACCAGCAAAACTTCTAGAAAACAATAGCTCCTTATCTACAACAGGCTTGGGTTACTTGCTAATTTAAACAGCTGAAAAAGTAATTTCCCTCAGCATTTTTAAAGACATTTTCACTAGTGTTTAACCTTAATCTGTAGGTCCATAAACTCTGAGGAAAAATACGGTCAAACTCTTCAGAAATGCTGCAGCACAGTGTACTGCTATTAGGGACAACCAAGTCAGTGACCAGAGTAGCTCTGCCCGTATCAAGCTGTGCTATGTAGAGAACCTGAACTGTATTACAGGAAACAGCTGAACTCCAGATTTACATTTTACCCAGTTCTGAAACTAAGGCAGGTTCAGGCAGATGGAGTCATCTGGATTGTCAGTAAAATCTTATTCACATTATTTTCATTGGTGTATATTCTGCTCAAAGCTTGCTATTCCCAGATAATAAAAACTCTCTGTGTGTGTGGGAGGAATATACTTAACTCTTTTTTAAATGAAACAATATTTGTGATGTTGACATACAACAGAATATGAAGTTTGCTATTAGAGTGGTAGCAGATTTCATGTTCTGACAGCTATGCAGTTCTGAAAATGCTACTAACAGCTAAAGACAGTACTGGATTGAGGTTAGTACTCAACTCTGCACCTGTGATTAAGTGCACATAGAATTGAGATGTTGGTAGCACTTAATTTTAATGCAGTCTTTCCTTATAGTAGATTTTCACCTTGGACTTAGCGTCCTCCAGAAAGTCTGCTGAATGTTTTTCTCATTCTAAGCACATATTCTAAGTGGAAAACATCCATAACTTCCATCCATAGCATGCAGTATGTAGAAATTCTTAACACAACCACTTAAAAATCCTTCAGTCCAACCTTTCCTATGTGTTATTGGCAGCTCATGAGCAATACAAACCACTACAGTGATTCATGACATCTTTTATTTTACTGATGAAAGAAAACTGTGGCTTACAAAAAAATTACATTAATACAAAGCAGTGAAGAGAGGAATCTGGTGAGGTTATCCATTGTCAGCTACATTCAGAGCATCTGGGTATCTTATCTTTTTACCTCTGTCACAAGGTATGAAGTCTTCCCAGATTTGCTTCTAATGCTTAAAAAGAAAGACAAATGAAAAACAGATGTTTGTAGGTATCAGAAGCTGAGTTTTCTGTAGCTAATGAATTTTTTTCTCCTTAGAGATTATTAGTGAATAATTTGGAATCATACTTCCAGTTCAAGACGGACACAAATGCTTGAAAGTGTCCAGCATAGAGCAACAAAGATGATGAAAGGAAGGGAACATCTCTCTTACAAGGAGAGCCTGAGGGAGCTGGGGCTCTGCTGCTTGGAGAAGTGGAGTCTGAGAGGTGACCTCACCAATGTTTATGTAAAGGGTGAGTGCCAGGAGGATGGAGCCAGGCTCTGCTCGGTGAGCACAAGGGGCAATGGGTGGAAGCTGAGGAATAGGAAGTTTCATTTACACATGAGGAGGATTTTTTTTTCCCAGTGAGGGTTACAGAACACTGAAAGAGGCTGCCCAGGGGGTTGTGTAGTCTCTCTTTCTGGAGATATTCAAAACCCACCCAGACACATTCCTGAGTGATCTGGTCTAAGTGTTTCTGATCTGGCAGGGGGGTTGGACCAGCTGAGCTTTTGAGGTACTCTTACAAAGCCTGTGAATTTCACCCTTCAGACCAAGTCCTTTAACTGAAAACAAACTTTCTTAAATACTTGAGAGGAAATATATTATAACAGCTCACAAGAAAAAAAGATGCATCTTTTTCCTTCTGTTTTTACTGGGTGTCATTTCTGACCCATTCTGACAGACCAGCACATATTTAGTAGTAATAATGATTCTTCAGCACTGGTTGGAGGCAGTCCTTAACCAAGCACATGGTGTTAACACTTTGCAGTTTCTGTCTAGAGTCTACCCTAGGAACACATACTTCTAAGCCCACACAAACTAAAGCTGCTAAAACAACATACAAGGGCAACTATTAAATATAATGCAAACCCCTATCCTATTTGGGTGATTATTTTGGTAGCTAGGAGCTAATAACACAGCCTGAAAACAAAGAAACTTGTGGAGTATCATCTAATCCTGCAGGGTGGTAGTAATTAGCTTTACACTGGTCTTTGTATGGAACACCTGTTTTGGATGGAGTGGTACTAGCTGAGGCCCATATTAATGTGACTACTTACATATTACATACCAGCACAACTTTCTTATTACCAACACCCTCTCTCATCTTCTTGGGAGCTCCTTTTGGGCAAGATGTTAGCGTCTCAAAACATGAGGAAAGAGTACTATCAGGAGATAGACTCTGCATAGCAGCTAAAAACCTCTGCATGCTTAGCAAACTGCTCTGAAAATAAAAGGGAAACCTTTCATGCTAAAAAAGCCATTGTGTTCAGAGACCAAAGCTGATGCTTGTTGAATGGCAAAGGAACATCTACTCCAAACAGTTATTTTCTTAAGTCACTCACATTAGCTACCCCTGTCTTTCACATATTTCAGAAGTTGTGTGTGAATCAGTGCTAAAGCCCAATACTGTCTGGCCAGATATTCCACACAAAGGTGTAATGCTCAAGTATTCCAAATAAATTTATTTATTGAAAGGGTATGTTACATGAGATTTCTGATTTAGCAGAGGAATACAAAATATGTTTGACAGCACAACACATAGGTAAGTTACACTTGGCAAAGTGCATATACAGCAATTGCAATACACAGTTCAACCACAATACCAATGCGATTCCCTTTACTGGTCTCTATGTGATCACCCTCTTGACACTGTGTGCCTCCAGCTGCCAGGAAGGTACACGTTGGTGTGGTAGTCTAGGAGTTTCTCACCCTCCCATGAATTCACCAGACTAACTCAGCCAGCTGGAAGTATCCGAAGGGGGCCTACAGGAAGGCTAGGGAGGGACTGTTTACAAGGTTTTGCAATGACAGGACAAGGGGCAATAGGTTTAAACTGGAAGAGATGTAAACCAGATGTTAGCAGGGAGTTCTTTACAGTAAGGGTGGTGAGACAGTGGCACAGGTTGCGCAGGGAGGTTGTGGCTGCTCCCTCCCTGGAGGTGTTCAAGGCGAGGCTGGACAAGGCCTTGAGTGAACTGTTCTAGTGGGAGGTGTCGCTGCCTATGGTGGAGGGCGG
>VWZE01010643.1:47541-103391 GCA_013396675.1 Eubucco bourcierii
AAAGAAGAAGGGGGGGGAAAAAAGAAGAAGGGGGGGGGAAAAAAAGAAGAAGGGGGGAAAAAAAGAAGAAGGGGGAAACAGACAATGCAGATGCAGCCAAGGATCTAACTTCTCTCATTAAAATATTCTGATTAGCCTCAAACCAGCACAGTTGGCTGCAGTCAGCTCAAGCTCATTGCTTTCTTCAAAACTCTTCTTAGTTGTTCCAGTTTTCTTCTCCATTGGGCTGAGCCAGGAATTCACTTCTCACCACACTGGCCCGGCTAAATCAGGGAGGCAGTCACACTCGGCCCAACCAGCACCTGTGAGTAATACCGGAGTATGCAATGAGCATCTAGCCTAGTTAACCGGGGGGGGGGCCACCAGGCCCCCCGGCCTTTAATCACCTTCACCATTCACCCAGTGTGCACCATGAGGACTCACCGGAGATGATGGAAGGAGGATCCCTCTGCCCAGATGGGCAACTTGGGGCTTCTGCTGTTCCTGGGGCAAATTAAATAGGGGAGTGGGCAGGGAGGGTAAAGTGGTCACACCTGGGGTGGGAGGAGACTGACAGAACGCAGGTGCTCTGGGTTTGGGGGGAAAAAGGGAAAAATGAGGTGTGGGGTGGGAAAGGGGCAAATATGGTGAAAGAGGGGAGGTGGTGCTGAATGGGGGGAGATGAAGAGGAAAGAGATGGAGATGAAAAGAGGATGGGGAAAAAGGAAGGAGATGGAGAGGAAAGCAGGAAGATGGGGGAAAGAGGAAGATGGAAAGGAAGGAGATGGAAAGAAAAGGAGGAAAATAAAAGAAAATAGGAAATGGAGAGGAAAGGAGGGAGATGGTGGAGAAGTGGAATAATAAAAAAAAATAACAAAAATGAAAACTGGACTGTAAAGAAAAAAAAAAAAAGGTGATCCTGCTGTGGCAGGAGGGTTGGGCTGGATGATCTTTCAGGGTTCCTTCCAGCCCTTAACATTCTGTGATTCTTCTAACAAACTCAGGGAAGAATATTTCCACTGCCAGCTGATCCACTCAACTCTTGGTTACTGTTTGTTTAAAAGAAAAGCCACCTTCTCTCTCCTCCCTTTGGTGCTGAGATAAGCCAGCTTCTTTGCAACAGCTGTGGTCAGACAAATCGTGCAGTATTCTCTGAGGTTCATGGATGCAGTTCCTTGTCCATTTCCTCTGAACCTTCTTCCACTATAAGGCTTTATTATAATTACTCTTCATTTACAGAGTTAATAAAAATTCACTAGAAAGAGTAAATTCAACACAACTGAAGAGCATGGAACAGAAAGTGGCATGACACAGTGGATATGGGGAAAATATATAAATATAAATATGCTGGAATTTAACTATACTCTGAGGTGCTGTACAGGTGCAACTTGTTCTAGTAGGTGGAATACCTCCTTCCTAGGCACACTATTCATAGCCTGTGTCACTGCTTAGTATCACAGCTGGTGAAACTATCAAGCATCCACATAAACCTCACTGAGTAACTCTCAGTGGTATGAATAAACATTATCCTCAAATCATGCCACTGTGGCAGGAAGATGTTAGTTCCCTTTCACAGATGGGAAACAAACCAGGCTGTTTAAATCAAGGTCAGTCACAGTATCTGCTGTCTGTCATGGCAAATGAACAGAGAACTCCACTGTACCACACCAGTCCTTTGCCAGCATCCCATTCAGTGTTATCATTATGTTTATATTGAATATGACCTTATATTTAGACTGGATATTGGTTTAAAATAAGCTGCTTCTTGCAAGCCTCCTTGCGAGCTTGTAAGGACTTAGCAAGGTTGAAGCTAAAGCTTTCAGTAACTGCAAGTTGCTTTAATTACAGCCCACAACAGTATGGTATTTTCCTCTCCTAACAATGAGGACATAAGTCTTCACACAATGACTTTTTCAAATAATTAAAGAGAAAAATAGGTCAATATCAAGGACAACACAACACGAAGTTGATCAAAGCAGGTGTTTAATTGACAGGGAAAGTAATCCCATTTTGGTGTCTTCCAGACTGTACTTTTAAATGAAGTGCTAAAAGTTAAACAGATTATTAGTCTACCACTTTATTTCTTTTAAATTCTTAACAATTCTAATATGCACACTGTAATGCCACATATTCCCTTCCTGTTAAAGCACATAATACCACAGGGGTCCACTCTTCTTACAGGATATTAGAACGTGTCTGAAATTTATAGTGCCAAATAAGTATCATTAAGCCAACTATACTGACCTTTATAATCAAGGTAAGTTACAACACTTAAGAGCTTGCATGTCCATAGTTTTAATTTCCTTTGCACAAAGGTAAAAACTCAGAAATAAAACCAGAGAAAACTTCTTCCTTTATGATTTAAGGTGGTGATTAACTACAGAACCACTAACACACGGGAAAAAAAACAACACCCTGACAAACCAGCATCTAATGGCAAGCAGAGAGATTAAACAGATGGTAAATAAAAATAAATAAAAGTGTTGTTAGGAAGGCACAACAGGCAAATATAATTCTCTATTATATCATAGTGAATTTGTTCAATGTGCTGCTAGCATTTTTGTTTAACAATGCCTCCCGCCTTCCCCCCCGCCACCGGAGAAACGTTATATTTCTATCGTCCTTGGTATCTCTTCAGATTTTGTTATTATGAAATAATTTCAGAAGAGTGTTTCTAGTGAAGAGAACATTGAGGTTTGTCACTGTTCTTTGATTTCTGAAGAGTGCACATCATGTTTTTAAGGTCATAGATGGAATTATTAATAATCGATCTTCTTTTTAGGCAAAATCCTCTTACTTAGGTTTGCAAAACCAAAACGGTTTTGGTTTTCTTTTCTGCTTGCCAGATACTCAAAGCATAGACACTGAGAAAGAAGCAGAGCAGTTCTGCATCTTTTTTTTTTTTTTTTCATCTGACCATAACTGTTTTAAAAGATCAGAAAAATAAACACTGAAAACTCTATACAATCACAAAGTCAATCAAGGAAGCCAAACAATGAAAGAAGTGGATACAAGGTATCTTTTTTTTTTGGTGATTTGCAATATTACCAACTTAGTCCTACTCTCTGTTGTCACTGTTAGTTATGATGAGGTAGCTAATGAAAGTCATAGGAACTCAGGAACTATTATGCAGAATATCCAAGCACAGTTCCATTAATGCTAGGGAACTCCAAGTGGTCTGCAACACCTGTTAACAGATGCTGTAAAAATCCTCTGGACAGCAACCTGAAATGCTGCAGTTCTGTGAATTACCAGATACATTAATAATCATAGAATAGTTTAGGTTGGAAGTGACCTCAAAGATCATCTAGTTCCAAACCCCTGGCATAGGCAGAGACACCTCCCACTAGAACAGGTCACTCAAGGCCTCATCCAAACTGGCTTTGAACACCTCCAGGGACGAAGCAGCCACAACCTCCATGGGCAACCTGTTGCAGTGTTTCACTAACCTCTGAGCATCTTCGTGGCCTCCTCTAGACTCACTCCAACAGTTCAATGTCCTTCTTGTGTTGGGGGCTCCAAAACTGCACACAGTACTCCAGGTGGGGTCTCAGGAGAGCAGAGTAAAGGGGCAGAATCCCCTCCCTTGCCCTGCTGGCCATGCTTCTCTCAATGCAGCCCAGCACATGGTTGCTGTCTGGGCTGCACTCACACTGCAGGCTCATATTGAGCTTTTCATTAGCCAAGACCCCCAGGTCATTTTCCTCAGGGCTGCTCTCAGCCATTTGCCATCCAGCCTGGATTTGTGCTTGGGATTGTGCCAACTGCAGGACCTTACACTTGCCCTTGTTGAATTTCATGAGGCTGGCCTGGGCCCACCTCTCCAGCCTGTCCAGGTCCCTCTGGATGACATCCCTGCCCTCTAGCAAGTTGACTGTGCCACACAGCTTGGTAGCATCTGCAAACTTGCTGAGGGTGCACTGATTCTTCTGTCCATGTTGCTGACAAACAGCGCTGGTCCCAGCACTGACCCCTGAGGGACACCACTTGTCACAAATATCACAAGTGATCGGTATCACATTTTAAGTGTCAAATACCTGTGCTTTGAGCAATTGCTTTTCCATAAAGAAAACAAATAATTATATTTTTTACTTTAAACCTCTGGACCTTTTGGATCTTTTACCTTCACAGCACATCACAGCATAATTAGAGGTGAGAGTATGTGTCTGGTTGGTATACTTGAAGTATTGACTAACAACTACATATCACAAACTGCAATCTAAAAATATCATTGTTAATGTGCCGAAACATTATCTTGTTCAGGCAATTTTGAGCTGTTTCCCTTCGCATTCCCTGCCTCCGTGCTCTGTGGTGCAGTTCTCAAGCACTGTACTTCCATTGTCCAATGACTGTCACAAAAGCAAGTATAGAAAAAGGTGAATGTCAACTACACAGAAAGGAAAAATCCACTCAAAGAACTGTGCCATAAAAACAATGCATGTGGCACAATAGACTTTAACGTGCTTCAACAAGGAGATGTGCAAGCTAATCAGAAAAAAAAAAAAAACCCAAACCAACAAAACAGTGATTTTATGCACAGTTCACACAGTATAGACAGACATAAAATTGAAGAATCAGCTCTAACATGTACTAAGAGCTTACTTGCCTATTCTATTGCTTCAATTCTCATTTCAGAGCTGATGGATAAACTTGATTTTAATGCCATTCTGTAGTGGATACAGCTTAAACTATCTGCTATTATTTTCCAAAGCCAAAAAGGACTCTAGTCATAGCAGAGCAGAATGTAGTATACCTAAGATGTTAATGATCTGCTCTGAATCTATCTGTATTCAGAGGGTTTATGTACTGAGAAACATGAAACTCTGTTGTATCCTTAATTTTGTTGTTGACTTGTTTGGAACGGTAGATAAACCACAGATACCTATTCCTCCTCCTCTACTTTGTCTACAGTAATGGAAAGGACATACTTTGTCCTCTCTTAATTTACGACATATAAATAAGGAATTACAAGCAAGCAGTAAAACAAAGCCCTGATTTACAGTGAAAACAAAACAAAACAAATCCCAACCAAACAAAACACAACAGAAAAACAAAGTGGTAGGATTCCAGGATATCTAGAATCATAGAATCATAAAATCATAGAATGGTAAGGTTGGAAGGGACCTCAAGGATCATCTAGTTCCAACCCCCTGCCATAGGCAGGGACACCTCCCACTAGTACAGGTTACTCAAGGCCTCATAGATTTGAGTAAGGAGAGTAAGGAGCTTGAGTAACGTGCCCAGTTCTGGGCCCCTCAATTTAAGAAAGATGTTGAGGTGCTTGAATGTGTCCAGAGAAGAGCACCAAGGCTGATGAGGGGCCTGGAGCACAGCCCTTTGAGGAGAGGCTGAGGGAGCTGGGGGTGTGTAGCCTGGAGAAGAGGAGGCTCAAGGGAAACCTCATTGCTCTCTACAACTACCTGAAAGGAGGTCTTTTCTCCAAGGCACCCACTGACAGAACAAGAGGACACAGTCTCAGGCTGTGACAGGGCAGGTCTAGCTTGGATGTCAGGAAGGAGTTCTTTGCAGAAAGAGTGATTGGCATTGGAATAGTCTGCCTGAGGTGGGTGATGGAGTCACCGTCCCTGAAAGTGTTTAAAAAGAGATTGGATGTGGCCACTTAATGTCACTTAGACCAGCGGAAGGTCTTTTCCAACCTGGTTAATTTTGTGATTCTGTGATTGTACTTCATCTTTACACAGATACTAAGCTATGCTAACTTGTTTTTTCCTAAATATTACAAACCTCATCACTAAGACCACAAATTGCTCATTGCATGTTAAAAGGTATATTATCCTTTAACAAATCAGCTGCAGCTTTCACTGGAGAATGGGCAAACCCTTCTCTATAAATGGAATTTCAACTGGCAACTTGCAGACAGCAAATATAGAAAATTAAGTACTCAGTGAAGGTGCAAGTCACCTGCAGCTGCCTATATGCTAGGATCTATAGGCTGGCAGTTTGGTAGTATTTAAATGCATAAAAATCGCCCTTCTTTTGCTGATGGCAGAAGAAATGTCTCATAGGCTTCCAGGAAACATTAAAAAAAGAAGCAGTTTCATAATGTGCTCCTGATAAGAATGTCTGAACTAGTACAGCCTATTTGAAAATGTCCTTGGAGCCTTAACTTGAGCTTCTCTGTAATAGATAATTCGTCTAATAGTAATGATAGCAAACAGAAGCAGTACCAGTCAGCTGCTGTATATCAGAAAAAACTGCTTCTTGTTTATTTTTGAATGAAACAGTCAGGCTGCATCTGCATTGTCTCATCTCACACATTTTCTGGAGAAAAGGCTTCTCCTGCTTATGATTTAAGAAAATTAAAATAAACAAATAAAATTTAAAAAAAAAAAATCAGTGGAGAACGGGCACTAGAAGCCTTGCTGAAATCACATGTGGAGTTTCACAGTCTCTTTACCTATTACAGCACTAAGTTGTTTGAGACAGTGAGTGAAAAACACTGTAGTCCTGCTTCAACAGTGATACATGATGGAGTCTCCATTTCTCTTTACACAGGAACACATTACTGTCTGCTAACTGAAAAATTGCCCAGGCATTTTTGTTTACTGATGATTGGGGTTTTTTGTTGTTGTTTTTAAGGAGTTAAAAAACATTCTCCACATTGTGGCAAGATAAATGGTTTTGAGTTAGGCTGACACAGACCTGGCTGGAACAAAGTAGAGAAAAGCAAACTTGCATAGTGAACGTTAGAGAACCTTGAAGAAGGAATCATAAGGGAAGAAAAAGACTATGGAAGGGCTACCATTTTCTTTTCTAATTATCACCAGACATTTCAAGTCAGAATCTTGGAAGCAAACGTGCCTGACAAGAGAAAATGTGAGGCTTTCTTTCTCACAGTAATTGCTTCAAAGGCTATGAACACTGGCACACGTCATTCTTGTCAGGTTGATACAGCAAAAATGAAGAATCTTAATTCCACTATAGGTTTTCCAACAAAACAACTGAATTAACAATAGAAAGGAGGAGTCATGCTTATTTTCGTATGTGTTTGAGCTCGTAGGGATGACCTGCCTTAAATATAAGCACTAGTGATTTAAGAAATTAAGTTTAGAAGAGCTTGAAAGGAGAAGAAATCCTCCACACTTCTATTAAATCCACAAGAAAAAAATCAACTGCATCACTTACACAGTAATCTCTGTTCAGAACAGGACTATGGGACAGAGTCAAATCCTTCCTCTCAAAGAGATACAGAGGAAAAGAAATGCTGTTTGATAGCGTAAAATCTCGTAGCTATGCCTATGCTTTCGGCCAGTGACATGCAACAATGTTTTTTCAGAGATTTATATCCAGTGAGAAGATAAAGAAGCAGTTCACTTGCTCTTTGTGTAGAGACAAGTTAACTTAAGCATATGGCCTTTATCCTTCTCAAACCTGAATGCAATGTTTTTTGCTTTATGGCAAAGACTTGTTTGTCTCAGTACATGTTGTTTTCCTTCAGAGGAAAGGCTAAATTGAAAAAAAAATTACAAACCAAGAGGACAAAAAAAATTCTGAATTCACCTCCTGAGTCCTCTTGGCACAATTTAATCATCAGCTAATCAAAGCTAATTGTATGTATAAGTGTAAAAGCTACAGACTAATGACACAATGTGAAGCTGCATATACAGATTGTGGAGTGTCTTCTGCTTCCCTAAGGTACATTTGTCCCTATCAGTACAAATAGGGCAGGTTATTAAATGTGACAAAATTCAGTCTTAAAAAAAAAAGGAAAGGAAAATTAAATCTACAAAACATGAGAACCCTGTAGGACAAAAAGGTACACTCAAATGGAGTGGATTTCATGTACCCACATTTGCAAATTATCTATAGCTATAAACATCTCTTCATATAATTACGTACAAAATACATGAACATCAGAAAACTGAAAACAAATCCCAGTTACAAAACCATCTAGGAAAAATGCAGTGCTGTGAAAATGGCAGGAGAGCTGGAGAGCAAGCAACAGAAGCAAGACCAAACCCTTCAGTGTATGGTTTTATCTTTTAAAATGAACTTAATGCTCTGGTCAGAGTAAAGATTCACACTGACTATTTAGTATACACTAGACACAGCCTAGTGCTGCGTAAGTATGAGGTGGGGGAGAAAGCAAAACTCATTACCTCTCTATCACCTCTTATCTGCTGGTGATCTTGGATTTTCTCATACACAACAAATTTTACTGTCTCTAGAGGTCCAAATTCCATGTAACAGAACAGTCTAACAATGTAATCAATATGCAAGCTGCGCAGAGTGCATTCTGCATTCCACGCTTCTGCATTCTTCTGCTTAGAGCTTCTTTTCCTCTAAGATCAGCCTTGTGCTGTTCCCAGAGAACAAAAACAGGGCAGAAAAGAACCAATAAGGCAAGTAGATTTTCACTGTTTTACTGGTGAAAATGTCTGCTAGCAAGACGTGAAGCCAAAGAATTAGGAATAAACAAAATTAAATACTCAAATCTGTTTCAGGTTTCAACTTAGGTCTGAATTGCAAGGCTATGATAAAGAGATGAAGTGAGAGAGATATTTAATTTAAGTCACAAAGGCATGTTCTCTAGCATTCTAAGTTTGCAAGCATTATGCTCAGAACAGATCTCTTGAATTCACAAGAAAATATTCACATGCCTAAAATTAGGCACTGACAGAACTTTCCACAGGTAGGGGCCTTAACTAATGAAGTTAACTACTGTGCTAAACCACAAAAAGTGGAATGGAAAACTAGGAACTAACTTGGTCCCATAAAGGTTGGATGCAATTTATATGAACATTGGTCAAGATTCTGCTTTACCTGATTACTATCTGATACAGATGTGATATAGTATCTTCTATGTTTTGGATAAAACTTCTTCTCTGGAGATATTCAAAACCCAACTGGATGCATTGCTGTGTGATCTGGTATAGGTGATCCCGCTCTGCAGGAGGGTTGGACTGGATGAGCTTTCAAAGTCACTTCCAGCCCCTCACATTCTGTGATTCTGTGATTACATATATGGCTGGATCCTGAAGTTAGGGGCCCTGTAATGGTATTTCAGATGAAAATTCTGGCTTTAGAGAATGAACACCTGTATAAGAACATCACAAAAGGATTGTGGATGGCACGTTTTTCAGGACTTAATCTGCCTTAGAATATTTACTGTGTGGAAGGGACTCCGGCACATCATCAGTGGAGGGCAAACAGACCAATGTTCCCAGAGGTGCTACTAGAAATCCTGATTGATGTTAACTTCTGCTGTTTCTCTGGATGTGGCACTTTGATACAGAACATCTAATAGACAGCATAGCTGAGACCTTTACGAAGAGTGCTAACATTTCTCAGTGCTGCATTGATGGGAAGGTTGGCTGACCTCTGTTTCATGTAGATTAGAGAACCAAGTTTCCAATCTGTTTCCTTATGCTGAGACAAATGACCAGACCATATTGAATATGGCCTGATATATTTTAAAATTAAGGTGCATGCTATGCCTGGCATGGAATGGGGAATGAGTAAGTTAAAATATATGGGAGGTACTTTAACCTCATTAAGTCTAGGGGAAAACTTGCAACTGTCTTGAACAAAGAAATAAGTTCCCTGGTAGATTTGCTTCCCAGTTCTGGTTTTGATTTGCTGAATAGGATGAGGCAAATAATTTCACCTTTATGTTGCTTGTCCTCTCTGGCTTTGGTCCTCTTCAGTCAATTAGGATAGTCTCTGTGCCAAACTGTTGATAGTCTCTTATTTCTAGCTACAGAGTTCCTAAGTACAATGAATCTCATCTCAGTCTTTAGTTATTGTCATCCTACATAAACAACAACACAAAAGCAGACTGTGTCAGAAAATTCATGAGCATTTTGCATTTTCTCTGTGGGATAATCCAGAATTGCTTGGGATAATGATGAGTACTAACACATGGGAATTTTTGGGACACATGATGTTAGCGGTTGGAAGGGACTTCCATAAATCGTCGAGTCTAACCCCCTCGCCAGAGCAGGACCATAATCTCGTGGAGGTCACACAGAAATGCATCCAGATAGGTCTGGAAAGTCTCCAGAGAAGGGGACTCCATAACCTCTCTGGGGAGCCTGTTCCAGTGCTCTGTGACCCTTACAGTAAAGAAGTCCTTCCTCATGGTGAGGAGGAAGTTCCTGTGCTGTAGTTTATACTCACTGCCTCTTCTCCTATCACAGGGTGCAACTGAGAAGAGTTTGTCCTCTGCCTCTTGACCTCCAGCCCTCAAATGTTTATAAACATTGATTAGATTCCCTCTAAATCCTCTCTTCACCAGATCAAAAAGCCCCAGGTCCCTCAGGTTCTCCTCATAGGGCAGTGCTCCAGCCCCTTAATCATCTTTGTAGCCCTCCATTGGACTCTTTTGAATGGATTCCTGTCCTTCCTGAACTGGGGAGCACAAAATTGAGCATATAAAACAGCAAACACCTAATACAGAAAACTGCAGTGCTCTGAGAAGTGTAGCATTGAAAATTGTATTGATACTGAGTACTTATGAACCAGACAAGGTGAGAGAATTTAGCACAAGCTCTCTTGCTGCATTCTTCCCCTTGCAATTATAGCAGAGATTACAGATGAGAAGTCTCTTTCTGTGTCACAAAGCCTACCGCATGTCAACACTTATTCAGAGCAGGGTAATTTAGGATGACAAGGACTACCTGATAGATCTCCTCAAACTTTCCTTAATTGTGAAACTTCAAGAGTTATCTTGAATTTAATTTTGTTGCATTTAAGGTCTAGCTTTACGATGACATAATTTACTCAGGACATTACCAGTGACATTGTTCTGCCTGTCAACGGAAACATGAAAGAATATCATTATAATGAATATCCATGGACTCACATAAATCACTCAGAACACTTCAGATATGCATGCAAATTTTCTATTGACCCTGTCATGACTTTAATAGGACTGTTTCAAGATAAGCTGTGTCAGCAACAGAGACAGTGAAATGATGGTGTTTCAGCAACCTTAAGTGTTTTGAAAAAAAAACGTTAGTTTTGTTTCGGTAGTGTATCAGCCTTCCCAAATTCGTCTCACAGTGCAGAGCAGGCACCATGTGCGCCAGGAACACATGGGATTTCCTTTGTGTGTTACTTCATCACATCAGGGAGCTGTAGTTATTACTTGGATCAGAGCTAAGATATTAGAATAGAATCATAGAATCAGTCAGGGTTGGAAGGGACCACAAGGATCATCTAGTTCCACCCCTCCTGCAATGGGCAGGGACACCCTACCTTAGACCAGGCTGGTTAGAATCTCAATTATGAATACTTCTACTCGTCAAAACAAAGATGTGAAACCACTGTAGCTTTAATTTAGCTATAGGAATGAAGGTGATGCAAGTCTGCGGGACTTGGACTGTGATATTTCCATCTTGTCATTGCTACTCTTTCTAAAACTACTCATTTCAAAATTTTTTGGGGTGGATAAAACCTTAGAGAACTTCCTATTAACAGTCAGGGCACCACAATTTTACAGCAGCCCTAACACTTGTGTAATTCTAGTAATCAGAGAAGAATGCCATGAATCATGGTAGAGTTCAGCATCTTCTACAGAAGGGATTCGAGACTCTTCATATCCTTTCTTAAGCAAAAGAAAAAAACAACCAACACTCACTCAATTTGAGTCACAGTGAGGTCATTTCTCTCTTTCCTCATTCTGATTTTAAAGTGTAGTCTGACTGGCTTCAGAGTAAGCTGTCCTTTGCTTACTTGGAAAGGCTGACAAAGATTCAGGCTGGCTATGAGACAGAAACATTTATAAGAACTGAATAGGATTTGGAGTTGAAAGAGAAGAGTGTTGAGAGGAAAAGGAGGTCTCCAGGGAACTTCTGGAATTTGTGTGTGTAAAGGACTAACCTCTCATCAAGCCTGGTAAAGAAGAGCACACAAGTTTGCTTTAGGAGCAGTAAAAAGAAGCTACAAAATATTGGATGAAATTTTCTGTTTCAAATCAACAGTAAACATGGCTGTTTTACACCAAACTATCCCTCATGTAATTGCTAAAAGATTCAGATATTAACATCTACAATCAGCAACAGTCCAATTTCTCATTCTCACACCAAGCTCCTGAAGTTCTGAGATTAAAAGTCCAAGGTAAAGATGTGATTTACTCTGTTACACATGTGAGAAGAAATCTTGTCCTTGAAAGGAGTGAAAGATTTAAGCAGAATATATTTCTGAATGCAAGAGAGACAATGAAGTGTCAACAATAACATTTTAGGTTTGGTGTTTTTATTCTTCTCACATGGACCCTGGGCAGGGTGCACACTGATAAGCAAAATAATTGATGAAGGTATAAAAGAACCAATTCCCAATCTTCCTCTTCTAAGGCAACCACATTTTCAGAGCCAAAACCTGGAATGTCATGCTTGAGATAACAGTAAAATCAGTGAAACAGCAAAATAATACTATTCTAGGGTAATTTCACTAGAAACAGAATGGTTTATGAACTATGGTTTCCACAGGCTGGAAGGAGAGAAAGATGTCAGTCCTTTCTACTTCTGTGGAACAACTACCTTCATTCTGTCTGTCCTTAAAAGGTTCTATCTCCTCTTGCTTCTGTCTGTCCTTAAAAGGTCTATCTCCTCTTGCAACCTCTACTGTATTTTCATCCTTCCTTCTTTTACTTTCTCTATTTCTCACTATTTAAACATTTTTGACTTCCACTTTTCTAAGTTAAAGTTTTCCTCAATGTGGCCATTTGCTGCCCTTCATTTCCTATGTCACATACATATCCTATAGGTACTCAATCACCATCCACTGGCAATGTCTTTCAACCTTCTTCACAGTGATTTAATCTTTGGCTCATTCTTAACTTCTCCATCACAGAGGCATCTCACCTAGGAATAAAATGAATGTGTTTCATTTGCTGCTTGTCTCTCTGATCTAAGCTGCCAGTATGGACACTGGAGACTAACACTTATTTGGTCAGTCACTCTTTTGTTCAATGCTTTGCATCTTCCTGGATAACCAGAAACAAAACAAAACCAAGCAAAACCCCCAAACAAACAAAAACCAACCAAACAAAAAAATCCAAGCAAAACACAAACAACAAAGAACCACAAATGAAACTTGAAACCAAACCAAACAAAAAAATAAAAACCAAAAAAAACCACCCCAAAATAACCAAAAACCCAAACATGAAAAAAGAACTAACAAAACCAACCCCAAATACAAACCAACCAAACCCTCAGCACCCTGTTCAGTATAAAGATAAACTTTCCCCATTTTTAATTCAGCTCTCAGTGCTTCTACCTTCTTCTCATGGTTACTTAAAAACCCACAAACACTTCATATTCACCAAATGTAGAAGGGCTCTAACAGTGGCAAATAATACAAAAGAAGATGAAACCACCATGATTTTAGTTTGTATTTCAGTTCCTTAAACCAAAATTAAATGAGAAAGCTGTATATATATACACACATTAATTAAGATATATAAATACACATCAATGAATCATTCTTTTATACATATATATAAATTAAAGCTCCAGGTTAATTTTCATCTTTGTTTTTAAGAAAATCCAACAAAGTAACATTTCATATATATTAACCAAAGGTTAACATAATATAAATGGCATTCTATCAAAAAACCACATTATTTTCTATTTCTAAATTAAGTTCTTTTATTGCTTGATTAGTATTTGTGGCAGAACAGTCTACACATAATTAAACTGATTGCCTGCAACACCCTCATTGAACAATTAATTCTGAAATATTGTATGATCCTTGATTTGTGTGGGTTCTAGAGTGAAATTTATGCTATTTCAATGTTATTATCCCAGTATTTTGAAGTTTCAGAATGTTCTCAGGAGTGGACCTAAAAAATGCAAACCTAACCACACAAATCTGTAGGCATACAAAGAACCAGAAGATTTCAAACTCACAATCTTTCTTCTCTTTTTCTTCCTTTCTTCTCCTTTTCTTTCTTGTATTTTCCTTTTTTCCTTTTTTGTTTTTTTTTCCTTGTTTTTTTAAATGTTTTTCTTTCCCTTTTCTTTTTTTCTTTTATGTCTTTTTACTTTTTTTTCCTGTTATTTTTCATTCCCCCCCAGCCCCCCCTTTAAACTGACTGCTTTAAAAGGTTGAACCAGGTAGGTTACAAGGTGACACCCAGGCACATATCTCTGGCCTCTCCTGTACTCTACGACCACTCTCAAAAATTCACTTAAAATCAAATAAAAAAGTATCCTGAACAAACCATGGCTTATTCATCTACTACCCTTCAAGAATATACTGCAGTGTAATTAAAAATCATAGAATCATAGAATAGCTTAGGCTAGAAGAGACATTAGAGATCACCTAATCAAAAAACAGAAGAGTTTTTGAAAGACTAAAAGGATGACAGTGAAAATTATAATTATTTATAAAGGATATCAGTGGAATAGATCTTATATGTTCAAAATGTTAATTTGCAAGCCCCATCAATTAAAATATTTTACTTATTAAAAATGAGTTACTATTGATAGGGATAATTCCTGCATTCTTAAATACAGGAATTATCCCTATCAATAGTAGCTCATAGTAGCTTAAATGGAAAAGGTTTCTCAGGAGCCTAGAAGTTATAAGCCAAATCTGGAAAAGTAGTTCTCACAGTGTTAATTTTACACAGTATGAGTGATAAAATCCTGGATAAGTTGCCAGTAAGGTGATGGACTTTTATCTCTTGGACTGAGTTTTGAAATCGAAATTCAGTGGTTTCCTGCAGAGGCCTGGAGATAAGCAGAAGTTGCACTTCAGTCAACAAAAGCTCAGTATCTAACAGTGCCTTTAGGAAGTCCAACAAGGGGAGCTGTGATGTATCCAGACAGCCTTAAATTCTCTGCATCTTGGGAGTAGGCAAGGATGTCTTGTTTATTCTTTTTTATATGCTGGTTAATTCCATTAAAATGTTGCCACATGCCCATCCTGTTCCAGAACAAGCACATACTGCTAGGTGAGTTGGTGCTGGAATTGAGCTGGTGCTGGAATACAGTAAGAACCACAGCCTTAGGGCAGCTACAAAAGCTCTGGACATTCAGGTCAGCATGCCTTGACTACAACTGTCTGTGGCTCATGCAGCATCAATCAGGATGTCAATACGATCCTTCCAAGGAATCTATTACCCATCAAGGAAGGAGACAACAGTGCTATCAGGAACCCATAGTACAGCATATAGGGAGAAGACCTCATGGGGGTGGAGCGCTGCCCTATGAGGAGAGAGCCTGAGGGACCTGGGGCTTTTTGGTCTGGTGAAGAGAAGACCTAGAGCAGATCTAGTAAATATTTATAAATATCTGAGGGATGGGTGTCAAGAGGGAGGGGACAAAATCTTCTCAGTTGCATCCTGTGATAGGAGAAGGGGCAGTGGGCTACTATAGCACAGGAAGTTCTACCTCAACATAAGGAAGAATTTCTTTATTGTAAGGGTCATGGAGCACTGAAAGAGGCTGCCCAGATAAACTGTAGAGTCTCCTTCTCCAGAGATTTTCCAGACCCATCTGGATGCGTTCCAGTGTGACCTGAGCTAGATTCTATGGTCCTGCTCTGGCAGGAGGGTTGGACTTGATGATCTATGGAAGTCCCTTCCAACCCCTAACATCCTGTGATCCTGTGAACATCATCCATAGTAATACTTTCCCCTTAATCCCCTTATTTTCAAGTAAACATCCTATTAAAATAGGGGAAATATGAATGACAAATGGCCCTAACTCTAACCCTGAAAATGGAGAGTCACAGGAAGAAATGCATGAAACCCAGCAAATTTAGTTACCTAAGCCTTGTTTTAACGAAGTATTTCTCTTATATGAAAGACATCTGGCTAATCATATCCTCAAAACTTTTTTTTTCTTACAGAGAAAAAATTTAACATCTCTTATACAAAACACCAAACCAAGTCTCAATTTTACATTTGATCTTAAAGTGAAATTTAATTTTTCAGCATTTATACTGGTAGGTATAGTAGATATTTATAGAATATCAGGATCCAATTTCTATAATGGGGAAAAAAAAAACCCAACCCTTGCTCTCAAGCTGATGCACTAAAAATACTGACGGCATAAAAACAAATGTTTGTTTGGTCTTGTTCTGAAACTGAAGTCTCGCCCTCTGGCCAAGAACCAAATGTGCTACCAGAGAAGTGATACTGAGACACTGAAGAGCAACATGAAACATTAAGATTGCCAAGACTGTACTGGATGACCTTCACATTCAAGGCTTTTGTCTGAGTTTAAAAAAAAAAAAAAATCTCACGAGAAAAACCCCAGGAAAAAAAAAACCAACAACAACAAAGAATAATAAGGCACAAATAAATAATTACTTGTCTGGAAGCATCTGCTTCCATTCATGATTGTAACATAAGGAGCTTGGTAACATGTTAGATCTTTTAGCAGAAATCAGATGCACTTAATTTTTGCTAGATGTCTTTTTATGAATTTTTCCATCAAAACATAATTACCTGTCTGTGAGGGATTCTGTTTTCTTTGAGGTTTTAAACAGAAAGCTTTTGTTGCCTTTAATTTAGCTGGAAAGCTGTGGACAGGCAGAACTGAAACTCTAAAACAAAGACTGCTCAAATTCCTAAACATCAATGTGGAAAAAAAACCCACTAATAAATATTTCTAGGGGATTTCGCTGGGAAATACAGGGATCTACCCTGAATAAAATTCCATGTACACATGGACAATGCCATTATACAGTAAATGAAGTTTCAGTTTCAATATGGGATACCCATGTTGACATAAGCATCAAAGACAAAGCCTTTCTGTATAAGTTGGTTTAAAAAAACAACAGTGCCAGCAAAATAATTACACAACACTAGAATCGCATCTATGTTTGAGACATGGTTGGAAGAAAAATTCCTTGAAAATTAAACATATGGATTCAATACTGTTACAGTACCTTTGTCTATGGCCTTTTGTAAGCAGCACCCTCCCATAAGAAGCAGAATGTTCTCATACCTGGAGTCCAAAGTTAAAATTGCAAAGGCAGTGACCAGAGCGTTGACCATATTGCTGTACCGTTCTTTCCCACAGATACCTTTCATGCTACAAACTCATAAAAAACACTCTTAGATTCCACAGTCAAGTCTAGTAATACATATCTAACGGGAGAAGTATTAGTAAGCCAACTAAAAGCTTCGGGGTACTCATTTTCTAACACCTGGCAAGATCTCTGAAAGTAGTGAACTCTCCCCCTAAAAATAAGTCCAAACAAACCCACTGAAAAAACACCAAAACAAACAACAACAACAAAACCCACACCCCCCCCCANCGACAAGACGGAAAAAAGACCAAAAAGGCAAAAAAAGAAACTCTCTAAAATCCTATGGTAACAGTTCATGAATGTATCAGGAAACAACTTAGAATGGTAAGGCAATGTTCTAGACAAATAAACCAGTGATTTCCCATTACCAGTAATACTACCTAAATAACAAACAAACAAACAAACAAAAAAACCCCAGAGGTAACATTTAATATTAATAAATCTGTGTTGGAATCACAAACATTCTATTCTAGACACCCAGATAACCAGCCTAAAATCTTTGAGGGTGGAATCTAACTGTTCTCCACTAGTGAAAAAGCCAATAAAGGGCTTTAATATATTTGGGTCCACGGGAAAATAGAAGCATTTCAGAGGTAAGACCAAAGGTGTTAGTAATCCACATTTTGGACAACCTACATTTGGAAAACAAGGTTCAATGAGGCAGATGATTCACCAGCGTTTCAGGCAGAAGTGCCTTTTGTGCCATTTGTAAAGAATACCCTTTCAGAGTTCATCTGTGAAGAAATGCTTGGAGAGAAATGACTATACCTATGTAAGATGATAGGATAGGCCTGACTTTATAGGGAAAAGAAATTTCTAAGACACAGCTGACAGTCATTTTGTTTCAAAGCAATCCAAAGCATTCAATGCTATATTTGCTTAAAAAGAATGCTTTTCTTCCAGGGGTGATTAGACATCTCTGTGCCAGATATAGATGGAGAAAGGTATCTTGCACGTAACTACCTTCTCAAAATCTGTGCCAAGGTTCTTCCAGATCATAAAAAGCCTACATCTTTTGGGTTTGCCCCCGTGTGGTACACAGAACTAACTTAACTTCCTGTAGCAATTAAGCAGTTGTCTTTGTTTCACTCACTTTTAGTTAGCTGAGAAAACAAGTGTGCTTCTTTTTCATTCAGAGTAAAATGACATTTCGACTATCACTATTCCCCTCTGTAAACATCAAGGCCTGAAAGTATTATTTCCTTGCTCCGGTGTCCATATGCCACTGGGAGGAGATTAGTCTCAGAAAAAGTATCTAAATCTAGGAGGAAAGATTCACTTAGGAATAAGCAGAGCCTGAGAGGAAAAGGGATATGTTTTAAATTGATGGATGAAGCAACGAGAGATCAGAAAGATGGACCACGTTTTGTATAGATTAAGAGACTTACTCACATGGGGTGGTTTCATGTGAAGTCACAAAGATGTTGCAGCAGTCTCATCCTTAGGGACCTTGACTGTGCTTTGCTTGCACCTCAGCCTCACAGAGGCAGTTTGGGCAGGAACACGTCCCTGCACAGTAGCATAAAGGTGTTCATTAGCCGTAGAGGTCAGCACTTCGTAGGAGAAGCACATGCACAAGTATAGGGTGTCATTAGCGGTACTTCTTTTTCCCTCTCCTGAGGGATTTTTATTCATTGGGCCAACTGAGCCCTCCCTTCCCCCAGTACACATTTTCTTTCTCCTGCCCCCGACAGCTCAGTAACACAGGAGGGCAACAGATTTCGCCACCAGACGCCGTGGGGGCCTCCGGGTGCTCAAGTGGCTGTGCTTCATGGCGACGGCAAAACGAGAGGGCGGCGAATTGCCTTCCTCATCCCCTCCTGCTCTGCTCAAAGAAGCCCGGGATAATATAAACCGGGTCTCAATCTCAAACCAGCACAGGGGCTCTCGGAAACAGGGGGAGAGAGAAGGGCCGTTCCGCTACCCCGCACCGGGCAAGGGGGCGAGGGGAGTAGGGTCTGGCCGCTCATCACGCCGCACCGTGCAGGCACATGCAGCCAGCTCGCAGACTCTCTCCTAGGTATCACTATCTGAGAAAAGGAGGAGTGGTTTCCTTTTAAAATTTTTTTTCCCCTTCTTGCCCTCCCTTCTCTCTCTCTCTCTCTCTCTTTTTTCAGCCAGAAAACGTCTGCCCCTTTGAACTGCTAGTACAGCGCCTGCGGCTGCACACACACTCACGTATTCACGCACACACGCACACACACAGCCGCCAGCTATAAATAAGACCTGGGCAGAAGCCAACCAGTGTCCGTCTCCGACGGGCCAAGGCGGCAGCAGAGGCTGCCGCCCTCCGAACCTCCCAGCTAGGCTCCTACCCTTGGGCGTCATAGCGCTGGGTGCCGCAGCCGCTGGGTGCTATGGCGTGCGTGGAGCGCTGCCGCTGCTGCGCGAACGGCAGGCGGCACAGCAGCATTCTCTACAACATCCTAAGGAGCGAGGAGCGGACGGCATCGCCGCCAGGGCCGAGGCGAGGGCTGGCATCCCGCAGCTGCCCGTGCGGGTCACGAAGGCGGGTGGCCCTGAGGAGCCCACAGGTTGCATGCAAGGCGGCCTCGGCCGTGCTGGTGAAGACTCTGCGCTTCGTCCAGAACGTGCCCTGCTTCCAGGAGCTGCCCCTGGAGGAGCAGCTCCTGCTGGTCCGAAGCTGCTGGGCGCCTCTGCTAGTGCTGGGGCTGGCGCAGGACCGGGTGCATTTCGAGACAGTGGAGAGCGCGGAGCCCAGCATGCTGCAGAGGATCCTCACCACTCGGCGGCAGGGCGAGCAGTCCCAGCCGCGCTCACCGGCGCCGGGCCCTCAGCATCACGGACCCGGAGGCAGCGACGGCTCGCATCTGCCCTCGGCCGCCGAGATTCAGGCTATCAAGGGCTTCCTGACCAAGTGCTGGAGCCTGGATATCAGCACCAAAGAGTACGCTTACCTCAAGGGGACGGTGCTCTTCAACCCAGGTGAGTGGCCGGGGAGTGCGCCTGGGTTCTCGATTATCACGGCAAGCCGTGGGGAGACGGCCACCGGGGGCAGGCCGCCTGTGTCCTCGGAAAGCGGGGCGGACCGGCGGCTTTTCCTGACGAAGAAAGAGGTTCTAGAGGAGTGGGAGACGGAGGAAGGTGTTCTCTCACTGTCCTCTGATGGCAGAGAGACATTAACTGCCACCCCGCCTGCTGCGTTACAGGCTGCGGGAAGTTCTTGGGTCCTAGGGACTGGTCTGTTCCGCAAAGCGATTCCGCGACAAAACAAACTCGACGCGGTCGTTTAGAGAGGGTCAGGAGTCAGCACCAGGTCCGTCTTAGTTTCCGAGCTGGACGCCCGGCGGCGTCTGCCCAGAGGGAGGCTGGACAGAGGTGAAAGCTCCTCGTCGCCGCGGGCCACTGGCTGCCTAAGCCTGCTTCCCTCGGCAGGGTTGCACCCAGGGTAAAGACAACAAGGGAAGGCTCAGGGCTTCCAAGAGCGAAGTGCTTT
Source organism: Eubucco bourcierii (assembly GCA_013396675.1). Classification (NCBI taxonomy): domain Eukaryota; kingdom Metazoa; phylum Chordata; class Aves; order Piciformes; family Ramphastidae; genus Eubucco; species Eubucco bourcierii. Next base: position 67,988 of record VWZE01010643.1, read on the forward strand.
TTCGGTTTTGTGTGTAGCACTTAGGATGTTTTTTTCCAGACATGATCTCTTCGTGGAAACTTTCATAGATGCTGCCCTACCAAGTGATTCATTCTCATGCCGGTGTCTCACCTGGAAGGTAGATGGCAGATTGGATAGGGCATTTCCTAAATACGCCACTACTGTGCTCCTGCTGTTGAATTGAAATGGGGAAATCCTGCATTTTGAACACTTACTATGATTCACCAGAAAACTTCTTGTCATACATTGAAGTTAATGCTTCTTGCCACTTGTAATCCGGAGTTATCTAATCTGAGAAGGAGTTGTCAGAAGATACCTTAAGTGTGAATGTTGTAGAACACAAAAGTTAGTAAGTTATTTTTATTGTCTGTTTACAGACTGCATTTGCCCCTCTAAAGGTGTTTTGGAGAGCATTCCTCAAGGTTTTTCTGTTTCGTGAGCTAGTATGTTTAACGGTAAAGTGAATGTTAACAAATGTTCTGTTTCAGGTTTGTGTAATGAAGTGTCCCTTTCAACCCTGACAATTTTGTGATAAGATTGTAAACTCTTCTGTGAAATTTGATGTGTTGATGCTGCATACAGAAGTCCTCTAACAATTTAATTTACTTCTTTTAGCAATAATTCTACTAGTTGTTCTACTACTAGGATTTTAGCAATAATGTTAGTAGTTGTTCTGCCAGAGGAATTTTGTTTTATGGACAAAACCTATGTAAACAAAATCTGTTTTACTTTTCAGATCTACCTGGACTGCAGTGTACACAGTACATTGAAGGATTGCAGAAGGAAGCACAACAAGCTCTAAATGAACACGTCAGACTCATTCACAGAGATGATGAAGCCAGATTTGCCAAACTGAGTGTTGTTCTGTCCTTGTTGAGATCTATTAATGCTAATGTGATTGCTGAACTATTCTTTAGGCCCATCATTGGATCAGTGAACATGGATGACATGCTTTTGGAAATGCTGTGTGCAAAATTGTAAAGGCACGTGAAATAATGAAAATGAATCCAATGCAAAAGAAACCCTAGAGCAGAATAGTGTATAAAGTACTGTAAATAAACTAAGTTATTGTTTTTACATAGATAGTATTTTTGTATTCCATAATAAAATATTCTTCAAGTTCTGAAATTAATTCTTATTAAACACTTTGTTTTGGAATAAGATTTCTGCCACCCAAACAGACTTCAAGGTTGTGGAGAGCATTCATATGCAAAGTTGACTGGCTGTTCTTTTACCCCATCTGAATAAAGATCACACTTACTGTATCATCCCTTCCAGGTGAGTAGTCCCTGCTTTTTCAGAATGCCTTTAAACACACTTGGCATACAGAAAAGAGAATGAGTAAGCCATTTACTTGAGTATTTTAGCAGTATTATAATAGGGTAGTCAGCTCTGCTTTACAGTTCAAATACTGCCTCTATCAAAGTCTTATTGTCACAAATGAGCATCTTTAACAGAGTTGAAGTCTATAAAGAATGTTGAAGGAAATCTTCACCTAAGATTTTCTTCCGTGTGGGGAAAATGTGTTTAAGACTTAAAAGTAGCTTGGCTAGCTCTAAAATTTCTGGTAAAACTTTCCAATCAACACACATTGGGGTCTGGGAGAATAAAGTAGTTGCCAAAGCAAAAAACCAAAACCATGTCAAAAAATACCCAAACAGAAAATGCAGAATAGGATCAGGAGAACTACTGGTGCATACTCCACAGTTTGATCTAGGTGATTGCTAGCTAGAATTTCAAAAGGCAGATTTTCCAGACTCCTTATTCCTATATAAATACAAAATTATTTTGCTTCAACATGGAATGTCATTGGTACATCCATCAGTATTTGTCAGCTAGCATGAAGATGTCTTAAGTCTTGAGATTAAACTTTTTTTTCCCCTTCTCTTGGACTTGATCCTTTCTCCCTAAGCAATTGTGCTTTTAAAGGGAATATTAGTGATTTAAAGGGGATTTGCTTAATGCTTTTCCTTTCTCTGTGTAGTTTCCTAGCCCTTCTAGAAAATGTTGGTGAAAAATGGAGAGAGAAGTGTGAGAGTGTTAAAGTAGAAGATACTGATAACTATAAATCATTCAGATGTATATTAGCAATAAGGAGTGTTTTTTAAAACACAGTTGAGGCAGTTACACTCTAGTAAATGTTCAGGGGAGAGAGGAATGAGTTTGAAGAGCTTTCTTATGCTGCCACCTTGCGCAAAGGATAATCACAGCTCCTACACTCAGGTGAGGAACAGGGGAGACTTCTACCCACCTGGAGAAAAATGATGGAAAACAGAAATGACCAGAGAGGTGCCAAACATTCCCAGGGGAACAAGTTCATTCGTAAGTATTTTCACCGCAATTTGCATTGCTATAGCAGTAAGGAGTAGAACACAGTCATTGTTCAAACAAAGCAAAGCAAGAAATGCAACCCCCATTCTGAACAGCAATGTGTAGCTTAAACGTGCCCTCTTCTGTTGCTCACATTCTGAATGGAGTTGTGTACCCCAAGGAGCTCCCCATGTATTGCAAAGAACAAAAATTATGTATGTAAGGTGTTCTTCACTACTAGTTCAGACCTTAATACAGCAGGTTTAGTCTTTATGTTGAGGTGGTGCTTATTTATGTCCACACACATTTGTTATATAGAGCAAATACTAACATATACATATGGAGAATACTGTGTATGTATAAATGTTCTGTGAGTTTACAGTAGCTTCTGAACTTATTTAACAAGTCTATAACATAAATATATGTTTTCCAATTTCTTTGTAAACATCTTACAACCATATAGTTAGCTTTTAAGAATGCTTGACAAATCTCTTCATAAAACCACAAAGCATGATGAGAAAATACATCAATAGTGATTAGTGGTAGATGATGAATCTTGGGCACAGCCTGAAAAAAAATACTCAACAACCCCAAATTAAATCGACTTCATTGCCACTGAGAATTTGATAATATGCACAGTAGTGTTCAGATTTCTCTGCTGAGTTGTGTATGAGGATTGTTGGCAGCACTCCTAAGAACGAATTGCAAGAGCTCAGCCTTTGTCACAGGCAAGGATTTTCATCTGAACAGTCACCTTGAGACAGTTTGGATCTATTGTGCCAGTAAGTACAAAAGTTTTCATAATACAGGTGGACCTGCTTACATCTCCAAGTTTGATATCTGCACAAATTCTGTATTCTGCTCAATTTTCTGAAGTTGTCATAAAAAATATTGCTTCTGTGGACAATGAATCCACCTTGAACTCACTGCATTCTCTCATATTTCTCTTGAACCAGTAATACTGTTAGTCATTTATCTGCCATCTGCTCAAATGGAAGCACCTGGGAACAGCAAGTAGGAAATCTGAATGGGAAAACAAATTTGTCCAAGGTTTGTTGCAGAGAATTCACGGGGGAGGAAAAAAAAGAAAAAAAAAACCAAACAAAAACAATAAACCAAACCAACCAACAAAAACCAACCAACCAACCAACCAACCAAACAAAACCCAAACCCACAAAGACCCCACAAAAAATCCTCAAGTATCTTCATAGGTCAGAGGATCATGAATGGCTAAGCAAGAAATCAAAAAGAATACTTGTAGGAGGAATCAAAATGAAGACTTGAAGACCTACACAGTAATGGGACAGAAGAGTTACAGAATCACAGACTGGTTTGGGTTGGAAGGGACCTCTAAAGGTCAGCCAATCCAATACCCTTGCAGTGAGCAGGGACATCTTTAGTGCAACAACTGTGATCTCAACTAAGTGAAAATCAGGCAAGTTTGGTCTACTTGAGGTTTAAAACCTGCTTGGGTAAGAGCAGAGAAGCAAAAAGTAGCCTGGCTATGAAGTTGCCAGAATCTGTCAATACACAGCTATCAGAAGCTGTAAATGCAGAGCTGGTTCTCCTTAGAAAATATTTTTTTTTACTTCTTTTGGGAGACCTAAGGGAGCTGAAGGCTGCTCAGATTGTCACTTTCCAGATGAATCCCTCCAGCAATACAGGAGCTTTGTGGTGGGAAACTCACAGCAAGATGGCAGGAAGAGGAAATAAAAGTAGTGGTGCAGTTTATAAAACTTCAAAAGATAGCTTTGTAGGGGAGAAGTAAGTGTGCATTGTTTCGGAAGAGAGTGAGGAAGGGTGTCCCAAGCGCAGAGAGATTGGAATTCACAAGACAAACCAGAGTCCGAGCAAAAGGGGGAGTTTGGAAGGACACTGTGTCAGTTCCAGAAAATACTTCAGGTCAGGGAAGAAGCTATTCAGAAACTAACACAGGGCAGGACACAGGCAATCAACCTGCTGGGAGCTGCAGGACAGATCTCCATTGATGCTTTTGCTAAAGAAGGAGCCAAAGTGGCAGATGTGCAGATGTGAAGAGCAAGCCGCTCAGTCTTTGTGAGCATATGGTGCTCACAGAAGTTAGCAAAACTATTCTGTTGCTACAGACATTTCATTGTGGATGCTCTACAGCACAGTTTTCCACTCAGTAGAAGTACTGAGCTAGATCCTTTTCTGCTCCAAGTCAGTCATAGAATCACAGAATCACAGAATGTCAGGGGCTGGAAGAGACATTGAAAGCTCATCCAGTCCAGCCCCTTCCCTGTCAGAGCAGGATCACCTGTGCTAGGTCACACAGGAACATGTTCAGGTGAGTCTTGAATATCTCCAGAGAGGGAGACTCCACAACTCCCCAGGGCAGCCTGTTCCAGTGTTCTGTCACCCTTACACTGAAAATCTTGTAGAGTAGGGTTATAGGTTGGACTTGGTGATCCTGAGGGTCTTTTCCAACCTGGATGTTTCTGTGATTCTGTGCAATTTGTCCCTTTTTTGCCGCCTTCACTTCTGAGCATTGGATCTATTCACTGCTCTTTAATCTCTTCCATTAACTCTGGCTGACATTTCAAGATAACAAAGTAAGCTTTGATGTTTGTTTTGTTTTCTGTCTGGGTGTGCTGGTTTGAGGCTAATTGGAATATTTTAACAAAAGAAATTAGATCATTTGCTTTGAAAAGAAAATGATGGTGATGTCTATATCACTCATTTGTTCTGCTGAGGGACATAATAATCAAAGTATAAGGTACTCACTTCTCACTTCTTCGGTCCGTATGCGTGGCTGGATCTTGCCCTAACTCCTTTGCATGAAACCTATGTCACCCTATCTAATTTTTTTTTCCCTCTAACCTCTTTGTCATCTTTTGACATCTCACCTCAGATCTCTGCAGATTTATCACATGAGCTATACAGAGATTTTTCTGGTTATTTCTGACATAAGCGGTGTGGGGGGAAAGGAGAGGGGTTGGTTGGAAACCAAGTTTGCAGATGACACCAAGCTGTGTGGCACAGTCGACTTGCTAGAGGGCAGGGATGCCATCCAGAGGGACCTGGACAGGCTGGAGAGTTGGGCCCAGGCCAACCTGATGAAATTCAATAAGGCCAAGTGTAAGGTCCTGCACCTGGGTAGGCACAATCCCAAGCACAAATACAGGCTGGGTGGTGAATGGCTGGAGAGCAGCCCTGAGGAAAAGGACCTTGGAGTCTGGGTTGATGAAAAGCTCAACATGAGCCTGCAGTGTGCACATGCAGCCCAGACAGCCAACCGAGTCCTAGGCTGCATCAAGAGAAGCGTGGCCAGCAGGGCAAGGGAGGTGATTCTGCCCCTTTACTCTGCTCTCGTCAGACCCCACCTGGAGTACTGTGTGCAGTTCTGGAACCCTCAGCACAGGAAGGACATGGAAGTGTTGGAGCGGGTCCAGAGGAGGGCCACAAAGATGATCAGAGGGCTGGAGCAGCTCTCCTATGAGGACAGGCTGAGGGAGTTGGGGCTCTTCAGCCTGGAGAAGAGAAGGCTTCGAGGGGACCTGATAGTAGCCTTCCAGTATCTGAAGGGGGCCTACAGGAAGGCTGGGGAAGGATTATTTACAAGGTCCTGCAATGACAGGACAAGGGGCAATGGGCTTAAACTGGCAGAGGGGAGATTTAGACTAGATGTTAGGAGGAAGTTCTTTACAGTAAGGGTGGTGAGGCACTGGAACAGGTTGCCCAGGGAGGTTGTGGATGCTCCCTCCCTGGATGTGTTCAAGGCCAGATTGGATGAGGCCTTGAGTAACCTGTACTAGTGGGAGGTGTCCCTGCCTATGGCAGGGGGTTGGAACTAGATGATCCTTGAGGTCCCTTCCAACCTTACTATTCTATGATTCTATGATTCTATGATTCTCTTGGGCAATCTTGCTACTCAGAAGGGATTTTGAGTTTCTGTATTACTTCTAACGTATATAATTGTAAATATCTGTAAATATTGTGTATATATGCTTGTATATTTGTGCACACTGTAGATATAGCTTGATCTTACTTCCAACCGGTCTTAGCTGGCCTGGTAAATTTCAGTCAGGGGTGGAGGGGGAAGTTCCTTAGCCCACCACACAGGTGAAAATGCCTGAGTAAGCATTTATAACCTGCAATGTGTAAGCTATTTCTATGCATTTTCCAGACAAGCTACACTGTGCAGAAATGGAGAGATATGAGTGATGGCTGAGTGGCCTCTGATAAATGAGTCCCAAGATAAGACCACTTTCAAACTGATTTGCAACAGCTTCTTTTTATCACTTTTGTGATATTTGAGTTGTGAATGGAAAACAGTCACTGTCATTAGCTATGGACAAGTTATCAGAGCCCAGTTAACATGCAGAGACTCTTTGAACTAAGGCAAGTGGACCATAGAATCATAGAATCATGGAATCAATCAAGTTGGAAGGGACCACAAGGATCATCTAGTTTCAACCCCCTGCCATGAGCAGGGACACCCTGCCCTAGATCAGGCTGCCCAGAGCCTCATCCAGCCTGGCCTTAAACACCTCCAGGCATGGGGCTTCCACCACCTCCCTGGACAACCCCTTCCAAGGTCTCACCACTCTTATGGTGAAGAACTTGTTCCTAACATCCAGTCTTAATCTCCCCACCTCCAGATTTGTACCATTCCCCCTAGTCCTGTCACTACCTGATAGCCTAAAAAGTCCCTCCTCAGCCCCCTTCAGATACTGGAAGGCCACAATAAGGTCACCTAGGAACCTCCTCTTCTCCAGACTGAACAGCCCCAACTCTTTCAGTTTGTCCTCATAGCAGAGGTGCTCCAGCCCTCTGAGCATCCTTGTGACCCTTCTCTGGATGCCCTTCAGCATGTCCACATCCCTCTTGTAGCAGGAGCTCCAGAACTGGATGCAGTACTCCAGGTGAGGACTCACCAGAGCAGAGTAGAGGGGGAGAATCACCTCCCTTGACCTGCTGGCCACACTTCTGATCATACGGCTAAGCTTTATGATTCTTAATGGAGATCAGTTGGAACTGGTTATTGTCTTTAGAAATTCAGTTCAGAAACAGCTCAGACACTAAGAGTCCAGCTCTATTAGGAGAACTATGCTCTCCTATGCCTGAATGGTCACCCTAAGCTACAGCCCAGCTTTGCTCTGGGTTGAAACTTCAGTGTATGCACCAGCAGCTTCTTCTGTCAGTTCTTTTCCTCCCTACCTCATAGTTCTGGTTGTGTTGGGTTTTTTTGTTTGGTTGCTTGGTTGGTTTTCGTTTGTATTTTTTGGTTTGTTTGAGTTTGGTGGGAATTCTTTTGTTTGTATTTGGTTTGGGATATTTGTTTTGGTTTGTTTTGTTTGAGGGTTTGGGTGGTTTTTTGGTTTTGTTTTTTGGATTTCTTTAATTTTTATTTTATTTCTTTGTTTTTTAGGAAGGACACAAGATGTAGGCTGAAAGTAAGTTGTAACTCATTACAGTTAGGTTGTGGAGCTGGGTGACCAGGAAACTAGACCCCCAGGACACACTGTAGCCTGCCTTGCGTACTGAGCAATACATGTGTTTGTCATCTGCATTTTTCACTTTGTACCACTTCTTTATGTGATAGGACAAGCATTTAGAAGCATTTTCTACCTTATTTATGGGATAGGCCTAGAGAGAGTCTTGTAACATTTAAAGCAGTTATTGATAGCAAAGAACAGTAGACACTGTTTACTTAGTTTTGCATGGCTCCCCCCAAAAATCCAGTAGACTTGGGCTTGCTGTACTCTCAAAGTTTCTCTAAAATAAACCATAGCAGTGTAATTCAACAGAGAAACCCTTTTCCCATCAGTTATTTTATTACAGAACAGTAAAGGTGACAAGGAAAAAAAATGAAGAGAAGCAGTAAAGCTGAAACAGGTTATAAATTATATTTGGTGTATATGCTGTTCTTCTGAATAGTTACATGGCTGGAAGGGATTTTAGATGCTCATCTAATCCATCCTCCTGTTCTGACAGGATGAATTATATCTCTTGTCATACCTGACAAGAGCTTATCTAACATACCTTTAAAGGTTCCACTGATAGCAACGGCTATGAACTGGGACATAGAAGGTTTCAGCTCAACATGAGGAGAAACTTCTTTAGAGTAAGGGTGACAGAGGACTGAAACACGCTGCCCAGAGTGGTTGTGGAGTCTCCTTCTCTGGAGACTTTCCAAACCTACCTGGATGCATTCCTGTGTGAACTACCCTAGGGGATCCTGCCTTGGCAGGTAGGTTGGATTTGATGATCTCTGGAGGTCACTTTCAGGCTCTAAAGTTCTGTGATTCTGTGATTCTGTGATGGGGTTTCTAAGACACCCTCATTTCTGTCAGTACACTTAAAATTCAAAACTTGTCTAGGCATCTAAGATGACCCTTCTGTGTTGTAACCAACAACACAGATAAACTCTGTGGCAGAAGATCCTTACATATTTGAAGGCTATAAATCCTAAATTTTATGAAAAGCTACTTGCCTGGAGTCTTTCTATCATCCACGTTTCCTAGACTTCTTATCCCCTCTGGGTATCCATTTGGCCAACAACTTTACATAATTACAAGTCCAAGATTTTCTGTTGCAATGGGAAAAGAAATCCCTAATAATTTGTGATATATATTGCTTTACAATCCATTTACACAATTTTATTGTAAATTTTTAAATAACACTTTGAAGCCTGTATGTAAATATTTCATATGTTTGGTTTGGGCTTTTATGTTTGTTTGGGGATTTTGGTTTTGTTTTGCTTTGCTTTGGCTTATTTTGCTTTGTTTTGTTTTGCTTTGCTTTCTTTTGCTTTGTTTTGTTTCAGTCTAGCACTTTTTGATAGTCTGTAACCTGAGCTGAAACATATTTTCCATCTGCAGTTCTAAACATTCTGCACAGCCATAAATTGCCTTTTGGTAAATCAGAACACTTTTCTAAAATCACAGATGAAGCATTTGATGTTAAATGCAGATACCTTTGTAATATATCTTAAATTTTTTAAATTTTTTTTTTCAAGGTCATCTCAACACTTGTGAAATTTAAAATCTAGACTGGTAAAAACACTTAGAAATATCCTAGAAGTACTGGCAGGGTGGGTGAACTCTGTGGATGGGTGATTTTTAGTGTCTAATTGCCTTGAGTCTATGAAATCAAGTGCATTACATCAGTTCATAACAATATTGTCATGTGTCATTGTCTCAATGATCATTAATAGCACAGAATCACAGAACTTTAGAGGCTGGAAGGGACCTCCAGAGATCATTGAGTCCAACTGCCCTGCCAAAGCAAGATCCCCTAGGGTAGTTCTCACAGGAATGCATCCAGGCAGGTTTGGAAAGTCTCCAGAGAAGGAGGTTTGACAACACCCCTGGGCAGCCTGTTCCAGTGCTGTCACCCTCACCCTAAAGAAGTTTCTCCTCATTGAGCTGAAATCTTCTATGTTCCACTTTGCATCCGTTGCTCCTTGTTTTATTGATGCTGAGCACTGAAAAGAGATTGGCCCCTTCCACTTGACACCCACCCCTCAGATATCTGTAAACATTGATCAGATCCCCTCTTAGTCTTTTCTTCTCCAGACTAAACAGCCCCAGGGCTTTCAGCCTCTCTTCACAGGGGAGATGCTCAAGCCTCCCAGTCAGCCTCATAGCTCTCCACTGGACTCTGTCCACTAGGTCCCTGTCTCTCTTGCATGTTTTCCTGAGACATGCAGGTCCCACTTAAACAGCAGATTTTAATTAATTTCTGTAAAGTGTCTCAAAACAATAGAAGGGAAAGGCAAATAGAAAAGAAATGAAGAGCTTGTGTAACATAGATGTTCTGCTGGAATTAGTATGCAGAGAATATGAAAGGAAAAACTTCCAGTCTTGTTTGCAATGTGCCCAAAGAAGTTAAACACTGTCATTACTGCAGACCTTCTACTTCACAAATGGCACAGGCTTTTATACATCAGAAATGTTGCTAGAGAAGAGGAAAAATGAAATAAAAGAGAAAGCTTAAAGGAGCATATGATGGCTGCTAGAGAGCCTGGCAAAATTTGCAACACAGCAGGTCTCTCTGTGTCTGCTGTGCCATACTCTGTGAAAAGCAGCTTTCAAATGTGGTGGAGGAAACGTTAACATTTCTAATCTGGGAAACATTCAGTGTTGCCATCTCAGTTTCATCAAAAACCTGTAATAAAAACCATCCAGAACACTTTCTCTCATGAGAGCTCAGAGAAACACAGATGTTGCTGCTCTATGTTTTCCCAAAGACCCTCACCAAGTCCTTTCATACAAAGTCTGAGCTTCCCATAACCCTGTCACTGCTTCTAACATCAACCTGCCATTTCCATCAACATCTTGTTCTGCAGAATTGCTGACATGGCTCAGGCCTGTGCTATTCTACACATTAAACTGATAATAATGTGGCAATAACGTTTCATCACTATTTCTGAGAAAAAAAAGATGATAGTGTTCTTATGCATCCTAAGAAATAAGAAGAAAGAACCTAGCTGAAGCCTGTTTCAGAATTTCTTTACAGAAATGTAAACCAACCAAACAAGCAACAACAACAAAGAAAGCACAGCCCAAAAGGCGAGCAAATTGCATTAATCAATATTCACCTTATGACCGTGAAAGAGCAATTGAGATCCACGCTGACATTATCAAAAGCTTTCTGCCTTGCCCATGTACTTTTCAATAACAGGCTTATTTTCCTGCACCCTGGAGACTTGGGATAACCAATTAAGGTTTTTAAACATCTATGGATTTTTCCAGTAATCTTCACAGTGAATTTTAATAAACCTCTATACCTTACAGTGTATGCTGCTTTATGAAAGTCAGCATTTTTAGCTATCATGTCCTGTGACATCCTTCAGTTTTCCTTGAAATCAGATTTTTAAAAAATCTCTGTTAAAGTTGGGGTTTTTTTCAGTTTAAATAATTTTCTCCTTTGAAATATTTTGCATATGGATATTGGTGTAATACAGCATTCTGTGATTCTGTGATTCCTGCTGAGTAACAATTTCCAATGCTACCATATGCACAGCAATCACACAAATTCTATTTATCTAAGCAAGTCCTCACCAATATGCCTACTTATTAAAACAATTGCTACTTAAACATGGAGTTTTGAAAGTTAGATATACAAGACAATCTTTGTACCTTGAAGAGCATTTTCCCATTTGTAACTGTGCTTTCACAGAATGAATCACAGAATGTCGGGGGCTGTAAGGGACCTTGGAAGCTCATCCAGTCCAAACCCCCTGCCAGAGCAGGATCACCTAGACCAGATCACACAGGAATGCACCCAGGCAGGTTTTGAATATCTCCAGAGAGGGGGACTCCACAACTCCGCTGAGCAACCTGTTCTAGTGTTCTGTCACCCTCACACTTTATCTGACCTTTCACAGTCTAACACTTACATGGCAGGATGCATTAAGATGTGTTGTTATATTTGAGTAATTTTAATGGAGAATTTAATATCTGCATGTAATGGTTGCCAGCACTGATTGAGGATCTCATGGCTATCATGGTCACTGGTGGAAGCTCTAAGGTGTCCTGCAAAAGAAGGTCCAGAGGAGGGCCACAAAACTGATCAAGGGGCTGGAGCACCTACCCTGTTAGGTGAAGCTGAGAGAGTTGAAGTTATTTAGCCTGAGAAGTTTCTGAGCAGTCCATAGAGCAGCATTCCAGTACTTAAAAGGGCCCTACAGAAAAGATGGGGAGGGATTGTCTGACAAGGACTGTAGTGATAGGACGAGTAATGTTTTCAAACTGAAAGAGGGTAGATTTAGATTAGGCAGAAGGAAGAAAATCTTTATTGTGAGGGTGGTGAGACAGTGGAACAGGTTGCCCAGAGAATCTGTGGATGCTGCATCCCTGGAAGAGTTCAAGGCCAATTTGAACGGGGCTTTGCACAATCCGATCTAGTGGCAGATGTCCATGCCCATGACAGGGGAACCTGAAACTAGATGATCATTAAGGTCGTTTCCAACCCAAACCATTCCATAGTTCTATGATACAGTGACCAAAAATCTGTTAAGACTGAAAAAAATAGTTCACCTGTAAGAATAAAAGAGAGAGCCCTTGCTAACCATCTGCCTTCTGAGAAAAAATTGATACCCTGTGTCCTTACTTCAGTGACAGCTGGTAGCTATGGCTATTCTCTACAGATACAATTTGAATTTTGTTTTGCATTGTCTCCTGTCTCTCAAAATGCAGTCACATCACTATAAAAAAAAAAATAAATAAATAAATTCTGTATTTATTTGAGAGATTCCAGGATGACAACATCCTTTGAATAAATTTTGGTAGACCATAGATAATTTCATCACCAAAATTGTATCAGTTATCATCATCCTGTCTACATTTGTTAGTTTTGGGGGCAAGCTACTAAGAAGATGCGATGATGGTGTGTCAATCCGTGCAAAGGCAGCTTTTGATGCCTAAACACTTCCTAAAAGTAATGTTGTTCCTCTGTGTGACTTCAGTGTCATTCTTGTTTCCTCCATTACGCTTTGTCCAACTCATTCTACCTGAGAGCAATGTGGAGGAAAAGAATGTCAATGATCCACTGTGTAATTTCAAAGCAAGAGGCTGGAGCCAGGCTCTGCTTGGTGATGCCCAATGACAGGACAATGGGCAATGGGTGGAAATTGAGGCATAGGAAGTTCCATGCAAATGAGGAGGAATTTCTTCACTGTGAAGTGATAGAACACTGGAATAGGCTGCCCAGGGTGGTTGTGGAGTCTCCCTCTCTGGACATATTCAAGACCTGCCTGGATGCATTCCTGTGTGATCTGGTCTAGGTGATCCTGCTTTGCAGGGGGTTTGGACTGGATGAGCTTTTGAAGTCCCTTTCAGCCCCTGACGTTATCTGATTCTGTGATTAAATGTCTGTGGGTTAGCAAATTCAAGCTAAACTGAGACCCTTACTTAGTATACATGCATGCAGCTCTGCTGAGTTTTCTACAGACAGAAGTAACTTGTGCAGAACTAAGCCCATGGCATGAGCAATATTTCACACAGCCATGGTGCCACATCGCCCACCTCCCATCCCCAGTGATATTTCAGTGTACCCTCTGAGCACCAAACTCACTCTTAAACTTCTCTGCACAGTTGTGGTGTGAGAGAACTCAGTAAAACCCTCCTTCATTTTTGAAAAGCTTAACAGAATTTCTTGAGTAGCAAATGTGTTGGAAGTGGATCTGAAGGACACCTATTCCACATTGCAAAGTGGTGTTAAAATCCATGGGTAAGATATGCTGCCAAGCACCTGAATAATGACCTTTTCTACTTTGCTTCAGAGTGGTGTATATATATATATATATATATATATATATTTATATTCTAGAGATTGTGTCTAGTGCAAATGCCTCACAGAATAGTAAGCTGCAAGTCATGATATATTTACCTACATAACATACTGAAGTATTACCACTCACAACTGAAGTCTTCTGGCACAACTGAAGTCATAGTTCAAAAAATAAAGCTTGACTTGAACTGCAAGGTTTGGGATTGAAGAGATTGTAGAGATTGTACTAAAACCCCTAATTCTCTGCAAGGTGCAGTCAAAGCTGTTTTATATACACAGCAGCTCTAATTTGCTGTTCTTGAAAGTGAAAAGGGGAAAAGTAGACAGAATAGAATAGAATAGAATTGCTTGAGCTGGAAGCTAGACATGATATCAAGGCAAGTACTGGAGAACATAGGATTTTCAATTGGTAAGTGACTATCTTGTCTCTTGTCTTCAAAGGAAATACCTCTAGCAAGCTAACATTTGCTACCGTGGTGAAAGGCACGGATGTAAGGAGCAGACCTGAGGGAAGCATAGTGCCTAGTGAGTTACCAACACGTACACATTGCAGCACTTAGCTTTTTTTTTTTTTTTTTTTTAANCATTTTGTTTTTTTTTTTTTTTTTTTGAAGCTGCTCACCCAGATACTCTCCAGCCCCATCTGTGCTCAGCTTGAGAGCTCTGCTGTAGCCAAAGCTGAAAGCTGCAGGCCAAATTGGAGATGCATGAACTGATCAAAATTTCCTCTAAACCTACCTCAAGAATAAGTGACTGAAATGAATTCTATCAACTCTGTACATTTCCAGCAGCACCCCTGGCACTTTCCAGCTGATTGGCTTTTTGCCACAATGGCTTCAGAACTGTACTGCACTAAAAATAAATGCAGGAGTTCTTCACAGCAGTGCATTACAATCAAAATTTCTATGCATCTACACCTGCTCTTATTTAAATAGACCACTGCAACTCTGTGGAATGTGGCTCTTTAGTACAATGGATGCTTAGCAAGAAAAATAAGAGAGGATAAAGGCTTAAAATCATAAGAAAATGAGAATATAGTCAAAGACAAAACCCAAACAAACAACACTTTGGGATCTACAATTTTATCCTCAAAATATTAAATCATTCTCTTCTAGTCAGTAGGGAAAATATGAATGACTAAGGAGGCTTAATGCAAGTTTGCAAAGCTGGAATAGACACTGAGTGAAAAAAATCACGATTACTTAAAACGCATGATTGAGCTTCCCAGCAAATTCAGTGTGTCTAGGATTTTGTCCCAAGTGACTGAAAGTGTCCAAAAAGAATTCCAAATAAATTTAATGCATTTTTTTCACTCATAACTTCCAGCACTATGTAAATCATACCCTGCCTCTAGAGAGAGAGAATAAATTTTAAAAAAATATTATGTATTACTGTATTATCCAGGGCTTTACAAAGTAAAACGTCTCTAAGGGGCCCATTCAGTAATCCAGCTGCATGAATTCTTTTGTATCTATAGGTAGTGCATGTCTGTGGCTCTGTTGATGTCTTTTTTCTCCTAATATACAGTCCCTAATGGCTCCCTTTCTGAAGATGGACCTTTTCACTCAAACTCCTCTGAGAATGTGCTGTTCTATCAGTATTAAAGTTTCCAGAATTGTGTGCATTTGACATGAATTTTATTTGAAAGGAAATACATGACCTTTTTTTTTTTTTTTTGATAGTTAGACATTCTTCTCAATATCACTGAAACAAGAGATTCATTCCCGTTTTCAAATTGCATGTCTAGTTTGATCTTTATATTTTAACTTCCATGAGCAATGGTATGAAGAAGAAAGATGTAGCTTTGATTGATAGACAGCATTCCTGGGGAGATGGTGGAGTCATCATCCCTGGAGGTGCTTAAGAGGAGGCTGTATGAGGCACTTAGTGCTATGGTTTAGTCAATTAGAAGGGATAGGTGATAGGTTGGACTTGATGATCCTAGAGGCCTTTTCCAACCTGGTTAATTCTGTGATTGCGATTCTTCCCCTCCTGCCTCAATGAACACTTCTGCACATTATGCAATGCTGTGTTTTGTTCCAGTTTAAAACAAAGACAATTTTGAAATTCTCTGTGAAAGAGAATTTCCATATTCTCTACAGCTTGATCAGCACACTTCTCTTTCACTAATGGCAGGTGAAATATCTGGATACATTTCTGGGCTCCCCAGTTCTAGAAGGACATAGAACTGCTTGAGAAAGTCCAGCGCAGAGCCACAAAGATGATTAAGGGAATGGAACATCTTATGAGGAGAGACTGAGGGAGCTGGGGCTCTGTTGCTTGGAGAGGAGGAGCCTGAAGGGTTGGACTGGATGAGCTTTTGAGATCCCTTCTAACTTCTGACATTCTGTGATTCTGTGATACATTGCTAAAGTATTTCTATTTGGATATTCTTTCCTGGCTAGTTAGCCCAATATGTTACCCTACTTTGGCCCCTCTCAGGTGTTCTGATCTTGAAGGAGACACCTTGAAGTTCCACAGCAAAAGAAATTATTTAGTTTAAACTCCAGGAGACTGAGGTTTTCAATAGCACATCAATAAAATAATACTAACTGTATTTCTACTGTCTCTTCATAGTCTACTTGGTTGTACTATTTTCCATTTAATTATCCAGTTGACTTATAAATGCAATTAATTATTAGTGAAATCAAAATTCTCTGAATATCCAATTTCAGTGCTGTCCTTTCACCAGCTAGCAGAGAATTGCATAGATGTGTGATAATCTGCTGTGTCTCATCCTTTGCTACATTCATCCTCCATAGTCATCATCCATCCATCCATCCATCCATCTATCTATCCATCTGTCCGTCCATCTATCCATCCATCCGTCCATCTGTCCATCCATCCATCCATCCATCTATCCGTCCATCCATCCATCTATCTGTCCATCCATCCATCCATCCATCCATCCATCCCTCCCTCCCTCCGCCTTCTTAGATATGTAATAGGAAAATATAACTGTCTTGATATCTTTGCCGCTATTACATTTCCATACCATTTTCGTTGCTGGCCCTTCTTGAAGTCTCAAAGGCCAGAATCACTTTGTGCCTCTATTATAATCCTTAGACTGAAAAGTACTAAAGCTCAAGATTTTGCATAATAAGAAAAACATTTTGTTCCTATCTGGATATGGAATGCAAGCAGCAGAATGTATCAAACTCCTCAATTACTAAATATAAACCCTTTCAGTGTTATATACAAGTTGCTCTCAACCCTTTCCAGTTCTTTCACTATGGGCAATCTGTGTTGTATTGTTTTTCACACCTTAAATTGCAGTCATTTACGTCTCAATAATGTTCAAGTGCACAACTTGCAGACTGGAATACTTCTGAATTTCAGTATAAATCTCTCCCCAGGAGCTGAAGTTATGCTGAAGTAATACTAAAAACAAACAAAATACCAAAAAAAAAAAAAAAAAAAAAAAAAAGGAAACAAAACAAACCAACCAACCAACAACAACAACAGTTGCTCTGTTTCAATAAAATGTTCCTGTACTGAGGGCTCCGGAACTGCACACGGTACTCCAGGTGGGATTTGATTCTGCCCCTTTACTCTGCTCTTGTCAGACCCCACCTGGAGTCCTGTGTGCAGTTCTGGAGCCCTCAGCAGAGGAAGGACATGGAAGTGTTGGAGCGGGTCCCGAGGAGGGCCACGAGGATGATCAGAGGGCTGGAGCAGCTCTCCTATGAGGACAGGCTGAGAGAGTTGGGGCTCTGCAGCCTGGAGAAGAGAAGGCTTCAAGGAGACCAGATAGTAGCCTTCCAGGATCTGAAGGGGGCCTACAGGAAGGCTGGGGAGGGACTATTTACAAGGTCTTGCAATGACAGGACAAGGGGCTATGGGTTTGAACTGGCAGAGGGGAGATTTAGACTGGATGTTAGGAGGAAGTTCTTTCCAGTGAGGGTGGTGAGGCACTGGAACAGGTTGCCCAGGGAGGTTGTGGCTGCTCTCTCCCTGGAGGTGTTCAAGGCCAGGTTGGACAAGGCCTTGAGTAACCTGTACTAGTGGGGGGTGTCCCTGCCTATGGCAGGGGGTTGGAACTAGCTGATCCTTGAGGTCCCTTCCAACCTTACCATTCTATGATCCTATGATTCATTATGTTAATTTCCCCCAGCTCTGTCCCCTATTTGTATGGCACTTGTAGGTGGATCAAATAGTTTACAACTGAATTGTTTAAACTTTGACATAAAAAAAAGTGATGTTATACCTTGAACAAATATACTTCGTGACTTGGTAATAAAAAAAAAAAGGACTATAACCGAGATCCATGAATTGCTAAACATAATTTGAATTATGCATGCAAGCTTTATGGAACAGTCTATCACAACTGATCATCTCCCTTTTGTCATTTGATGCATATTAATTTTATGGTCTGTTGGTTCAGCTGCATTTCATTAGAATGTTTACTGCTGTTTAAGGTATATTACTTCACAACAGAAATAAAAGTTGTTGCGTGCCAATATTCTTCTCCCTTTCAGCATTGTAACCAGTGTAAAAGTTATTTCCCTCAAAATTAAATACAAGAAGATAATGACCACAGTGTTGTAACTTTTATGTTTATGGGGATATATGGTTTTCTTTTCTTCCAAGTTTTTAAAAATTGATGAAAAAATCAACAGTGGAAAAAAACCCAAGACCTCCTTCTTCAGTTATGTTCTGAATATTTTTCTTTAGAGATGGGAAGTAATGGGAAAGTTGGGAACCACCAGAACTGGCTTGAGCCAGGCAACACATAGATGACATAAATATTTAACTAAGAGCTCCTGAATTTTTTAGGCCTAAAAGAGAATTGAATTAGATATGTGGAATTCATAAATATATAGATATACTCTGCTCAAATAAAGTCTCCCTTTTAATCCATCCTGAGATTAGTTTAGAATATCTGCAGTTTTCAAAGTGGTATCGCAGGGAACAAGTAATTTTGCTTTGCACATAAAACACTCTTATTTCTCTTGTGTGGTGCTGGATGTGCAGTCTTATTAAAAGAAACCCAAACAAACACTTTGTCTAAGTGTCACTGTGTCTTCCCACAGCATAAGAGTGGTCAACATTATCAGTATCATTTGGTTTGGAAGTGTACTCTTCAAGTGACTTTTCTAGTCACTCTCATTTACCATGCTTTGGCTCTGTCATGGTAGGCCTAAGCAGGCCAAAATAGGCTTATATATGTCCTGGCTTACATGTTTTTTCTGCTCCCCCCTCCTTGTGTTTTGGGGAGAAACAACCACGGGAAAGAGGACAAAGAACCTGGAGCCACTAAGTCTGAGGACTGTGGCCTGCCCAGACTTGTTTTGCATCTTGTGGTAAAGGAGGTACACCTGGTTGCCTTGTGCAAGGCCTGTGCTCTGCCCAAATTTGGGTAAAGCAAGCCCTGGCTTCACCTAATATGGTTAAGCTCAGCAAAGTGCCATCCTGATTCTGGAATCTTTGCTCTCTCATGCAACATTCCTATCCTCACTGTAAAGTTTTTACTCATGTTGAGGTGAAACCTATGTTCTCTCCCTACGAAGTCTCCTGAAGGTCACACAGGCTCCCAGACCAGCAGAAAGTGACTTGTATGTCAAACTGAAGCTGAGTCCTAGGAGAAATTAAAAAAAAGAAACAAGAAAATCTCACTAAACAAACCCCACAAACCCAACAAACAATGGAAAACCTTTTGAAAACTGCTTTGTTTTGGTAGTTATGCATAAAACTTGCAGTTCTCTGGTCTGCAGATACTTCTATTAAAATATTAGCCATATTCCTTTAAGTAAAAGTAAATATGCTACTTCCATCTAAAGATCACAGTATCACAGTATCACCAAGGTTGGAAGAAACCTCAAAGATCACCAAGTCCAACCTGTTACCACAGACCTCAAGACTCGACCATGGCAACAAGTGCCAC
The DNA here is from genome assembly GCA_013396675.1 of Eubucco bourcierii. NCBI lineage: Eukaryota > Metazoa > Chordata > Aves > Piciformes > Ramphastidae > Eubucco > Eubucco bourcierii. Next base: position 87,441 of record VWZE01010643.1, read on the forward strand.
GTCCAAACCCGCCTTGAGCACCTCCAGGGACGGTGACTCCACCACCTCCCTGGGCAGCCCATTCCAGTAGCCAATGACTCTCTCAGTCAAGAACTTTCTCCTCACCTCAAGCCTAAACTTCCCCTGGTGTAGCTTGAGACTGTGTCCTCTTGTTCTGGTGCTGGTTGCCTGAGAGAAGAAAGCAACCTCCCCCTGGATACAACCACCCTTCAGGTATTTGTAGACAGCAATAAGGTCCCCCCTGAGCCTCCTCTTCTCCAGGCTAAACAATCCCAGCTCCCTCAGCCTCTCTCCAAAGGGCTTGTGCTCGAGATACAGAAGAAATGAGGAGCATCTTATTAATCACTATCCTCAGAGGAAACTTGTGGTATTTCACTGTCAGGGTTTAAAGCAAGAAGAGAATGAGTTCTCAAGCAGTGTAGTCTGTCACAAGGGAGTTTAACTTTCTACTTTGTTTCCTCATGCAGTATTTCATGACTGCTGTTACCCTTACTTTAGTGGAGCACTACATTTCGTGGAAGTGTGCCTTTTGCTTTCCAGTTGTAATGGTAGGCAAGGTGCATCACAGTCTGTTTCAGAAAAAGAAAAGCAAATAAAAAAACTCAGAATATAAATATAAATATAAATATCTATATTAAAATATATATACTATAAAAATAGTGTGTATATATATAACCAATATATTAAAAATAAATATAATATGTATCATATATAAATATATCATACTACAATGCATATAAATATATAAATGCTGTCCGTTTTATAGTAAAATTTTACTTTTCATTTGCAAAGGCCTTGAAATTTGAGGCCTTGAGTAACCTGTACTAGTGGGAGGTGTCCCTGCCTATGGCAGGGGGTTGGAACTAGATGATCCTTGAGGTCCCTTCCAACCTTACCATTCTATGATTCTATGATTCTATGAAAGCAATAAAATGTCTGAATTATACTACTGTGAGAAAAAAATATTCAAGAAATGTTCCTTTTTATTCCAATAATGTTAATGAAGATGGGAACCACAAAAAGCATGAATTACAGAGTAAATTAAACTGCAAACTGCATACCCAGATTATGACTACTACAGCTTTTATCCTGTATCCTTGTGTATCCTAAGTTCTATACCCTTCTGTATCCTATCATAAATTGCCCATGTGATCAAATCTGACAAGAAATATTTCTGTCATGGCTGCTTCTAATACAGGGACATATCTCAAACACAGTACATTAGATGAGTGTCCTATGTAGTACCTTTTCTTTAAATTTTGTTTGTTTCTTTCTTTGTTTTGGTTTTTGGTTTTTGGGGTTTTTTTTAGCATATGGAATGCATAGAATTGAAATTTCAAGAAGTTATTTTAAGGTAAACCTCTATATTTGTAGACTTATATTTACTTTTTAGAAATACGAATATGTAATGTAGTTTTGTTAACAGAGCTATACTAAATTTTAGAGTTATTTGTCTGCATGTATTTACATTTGTGTGATACTCTGGTAGTTACTTTTTATTCTGGACTGGCTTTGGACTCTGATGCTGTATAAATAGTAACTGACAGGAACAGTAAAATAGCTGAGCTTTTTGATTTGGCTTTTACAGCTCTGACCACATGCAGCTGCACTGTGAGGAGAAGGTCCGAGCCTTGGTGGGAGTATAGCTACAGCACATCCCATGCATCTCTTCTAATTGCTAAGGACATGCCAGGTTGTGTTAATTCATCTCTTTAAGGTCTGAGACCTGTGTTTCAGCTGCAGCATAAATTTGGCTTTGATTTCTTGCTGGAGCACTGAATATGTATTTTATCTCTGTGAAAGAGTGATGCAAGATAGTGTCACTGAACACTTATTCTGCAGGTGAAACTAGAGCAAAACTTATCCTCTGCATAGGGAGAATGAAGCCATGCATTTTGTACACCCTCATCTGAAATTCTGATTAGTTTCTTGCTCTAGGTAAAGGAGCTACCTTACACAGCCAGCTGGGTCCCACAAAAAAAGTATAAATGAGCTGACTTTATGTGGGTGTTTGCTGTTTAACTTTACCTGAAGGGTAGAATAAGATGGCTTTAAACCACAATTTTGCAGCATAGTACTAATAAGGATCTGTCAAATGTTACCTCCCTGCAGGCAGCCTGCTGAGGAGCAGAGTACTTTAGTACGCGTGCATGGGAAGAGGTTAGAGCTGGAGTATGCCTTTGAAACCTGTCTAAATTGTCTGAGGACTCATTCTTGTTTGACATCCATTTATTATCATTATCAAAGCATCCCTGCTTATGAGACACTGTGCTTTCAAGTCCCAGATCTAAATTCCATTGCTTGCCCTTTTGCCAGATTTCAGACATTAATATGCCACTAAGCCACATTTAAGACACTAATTTTCATGTAAGCTATCTGTAGCCTACTCAGGAAGTACAATGAACTTTACTGCGTGTGTAGTAAAGAAAACAAAAATGCATTAAGAAGGTGGCAGGGGAGAGAACAGATTACTGCTTTTGGGAAACACAATTAAGTAGATTTTCTTTTCTTCTACTTCAGTGTGGCAGATATGAGATGTGAAACTGGTAAAAAGCAAGTTTTGTACCTTAGGCAGTGCTTTGAAAACTGAACAGGTGAGAGAGTCAATGGGATGCAGCTTAAAATATTGGAACACAGAGGAAGAAGGTGGAAGATTTGCAGCAGCAACTTTTAACTGTACTTTAATGCCCTGGAACTGCAATTTGGAGATAAACAAACAAACAAATTTATGGATATATGCTGAAAGATTAAATTTACAGGGGACTGACAAGAAATACTAATTAGCATATGGAAATGAGAGTTTTGCAGACCCCTGCTAACAGCACTGGAAGTAAATGGTATTATTAAATTAATTGTTTATCCATCATCTCATCTCCTGTTTACCTTCTTCAGGGTTCTTTGATGGCTTGCTATGGCAATAAATAAATGTTCTGTGTCACCAAAAGGATACAAAATGTCTGCATTCTCAATCTTAGGATAAGGATGTTAATTAGTACACACAGTAGTGTTCAGGTGCTACTATTTGTCAAGCATCAGAAAATATTTTATTCAGGTTTGACTCATCACAGTTGCCTCCTCAGTTTCTATGCTCATTACTGGCTTTAATCTCTTTTGTAGTGTGGGCAGGCAGCACAATTTTTGCTTTGTATTAGCTTTCTAAATACTCTTTTTTTTTTTTTTTTTTTTTTTTTTTTTTTTGCTTGTGGAATTTTTTTGGTGTTTTTTTTTTTTCCTTGTGTGTGTTTTGGTTTTGTTTTTCTGTGTGATCAATTGTTCTCATAATTCTTTACAGCTTTTCTAAAAAACAGTTATGGCAAATTAGTGCAAGTTATTTTATTGTTTTAGAGTGTTTATTATTTTATCTCAATTCTCCCCTGTCGACACTAGTAAACTCTCCTTTCCTTGAGTTAATATCATTTCCATATCTACTTTTTATTTTTTCTTTTTCAAGAAAACAGAATTTGTGCATACTAGGAACATTTTTATAATGCAGTAAGCAAACATTTCAGAGCAGTAAGGGAAAAATGTCAAGAAGTAACAGAAACAAAAATAGCTTACACTTTAGAAGGAAAATGTAGCAACCCAGCCTATAGCAGGCACAGGACGTATCAAACTCCTTATGTGCTTCACAATGTACTCACTTAGAGCATAAAAATACCTACTTAAACACTATGTCTACTCAAATCTGTCATGATCCTGGGTATTTTTCTTTTTTTTTTTTTCTGAATCTTTAAAAAAACTATTGAAAACACTTAGCAAAATATTTTCCTTCTAACCAATTAAAATTTTATAATTAAGAAAAATGTATCTATAGATATCATTTGCTATAATCAAATAACTTAAAAAATCTGATTTCCTCAATTGTAGCCATGATCCTGGGCATGTACATAGAAAAGCCTAAAATTTTGGTAGTAGATTTGAAGAAATACTATGTTAAACAAGGAAGCTAAATAAAACTGAATCTTGTCATGGCAAACTTACTATTTTTTTCCTACCAGTAACAAGATAATTGTAAAGAAAATTAACATCTATTCCATTATCTGAACTTTGAACTTTTGTTCCTGAATATTTCACTATCATAGAATTGTAGAATGGCTTGGGCTGGAGGTGATCTCCAAAGGTCCTCTAGTCCAAACGCCGTGCAGTCAGAAGGGACATCTTCCACTAGATCAGGTTGTCCAGATCCCTGTTGAGCCTCACTTTGAATAACTGCAGCAATGGGGCCCAAACCATCTCCTCAGGCAACCTGTTTCAGCATTCCAATACCTTGTGATAAAGAACTTGTTCCTAACATCCAGTCTAAATCTGCTCTTCTCTAGTTTGAAGCCATTGCCCTCGTTCTGTTACTTCAGGCCTTTGTAAACAGTCTCTTTCCATCCTTCTTGCAGCCCCCCTTCAGGTGCTGGGAGGCTGCTATTAGGTCTTCCCAGAGCCTCCTCTTTTCCAGGCTGAATAACACCAGCTCCCTCAGCCTGTCTTCAGAGCAGAGGTGTTCCATTTCCCATTGATCATTTTCCTGGCCCTCCTCTGGACCCACTCAATCAGCTCTGTGTCCTTCCTATATTGAGGACTGCAGATTTGGATGCGATATTCCAGGTGAGGTCTCACCAAAGCAAAGCGACAGAGTCACCTCTCTGGATCTGCTAGCAATGCATCTTTGGTGCAGCCCAGGAGGTGATTTGCCTTCTGGACTGCAAGGCACACTGTCTGCTCTTGTCCAGCTTCTCATCCATCAACTGTGTTGCTTTTTATCCATGTAATGCACACAATTTTTTTGTTACCTATTATTCCATATAGAGAGAGGTCCTCTAGCTTTTCAGTTTTATAGGTCCACTATACTTTGCTAAACTACTGTCTAATATCTAACAGTCTGGAGAAAAACTTAAACAACCTACACAGTATGTAGCATTATCATAACAAGATTTCCATTTAGCAACTATCATGAAGGTTTCACCATTCAGCAAATTATTTTAAAAGAGGGGGAAAAAAGAAAAGATATCAGCAATGTAAATTTATTGTACATTGAAAAACACAGAAATTATAGCCTATGAAACTATCCAGAAAGATTGATATGTAGGAATGTATAATTTAAAAATAAAGATTTGTAATAATAGGCATATGTAATAAGGAGAAGTGCTTCCTCTATGACCCTGTACCTTTTAAATTCCATCTTCAGTGAACCCCTTATGCACATCTCCTTAGTGCATTCAAAACTTCTTCATGGCTGACCAGGGTTTTCACTTCTTTCTGATTCAGAATGGACCAGCTTATAGGATGTGAACCACAATCAGCCTGTGATACTGCACCCTTTAACTACTATGTCATTTCAGCTTTCAAGGGATGTACGGGTACATGCCAGGGAATAATTTTCCATTACTAAAGAGGCAGCTAAAAAAACTCCTTTTTGGACAGCCTCCTTTCCTGGTACAGGTTTGGGTTACATGAGGCACCGCTGGATCTGTATTAGGAGAAAGGATAGTAAGGGTAGTAATCATGTGTCATAAATATGCAATACTTCATGCTAGATGTTGTTCCTAGATATCACAGTATCACAGTATCACAGTATCGCAAGGGTTGGAAGAGACCTCAGAGATCATCAAGTCCAACCCATCACCACAGCCCTCAAGACTAGACCATGGCACTATGACATCCAGTTCCTGCTAGGAGTAGAATCATAGAATCAGTCAGGGTTGGAAGGGACCACAAAGATCATCTAGTTCCAACTCCCCTGCCATGGACATCTCACAGTAGATCAGGCTGTCTAGATCCTCATCCAGCCTGGCCTTAAACACCTCCAGGGATGGGGATTCCACCATCTCCCTGGGTAACCCCTTCCAGGGTCTCACCACCCTCATGATGAAGAGCTTCTTCCTAACATCCAGCCTGAATATTTCTAGCTTTGCTCCACCCCTCCTAGTCTTATCACTACCTGACATCCTAAAAAGTCTCTCCCCAGCAATTACCCAGTAGGTAATTACTAATGAATAAGATCAACTTGCATAACCCACAACACAGAGTATGCCTTGTAAAATACAAATAGTTGTTCAGTCCTTCCCATCTTTATGTTTCTGTCTGAGAAGGGCAAAATCCTGATACTGTTGAAACCAGAGGGTGGTTTGCTTTTGCTCCAGCAGGGCCGGATGTTAGGTTCCCTGTTTCCCTTAAGAATACATCTGCATTCCTGCCTGGAATGAAAGTACAGATTTTCAGTGTAACCTTGAGATAGAGTTTCAGAAAGAACATGCATTCACCTACACACACACACACACATATATTGCAAACACCTCCATGAAACTAGTTTATATTAAGCATGATTGCAGTGTCATTTATTTCTGGGTAATGAACAATGTTTTAAATAGGGAGCTTTTCCTCACTAAAAATGGAATTATAATAATGACAGGGGAATGGAAGTAAAAAATAATGACTAGTCAGGAACATATTTGGGTGTGGTGAACAGATATTCAACTACCATTTATTTCAAGGTTAAACTAGCAAATGTTCAAATGTGTCTGTAACAGACTCAATGGCATTATAGATGAATAGGCAGTACGTGATCAGAATACACTATATACCTCCAAAAGACAGCCCAGGAGGAATAATGCTGATAAACATGCCCAGTCTGAGGAGTGGCAGAAAGACATATAGGTTTACAACAACATAAAATTACATTTTTTCTATATATTTTATTTAAAAAAACCCTACATATTTGATCTACTGATATATAAGAATACATAAAATTCATGGTTTCTGGGTTCTGCTTCTTTTTCTGACAAAGCATCCAACTAAATTACAGCACAAAGCAAGTATTTCAGGACAGAAGTCAGGTCTCAGGACAATTTAAATTTCCCTGGAACACTTAGTGTGATTCTTCTCATCCTTCCCCAAGACTTCCACTTATTTCCAGAAGGCTCGAGAGAAGGTTGTGTAAGGCTTTTTTGGTTGGCTGTAAGTCAACTCTCATACGCTTGGGTTTTCTTTCAATCCCTGCTGCCCTGAATGACATCTTGTGCTGCAAAGGCTCAAAAAGGGCATAACTGACTTCTAAATTTTCATATTTTCTGGGGCAGATTCAATAATGTTGACTCTAGCCTGGCAGAGAGTACAAGATGAAATATTTATGGCTTGGGTAATTTTGGCTAGCGTTAGCCTGTCTGTAAAGTGCATCATGATGAATGTAAACTCTATGATTTTATATCCAGTAATTTTCTCTTCTAGTATAGTTTAGTGTCTCATATTTTAATCATGTAAATTTTATGTAAACCAAAATGGTATTACAATTAGTTTGATTAAAAAAAAAAAAATCTTAAAATGGACCAGTCAAAATAAAAGGATTAGATAGATGGGAATCACCAGACCCAAATGACTGGGACAGTGAATTTATAAACTCATTTTGGGATTGCATTGTTGTTCTTTAATATCTGAGCTCTAGGCCTCACATAACAAACACATTTGTCCTGTTCCAACTGGGATTCAGTTGTGACTGCAGCTAATTAGTTTCAATTTCACTACCAAACCATCAGAACTTTGAGATAGAGTTTTGTTTTTCTTCTGATTTAAGCCAAAAAGACAAAAAAGACTGTTGCTTGTCTGGTTGCCTGTTATCTGTTGGTCTGAAATGTTGCTTTTCAAAACATGCATATTTTTAGGTGGAGTAAGTGGCAGGGCACTTCTTAATAATGTTACTTTAAAATTTGGGACTGTGGATTGTGTATTTCCAAAGAATGTTTTTAGAATCACAGAATCATAGAATGATCTCATACATAACACCCAGGGCATATGTGAACAACATTAAAGACAGCAACAGGAAATACAGAAATGGTCCTAGACAGAATACAGGATCACAGGATCACAGGGTCACAGGATGTTAGGTGCTGGATGGGACCTTCAGTAATCATCAAGTCCAACCCCCATGCCAGAGCAGGACCATATAATCCAGTGCAGGTCACACAGGAATGAATCCAGATGGATCTACAAAATCTCCAGAGGAGACTCCACAACCGCTCTGGGCAGCTTGTTCCATTGTGCTGTGATCCTTACAGTAAAGAAGTTCTTCCTCATGTTGAGGTGGAACTTCCTGTGCTGTAGTTTACATCCATTGCCACTTGTCCTAGCACAGGGCACAAGTGAGAAGAGGCTGTCCCTGTCCCTTCTTGACCTTCAGCCCTCAGATATATATATATATATATACATTTATTAGATTCCCCTCCTCAATCTTTTTCTCTCCAGACTAATCATCCCAAAGTCTCTCAGCCTTTCCTCATCAGCAGTGCTTCAGTCCCTTAATCATCTTTGTAGCCCTCCATTGGACTCTCTCAAGTAGATCCCTGTCCCTATTGAACTGGGGATCCCAGAACTGGAGGCAATATTCCAAGTGGGGCCTCACCATCTTCCATGGAAAGCAAAGTGATTTTTTTAAGTAATCAGAAACATGCATCAAGAATTACCCACATTCATATGCAGCAAAAAAATGTGATCACAAAATCATCTTTTCTGATTGCCTCTTCCAGACCAGATGTAGGTAGTTCACAACAGAAAACACACCCTGCATTAAATTTCAATTTGTTCCTAAGATCCCTAGGAGAGACAAAGCCATTAGGGAAAAGGAAATATGTAGTCTTTGCAATAAAAATGGTAATTCAGTACTGCGCAATCTAATGATAATATTGAGTCTAACAGGAACATTATTAGTGGTGATGGTAATGAGGAAGGGATATAGGGTGGCATCTTATAAACAGCATCAAGCTGTAAAATATTTCTACCCTGGAAGAGCAAGCTTAGCATAACCCTTGTCCCTAAGTAGTAATCAATCCTGCTGATGTCAAACTGAGATAAGGCAGTACAATTTGCATTCTTTTGATTAAGAGGACTGAGATTAACGTTGGAAGTCTCTTCTGATTGTGTCTGGGAAGAGGGGAAGTCCTATGAGAGCTCCAGAGGGAATGTGATAGTCTTTAAATGAACACATTTTAAATGGAAACTATCAGGTCTCTCCTTTGAAGGCAGAAAAAAAGAATGGCTTCACACACTGGTACCATGCAAATCTCCTGCAGCTTATCTGATGTTCACTAACTGCTTCGGGGCTGCTACCATTCTAAAGGACAAAGGAAAATGTGCTAGATACAAAAGAAAGTTGAAAACGCTAGTGGCAAGCAGCTCACCTGTGCCTGCTCAGAATATGGAAGAATCCTGAACTGAATAAGAGAAAAACAGAAAGTGATTTTTATGACTAGTTTTCCTGATATATTTCATGAGTAACAATGAGAATTTGCTTTCAAGTTGTTATGTATTTATAAAAACATAATATTGGTATAAATACTGATATCCAGATGAAGATTATTAATAACTATGAAAATAGTTTATTAATGTTAAATCTCACCAGAAAACTTATTTACAAGGTTTGAATGCACAGTTGGGGTATTTACACACAGGGAGAACAGTAATTTAGAACAGTTAAGAAAACTACCAAAAATACAAATTATTTAAACCGTTGGAAAGAGAATCTTGTGGCCAATATGCCACTTGCCCTCTATGGAGACCTGAGAGGCTCTTTTCTGCTAAGGCAGAAGGTAGAATAGAATTTAGTTGCAAAATCAGAACTTAAATTACAAAGAGGCTTTTTATAATATTTACTCACAAGCTAGTACCTCCAGATTTCTGGGGCTGTATCAGACAGCACCCAAATGTGGCCATCTGAGCTGGATTTATAGCTCAGACATAAAAAAATTAGGGAACAGAGAAACTTAGAAGTGGAGGAGTCTTGGAGTCTGTGAGTGGAGAGGTGAACATTCCAGGGATAGGCCATAAAATGGGAGCAATGCTAATATTATTTCATTGGCGCATCAAAAGCTTTATGTCTGGAAGCACAGATTGTATCTTGCCCTGTGCTGCTTCTGCTGCACCTGCTGCTGTCTTCCCCTGCTGCCGTTTTGGCTGCTGCTTTGCTGCTTCGCCACTGCTTGACCCCATCCCCATCTTCTTTAAGGTTATTATATTCTGTAGTAGTTTCTTCTCCTTATACTGTTCTATTTAGTTAAAACTGTAAAAAAATATTATTTAATTTTTTTCAACTTTCCAAATTCTGAGTTGTAGTGCATTTACTGAGGGAGGGATCAGCTCCAGCCCACCACACCAAAACACATGGAGGGGTTGCTCTCTGTTTCAAAGCTGTTGGAGGCTTTTGGTGTTTCCCCAGGGCTCTTCTCTCAGGAAGGTGGAGGTTTAGCACAGTCTCTGACCTGGTCTTGACTCCTTGCAGGATGGGTGATGTGCAGAATGTCTTGCTGGTGGCTTATTCTTGCAACGGCATGAAGGCACTTAATGCCTTCTCCTGGTAAACTTGAGGCATAACAAAGTTTCCAGGTGAACAAAGATTGTACATCAAAGCTAAGCTGGTCTGAAGCATGAGGCAGAGCAGAACACAATGAGGCAAAAGCATATTGAGGCACACAGCATGAGGTAAAGCAGAGAGAGCATGGCAGAGAGCAAGCTTGCAATTTAGCTCGTATCTTTTATCAACTGCCGAAGTGTATGTGGCTCATTTGGCCACAGATGTTCACCAACAGAATTCACCAACATTCTGCCACCACAGAATGGCACTTTGCCAAAACTGACCACATTAGATGAAGCTGGGAGCTTACTTTCCTTTATCTGGGAAAACTCAGGCCACGCATAAACAAATGTATGCACCTTGTTTACCACTGCACAGCAGAACAAGTCTGGGCAAGTCTTGGGCCCTCAGACTGAGTGTCTCCAAGCCTTTTGTCTTCTCTCCTGAGCTCTGCTCACCACCCTCAGCAGAGGGAAGGGGACTATGGGATCATGGCTGGGCAGGCCAGGACATGTATTAGGCCTGTTATTGACCTTGCACAACACAAGTGTAAAATGAAATGAAAGAAAATACCTGAATTCTACGCAACAGCTTTTGATGAGAGGGACTGTCTACATTGCTCTCCTATAAAGCACATTACAGACTACTCACAGCTTTAAGGAGTTGGGATGAGTTAAGAAGACATCTATTTGGGTTCCCCCCAAAGGAGGGAATAGAATCATAGAATCATAGAATCATAGAATGGACCAGGTTGGAAGAGACCTCCAAGATCATCCAGTCCAACCTATCACCCAGTCCTATCCAATCAACTAGACCATGGCACTAATATACTTATTGATGTAGTCATGTTTATAATTTCCTTTTATTGCTATGTAATATAAATTCAGACTGACCAAAAAAAAATCTCATTATTCATCTTTGATGTCTTCTGTATCAGCAGTCTTCTCAACCTTCAGACCTATCTTTTGGGTTTTTCTATGGGAAACATCCATCAATATAAACTGTTTCTTTCTGCACATCTTACAGTGGAGAAAGCTCTATGAGTGGCTCAATATATTGCTTAACTTTTTTTGTGGATGTTTTGTTATTGTTGTTCTTTTGTTGTTGTTGTCACTGTGTTTTGGTGTGGTTTATGTTGTTATCATTGGGGTTTTTGTTTGGGTCTGATTTCTTTTTCTTCTTTTTTTTTTTTTTATTCCTTTGCATTCAGGAGTTTAGTATTACATTAGGATTAGTGGGTGAAAGCATTCTTGGCTTTTTCTTCAAATAAAAGTGTAATAGAGGCACTGACTCAGGAGAATGTCCACTGCACATGGCTATGGCGTCCCTATTACAGCAAATACAGCAGAGAATTAAGTACAAGGAACAGTGCACAAAACTCACACAGGAGCTCAGAAATTCAGGGATTACCATGAACAAATTGCATTCAGACTACTCTGATAGCATTTAAGGACCACTGATCCCATTTGTGCAGTGCATCTAACTCTTTTCTGAACTCTTATAACTCTGGCTGCACAATGGCCTGTGGCAGTAAGTTCCACAGATGAGTTGTTATTTTTGGTTTCTCTGAATATTCTTCAGAGTGATTGCTTTGGTGCCTACTAAGGACTTTTATTTCTCCTGTTAGGAAATCATAAATATATATTACTTATCTGACACCTCACCACTGAAGATGTATGGACATTTTTTATTTTATTTTTTTTTATGGTAAGAATTATTTTCCTTTCCACATTAAAAACCTCTTGCTTACAGAACACTGTGCTGCTCTTCAGAGGTTTCAGTTAACAAATGCAAAATAAAATACTCTTCCTATCACAGAGAAACCCTCAGATTGCTGGGCATGACAGATAGAGTCCATAGCCAGAAGAAATAATGGAAAACACAAACCTTACTCTGCTCAACCCCAGCAGGTATTGTGATCCATACTGCAGGCTGCTGGGAGACACAGTGCCTGAAGGAGCCGACCACAGCTCGGTCGAGGGATGCAGGAGCATAGTCTGTAGATGGCACTGTTCTATAACTATTTCTCTTTTCCAGTGAGCCATGACTCAGTGTGTACTGAAGACATTATTTTCTCTCCTAGGCACGTGTTTACTTTGTGCACCCTGAGCAGCAAACAGAAAAATGAGCTCTCCTTCAACGTGATATTAGAAATGAAAATCCCTTTAAACCTTTAAAGATTGGTGTGGGCCATGTTTCACTTACCTTCTGCATCAGGCTGCTCAGATAGTTTTAATAAAATTGCTCTTTGTGGTTCAATGGACTAAAGCCTTTGCTTTCTCTCCAATTTAGTGTGGAATTCATTTGTTTATATGAAAAAATAAAAGCTTGCAGGACCACACTTGAGAAACTTACAGACCTAGCAATAACATCAAGACTTGAGTGTTTCTTAGAAAAAGAAAAACAGCCTCTCAGCTGGTGAGCAAACAGGTGAATTAATGAAGGAATACATTTACACACACTCATAAAAAGAAAGAAAAGCAAACAAACATGTCCTACTTCAAGCAACAGCTTATGTTTGATCAGACCTTCACTGGAGATACAAAACTAGCAGGTAGTTTGGGCAAGGAAGAGTTTTCTCCTTTAGTCTCTGCAGTGTGGCACCTCAGTAAACAAAACTGGGTAAAACTTAACAGCAGATTGCAGCAAGTAAGCAGCAGACTGTAGTAATTTGCTTATTTATAATAACCAAAGATAGCAGCAGTGCTAGCAGTAAGCATTTCATAATGTTTTCAAGACTTAGGTTTGATAAAGAGGTGGTTTGCATAAGTTACAGCTTCTCCATTTTTTTTCTTCAAAAAGCCCTGTTGTCTGTGTATTTTTAGACAGTGGATTTCAATTTTAACAGAAGACTTATCTTGAGAGCATGACTGGGGCTGATTATTTACAGTGATTTGACCAGTTTATAAAGCCTTTCAAACACTCTGTTCTTACACGCTCAGTAGAACTCTTAGAGACACGCTCTACAAATCTCGCAGCGTTCAGTTTGCACCAGGCACACACTCTCGACTCTACAGATGGCTTTGCAGGTCATCTGTCTTGAGCATAGTTTAAAAGCCATGACTGAAGCTTGCCAGTGCAAGTAGAGCTCTGAAGGGTGCACAGACAGAACTGTGAAGTTTGCATGCCTTCAGTGAACATACGTGACATGGGATACCAACAAGCGATTTCTGTGCTATATCCAGATCTCAAGGAATTGTTATGAAGAATCACATTTAAGGGCTTAGAATCATAGAATCATAGAATGGTAAGGTTGGAAGGGACCTCAAGGATCATCTAGTTCCAACCCCCTGCCATAGGCAGGGACACCTCCCACTAGTACAGGTTACTCAAGGCCTCATCCAATCTGGCCTTGAACACATCCAGGGAGGGAGCATCCACAACCTCCCTGGGCAACCTGTGCCAGTGCCTCACCACCCTCACTGGAAAGAACTTCCTCCTAACAGCCAGTCTAAATCTCCCCTCTGCCAGTTTAAACCCATTGCCCCTTGTCTGTCCTGTCGTTGCAGGACCTTGTAAATAATCCTTCCCCAGCCTTCCTGTAGGCCCCCTTCAGATACTGGAAGGCTACTATCAGGTCCCCTCGAAGCCTTCTCTTCTCCAGGCTGAAGAGCCCCAACTCTCTCAGCCTGTCCTCTTAGGAGAGCTGCTCCAGCCCTCTGATCATCTTTGTGGCCCTCCTCTGGACCCACTCCAACACTTCCATGTCCTTCCTGTGCTGAGGGCTCCAGAACTGCTTCTAATAAGGCTGTGACAGATAACTTATTTTATAAGGAGACATAACTGGAGAGATAGATGTTCTTTTTGGTCCCCATGTATGTGGTACTTAATAATGAGTACCACCCTGCTTATCACAAGGAGTTTACCATGCCCAGGCAAATCCTTTGCCACTTCAGGTCTTTCAGGTGCCCCAAAGAAGGGAACACTCAAACTCCTGAATCATCACATTTCTTTCATGCCTTTCCCGGTACCCAGAAGAAGGGAACACCCACATTCTTGAGTCACAGTATTTCTTTTATGTCCAGCTAATTCCTGTGTGGAGTACTTTAGGTGATCCTGCTTTGGCAAAGGGTTGGACTCAATGATCTCTGGAGGTCCCTTCCAACCTCTAATGTTCTGTGATTCTGTAAACCACAAGCAGAAGATAGAAACACTAGAGGTTAGTTTACCCAGACCTTAAATAGTCACAATTATCTTTGAGGTTATCTAGCAGACTAAAGCTGAAAGCAGACTGAATCTGAGGTATTTCTGAGGAGCTGCTGAATATTTCCTTGGTTTGCCTTTTCTCCCCACACTTCTGCTACTCTTTCTGCTCCCTGCTTGATTTCCTTTTCCTTGTGTTTGCTTAATGACTGCTATTCCCCTTCTCCCTGCTCCTCACCAGGAACAAACAAGCTTATCATTTTCTATAATGTTCCTATTTGAATTATCTCTGTGCAAATTCACCAGGATGACAAAAGTGTTATTTTGCTATCTACCCCAACTGTGAGTCTTGCTGATTTAAACTCAAATACACTAAAATGAGTTTTAGATTATGATTCCTTGTTCCATTGTCTCTCCAGGATTCTTTGTTCTGAATGTGCTACTTTGGAAGGAAAAATAAAACAAAATTCTCTGCTTGAGGTACTCTTGGAAAAAGCCAATGCCCCATGCAATTAACAGAGAGATACTAATGCGAACCAAAATACGTCTGTTAAACATATGAAGGCATTCTCTAACTATTCTCTTTTGAAAAGCAGAGTCCTAGACTCCCCCCACCCCATCTCTTTTCCCTCTGGCTCATTCTGATCTGATTCCTCTGAAGTTTCATTGACCCTTCCTGACTACTCTCTCTTGACTTTCCCATTTCATGTCTTTATATACCGTAGATGAACAGTTTTCTTTGTACCTCTGAGAGCTTTTTTGATAGTCATCCCTGTGGCTTTGAACAGCATTTTTCTCTGGGCAAAATGACTTTTAACTGGATTATAAAAAAAATATAAAACCAACAAACCAATATATGTAATGTCCCAGACTGACCTCTTTAAGCAAGGTGGGGACTATTTAGCAGGGCTGAAAGGTAAGCACTTCAGATAATGAAACTTGGTTGACAAGGACGGTTCTCTTTAAAAGACAGCAATTTGTCTAAGGTATTGAGAATCATAGAATCAGTTAGAGTTGGAAGCGTCCACAAGGATCATCTAGTTCCAACCCCCCTGCCATGGCCAGGGACTCCTTACCTTAGATCAGGCTGTCTAGAGCCTAGAATCATAGAATCATAGAATGGTAAGGTTGGAAGGGACCTCAAGGATCATCTAGTTCCAACCCCCTGCCATAGGCAGGGACACCTCCCACTAGTACAGGTTACTCAAGGCCTCATCCAATCTGGCCTTGAACACATCCAGGGAGGGAGCATCCACAACCTCCCTGGGCAACCTGTTCCAGTGCCTCACCACCCTTACTGTAAAGAACTTCCTCCTAACATCTAGTCTAAATCTCCCCTCTGCCAGTTTAAGCCCATTGCCCCTTGTCCTGTCATTGCAGGACCTTGTAAATAATCCTTCCCCAGCCTTCCTGTAGGCCCCCTTCAGATACTGGAAGGCTACTATCAGGTCCCCTCGAAGCCTTCTCTTCTCCAGGCTGAA
>VWZE01010644.1:17342-29104 GCA_013396675.1 Eubucco bourcierii
AAGCCTTCAAAACCCAACCAGAGTAGCAATGTGCTCATGTGGTCAGCCAAATCAGCATCAAAAGTAAACCGAACCAAAATTACAGCTATGAAGGCTTGGTGCTGGTTTGCTCTCAGCCTGTCAGTGTTGCTGATGTGATCCTTGCTTTCACTGTAGATCAGACTGAAATCAACTCCCTGTCAGCAGATACTGCTGGGGAAAAAAAAAAAAAAAAAAAAAAAAAAAAAAAAGGGTTTATGGCATGTGGCTGGAAATTGGTGTGTTAAGATAGGTCTTAATATTTAAAACAGCCTAAACAGATAGATTTAAATGCTGAATGGGGCACCAACCATTTAAATATTGCAGCAATGATTTAGAAGATTGTTGCAATGTTGTGTTTTGGTTTTTGGTTTTGTTTTGTTTTTCTTTCAGGTGTAACAATGCTGAAGCCAAGGCTGCTGGTTATTTTATTTCTTTATTTCCAAAGCTGTGATAACTCCATCTGACAAAACGTGTCAGGAGAGATAGAGAAATTCTGCAGAGCGTTTTTATTTTCGGCTTTCATTCGCACATTCAATTACATTTTTTTTTTTTCCTGTGGGCTGCTAAATAAATTACCTGCTTGTATCAATACAGTCATTGAATAGCTCAAAGGTTGTGTGCTACCCACAAAGACCCCAGCAGAGTCTGAGCCTTTCTGCACAGGTATTGCTGCCTAACGGCTGTGTTACAGCCTGCTTCATGCCTACAAACTTGCTGCTGCCTTGAAAAGTGAGCAGGTTTTGGTGTGTTTCAGCAGGAGCATGAAAAATTGAACCCCAGAAGTGCACTCATTGTGTCTCAATTAGCTTTTGCTGAGTGAAAGAATGTTTAAAAAACCCAAACAAACCAGAATCAGTGTTTAAAAAGAAAGAATTAATCTTTTAAAAAAAGAATTAATGTTAAAAAAAAATGAATTCATGTTTAAAAAAAAAAAATGAAAAAAAATAATTAAAAAAAGAATTAATGTAAAAAAAGAATTAATGTTAAAAAATGAATTAATGTTTGAAAATGAATTAATGTTAAAAAATGAATTAATGTTAAAAAATGAATTAATGTTAAGAAATGAATTAATGTTAAAAAGTTGAATTAATGTTAAAAAAATGAATTAATGTTAAAAAAAGAGTTAATGTTAAAAAAATCAATTAATGTAAAAAAATGAATTAATGTTAAAAAGTTGAATTAACATTAAAAAATGAATTAATGTTAAAAATTGAATTAATGTTAAAGAGTTGGATTAATGTTAAAAATTGAATTAATGTTTAAAAATGAATTAAGGTTAAAAATTGAATTAAGGTTAAAAATTGAATTAATGTTTAAATATGAATTAAGGTTAAAAAAGGAATTAATGTTAAAAAGTTGAATTAATGTTAAAAAAATGAATTAATGTTAAAAATTGAAATAATGCTAAAAAATAATTAATGTTAAAGAGTTGAATTAATGGTAAAAATTGAATTAACGTTAAAAAATGAATTAATGCTAAAAAGTTGAATTAATGTTTAAAAAATGAATTAATGTTAAAAATTGAATTAATCTTAAAAATTGAATTAATGTTAAAAAATGAATGAATGTTAAAAAATTGAATTAATGTTAAAAAAATGAATTAATGTTAAAAATTGAATTAATGTTTTAAAAAATGAATTAATGTTAACAAATGAATTAACGTTTAAAGAAATGAATTCATGTTAAAATTGAATTCCGGTTAAAGAGTTGAATTAATGTTTAAAAAATGAATGAATGTTTAAAAATTAATTAATGTTAAAAATCGAATTAATGTTAAAAATTGAATCAATGTTAATAAATGAATTAATGTTAAAAATGTATTAATGTTAAAAATTGAATTAATGTTTAAAAGAGGAATTAATGTTAAGTTGAATTAATGTTAAAAATGGAATCAATGTTAAACAATGAATTAATGTTAAAAATGAATTAATGTTAAAAAGTTGAATTAATGTTAAAAAATGAATTCATGTTAAAAAAAGGAGTTAATGTTTAAAAAAATGAATTAACGTTAAAAAATTGAATTAATGTTAAAAAATGAATGAATGTTAAAAAAAAAGAATTAATGTTTAAAAAGTTAAGGTTAAAAATTAATTAATGTTCAAAAAAGAATTAATGTTTAAAAAATGGATCAACGTAAAAAAAAGAATTAATGTTAAAAAATAGTGTTAAAAAAGAACTATTGTTTAAAAAAGAATTATTGTTTAAAAAAGAATTAATGTTTAAAAAATTAATGTTAAAAAATAATTAATGTTAAAAAATGAATTAATATTAATAAATAAATTAATGTTAAAAGTGAATTAATGTTAAAACAATGAATTAATATTTTTAAAAAATAATGTTAAAAAAAGATAAGAAAAAAAAGGAAGGAAAAAAGAAGAAAAGGAAAAAAGGAAAAAAAAAATATCAAAGGATTTCAAACCAAAGATTTCAAACCAAGGATTTCAAAACAAAGATTTCAAGCTAAGGATAAAAATATAAAAAAATTTTAAGATTTCAAACCAAAGATTTTAAACCAAAAGTTTTGAAGTAAACATTTTTAAACAAAGATTTTGAACCAAAGTTTTCAAACCAAAGATTTCAAACCAAAGATTTCAAATCAAAGGTTTTAAACCAAAGGTTTTGAAGAGAAGATTCCAAACCAAATGTTTCAAACCAAAGATTTCAAACTAAAGATTTTGAACAGATGATTTTTAACTAAAGATTTTGACCCAAACATTTTTAACCAAAGATTTTGGCCCAAACATTTTTAACCAAAGATTTTGAACCAAAGCTTTCAAACCAATGATTTTGAACCAAAGCTTTCAAATCAATGATTTTGAACAGAAGATTTTAAGCCAAAAGTTTCAAACCAAAGATTTCAAACCAGAGGTTTCGAGGCAAAGATTTTGAACCAAATGTTTCAAACCAATGATTTTCAACAAAAGATTTTGGACCAAAGATTTCAAAGATTTTGAACCAAAGATTTCAAATCAAAGCCTTTAAACCAAACATTTTGAACTAAGGATTTTTAATCAAAGATTTCAAACCAAAGGTTTCAAACCAAGGATTTCAAAACAAGGATTTCAAAACAAATATTTCAAACCAAAGGTTTCAAACCAAAGGTTTTGAAGCTAAGATTTCAAACCAAATATTTCAAACCAAAGGTTTTAAACCAAAGGATTTGAAGCTAAGATTTCAAACCAAATGTTTCAAACCAAGGATTTCAAATGAAGGATTTTGAACAGAAGATTTTCAGCCAAATGTTTCAAGCCAAAGATATCAATCCAAAGATTTCAAACCAAAGGTTTCAAAGCAAAGATTTTGAACCAAAGGTTTCAAACTAAAGATTTTCAACAAAAGATTTTGGACCAAAGATTTTAAACACAGATTTCAAACCAACGATTTTGAACCAATGATTTTGAAGCAAAGATTTCAAACTAAATGTTTCAAAGATTTTAATCCAAAGATTTAAAACCAAAGATTTTGAACCAAAGGTTTCAAATGAAAGATTTCAAACCAAGGGTTTCAAGCCAAAGGTTTGAAACTGAAGATTTCAAACCAGAGGTTTCAAACCACAAATTTCTAACCAAGCATTTTTGAACCAAAGATTTCCAACCAAAGATTTCAAAGGGATGTGAATTAACTTTGGTTGTACGTTGATACAGTTTTGTCATCCATGGCCAAGGCCTTTTCTGTTTGATTGAACAGCTGAAAATATTGGATCCAAAATATTAAAAGAACTGCTTAAGCTGCTGTGATGCAGCACTTTTTCAGTGTGAGTAATTTTGGTGGCCTAAATGGCAGTCAAGGCACAATGACTAGATAAATGTAAGTGATCACTCAGACAGACAGAATGAATGTCAATTGAAAGGAGGGGGGAAAAAGCACAAACAACAGCAAACCAAACCAATACTTTGCCTTTTTAACGTTTCCCCTCCCCTCTTTCTTCTGATGATGCTGGCAAAGTCAAAAGCTGTGCAATTGCATCTCAGCAGCCAGGATTCGGAATTTCACTTGGATTTATCAATCAGAAAGCTCAGTTTTGATGTTGACTTTCAGAGAGTTTAGGAGAGGAGAGAGGATAATATGGCTTTCTCTGTCTGTAGCACTGCAGAATTGTTTCCAGGCTGTGTATTTATTTGGTAATATTTTGGCCAGTTATTTTAAAATTGCCTAGCAGCAGGCCACTCTTTGCTCTCTGGGGAGGTTTTTCTATTGATTAACTCACAGTCAAGGGTTTTTTTGGTTTTTTTTTTTCCCTTTTTTTTTTCTTTCCCTACTGATACATTCCCTTTATTAATTTCCTCCCATTAGTCCTAGTTATACCTCCTTTTTACTACGCTAAATAATTCCTTTCATGCTAAATAATTCCTTTCCCCCCCTTTTTGAGTTATCACTCTGTAACGTTGCTGTTCTCCTTTTTATGGAAACTGTCTCAAATTGGCAAGATCTAAAATAGGCTGAGTTAAACTTCATATAAAAGACTTTATTGACAATTACTATAACTTAAACACAGTCCTACTTTAATAAGCTGGGCTAAAACTGAAGTTTGAATAATTTTTGTTAGCTGAAGCAAGAAATCTATTAAAAGGAGCCCTGTATTTTGAGCTGGCTTTTAGTGCTGTAATGGGGCTGAGTGATTAAGCCCAGCTTAGATAGCCAAAATCCTCTGGGTCGAATTACTTTGTCTGCTGGGAAGTATAATAGGGCTGAAGGAAACACAGATGCTGGACAAGTGTTTCTGGGAAGAAAAATAGAATCATAGAATGAGTTAGGTTGGAAGAGACCTCAAAGATCATCTAGTTCCAACACCCTGCCATAGACAGGGACACCTCCCACTAGCACAGGTCACTCAAGGTCTCATCCAACCTGGCCTTAAACACCTCCAGGGAGGGAGCAACCACAAGGATGCTCCATGAGGATCCTCCATGAGGATCCTCCCTGGACATCCTCTCCATCTACCCCCTTTCAGCACCCCCTCCCCTTTCTCACCCCACACTACATGGTTTTTTGGTTTTGGTTTTTTGTTTTTTTTTTCCTCCTTTTATCCCCCACACCCAGAGCACCTGGGTGCTGTTGGAGTCTCCTCCCACCCCAGGTGTGACCACTTTGCCCTCCCTGCCCACTCCTCTTTATAATCAGCCCCAACAAAGGCAGCAGCCCCAAGCTTGCCCAACTGGGCAGAGGGATCCTCCTCCTGGCATCACAGGTGAGTCCTCATGGTGCACACTGGGTGACTGGTGGAGGTGATCTAAAGGCTGGGGGGTCTGGTGGCCCCCTGGTTAGTTAGGGTAGACAACTGATTGCTGATTTGATGTCACCTATGGATGCTGGCTGGGCCTCCTCACTTTGGTTGAGCTTCTCTATGCTTAGCTGCTGCTTTCTGCTCACTTACAATGAGCTTAAGTACTTGGCTGGACTGGAAGCTCCTGGGGGAGTAGTATTGTGCTGTCATGGAGTTGTTGTGGTTGGAGAAGCCCTCTGAGATCATCAAGCCCAATCTTCAACCCAACACCACTATGGCCATCACACCATATCCCAAATTGCCATGGCCACAGATTGCTTGAACACCTCCAGGGATGGTGACTCTACCTCCTCCCTGGGTAGCCTGTTCCAACCCCTGACCACTCTTGCAACAAAGAAATCATTCCTCTTGTCCAACCACAACCTCCCCGGCACAATTTCAGTCCATTTTCTCCTTGTTCTATAATCTGATACAAGGCAGCAGAGACCAACTCCCACCTGGCTGCAACCTCCTTTCAGGGAGTGGTAGAGGGCTATGAGGTCTGCCTTCAGCCTTCTCTTTTCCACAGCCCCAGGTGTTTCAGCCCAGTTCTCCAGACCCTTCACCAGCTTCATTGCCTGCTTGGAAGGGACCTCAAAGATCACCCAGTTCCAACCCCCTGCCATAGGCAGGGACACCTCCCACTAGAACAGGTCACTCAAGGCCTCAACTAACCTGGTCCTGAACACCTCCAGGGAGGTTGTGTCTTCAATCCCATTCAGTGATTCTGTGCTCCACAACCTCCCTGGGCAACCTGTGCCAGTGTCTCGCCACCCTCACTGGAAAAAACTTCTTCCTAGCATCCAGTTTAAATCTTCCCTCTGCCAGTTTAAACCCCAGTTCCAGGTTCCTGAGCTCAAAAGAGACAGGGAGCTACTGGAGAGGGAACTGGACCATCTCTCTGAGGACAAAAGACTCAGAACATGGGGTTGCTTAGCTTGGAGAAGAGCAGCCTGAGAAGGCATCCAATGTGAAACACATTTTGTGATGGCTAATAAGTACATTAACAGCCTTTATGTTTGCATTATTAGGATGTAGTTAGAAACTTACTACTTTGGGAAGTGATAATCATCACTGCCAAATCACTTCCAGTCTGACCTTTACGTGCAGGGGCATGAGGATAACTCATCCTGGCTTTCCTTCCATCAGGATCATGAATGATCATACTTTAGTTGTCATTAACAGAGCTGGAACTGGCTACTGAAGGTGCTCAGCAGCCTGAGAGGGCATCTTCTCTGTGCTGATCAATAGCTAAATGGTAGAGGTCATGAGGATGGGCACTTAGCACTGGTGCCCAATGGGTGCAAAATAGGACACTGGTAGTTTTGCTTGAACTTAAGGAAAAACTTCTTTACTGTGAGAGTGCTGGAACCCTGAGAAGGCTACCTGGAGATGTCACAAAGCCTCCTTCTCTGGAGACTTTGAAAACCCCACTGTATGTGTTCTTTTGCAACCTCCTCTAGGTGACCTTGCTTTAGCAGGGGGGCTGGAGTAGGTGATCTCCAGAGGTCCACTACCTGTCACGCTGTGGTTCTGTAATGCTGTGATTCCTTTCCCTGGGGAGAGACACTCTATGTTTACTTAAGAGAGACTTTCCCATCAGCAGCCTGGCAAGCCTGTGACAAAGAGTCAAAGAATCATTAAGGTTGGGAAAGATCTCCAGGGTCACGAAGTCCAACCTTCAGTGTTGTGCTTCTGCATGACACCACCAGGAGTAGGGCACAAAGGTTTGCTGTTGTGTGACGCTGTACATCTGACATCAGTAGCTCTGTGGGTGCACCAGGGGTGCTTTTGCAGTCAGAGAGCTCAGAGTGCTGCCTTGGCTGAAGGTAATGGAAACTAAGGGCTCATTCCCTTTGCCAAGCCAGACATCTTTAGAGCGCTTCTGTATGCTTAAATGAGGACTTGCTTGTCTGTTGTGTTGTGGTGGCTTTTTGAGGCATTTTGGGGGTTCTTTTGGATTTTTTTTCCCTTCACTTGCCTTTTTTTTTTTTTCCAGTAAAACTTTGATGTCTGCATCTTTTAGGATTGGGCCTTCTGGTCTCGATGTGCCTGTGCACATCAATGAACTTTATTTAACTCTCCAAAGTGCTGTGAATTGGTACAAAGCTTTCAGTGTCATGCCAGTGGCTGTGTCTATCACATTACTTCTCCTGATCAGCATATGGCTTCTGCTACAAATTCAGGCTGCTGAGATTCTTCTCATTTTTGCAGAGTTTAAAGCTGCTTTCAGAACATTTTGCAACCTGACCTCTTGCTGAGGATGTTTGAAAAGTGTCAGGTAACGGAGGCAGAAATCCTGCAAGCTGTGGTAAATGTTTTGTTCCACAATTACGTTTCAAACTTGTATTTTCTTTCCTTCTGATGCAGTACATTTAAAATTGTTCTGCAATCCCTTGGAGCCCAGGACAAAAGCTCCAGGTAAACAGGTCTCTGTGCCCTTGTTCTTCAAGCTGTAGAAAGTTTTGAATGATGGTGCAATGCTTTAAATTAAATATAGATTTGGGGGGATGAGCCTGCCGAGCTGAGTGCTGTAAACATTGGAGGACAAATCAGCACAAACAGAAGTGACACAACTGCTCTTCGCTGAATCATTTGGTGTTGCTCTTGACTTATTGAGAGGCAAATGTTTCTGTTTCCTTTTGAGGAGTGTTGCTTGCAGATGTAACCTGAGTTTTCATTTAGACAGAGTACAGCACAGGACAAATAGCGTGCCTTTACCTTGAGCAGATAACTAGAACAAAACCAGAGCAAGAAGGCGGCAGCTCTGGCATGTGGAGGTTCTGTTTTCCTGCTGTGATTTAACTATATCCCAGTCCTTATCAACTGTGCTCTCCCTTTTCTGTATCCTAACTCCATGTACAGCTTTAGA
This sequence comes from Eubucco bourcierii, assembly GCA_013396675.1. Taxonomy (NCBI): domain Eukaryota; kingdom Metazoa; phylum Chordata; class Aves; order Piciformes; family Ramphastidae; genus Eubucco; species Eubucco bourcierii. The sequence goes on from VWZE01010644.1 coordinate 25,499, forward strand.
GCTAAATGTCCAACTTGAAATTGCTGTGCTTGAGGAAGCAGTGCTATGTGCACTTGTGCTTGTCTGCTCATTGCCATTTGGGCTAGCAGGTGCTGAGAGTTCTTTTTCCTTGGTGCAAATACCGATTGGTGGAAGGCACCAAGAGATCTCCTGCTGCGATTTTGTGTGAGTGGTAGCTTAACATTCTTTGTATTGCTTCACTAGAAGAGAACCAGGCAAACCAAGGCCCTTCTGCAGTGTTACTGGCTCCACAATATTGCTCAGCCAAGTGATAAGGAGGGTTGAAAAGCATTTCAGGAAGAATGCTTTATGCTTCTTTGTAGAAGAATAGAAACAAAACAACCCTTCCCCAAGCAAATAACTAACCCACAACATTTAAATGGGAAAAGAGACAAAAAGGTCAGAGCTGTATCTTGCAACTTTGTTTAAGCATAGAAGAATCTTAGCAAAGGCTGGACTTCAGTTAGAGGACTAGATGATGGTGTGCAAGTCCAAGGATCATGTTTCCTCACTCCTATAGCTGAAAGAGCCAGGAGGTGCAGCAGAGCAGCCCATGCAAGAGAATCATAGAATAATAAAGTTGGAAATGACCTCAAAGATCAGCTAGTTCAAATCCCCTACCATAGGGAGGGACACCTCCTAGTACAGGTCACTCAAGGCCTTGTCCAACCTGGCCTTGAACACCTCCAGGGAGGGAGTAGCTACAACCTCTCTGGGCAACCTGTGCCAGCATCTCACCAGGTCTTTATTTTTTTTCCCCCTTCTTACTCTGTACAGCAGCTTCACCTCTCTCCTGCATGAGCTGGTCTGGTTGTCCTATCTTTGGTCCATCCAGAGCCTTTTTACATCTGCAACCATGTTTGCTGTTAAAGGTCTGACTATGGAGAGTTTACTTCTCTAACTGCAGCAGACAAATATGCTCCTTTGTAGTAAAAAGAGACAGAGGGAGGGAAACCAAAGATTAGAGCATTTCATCATCAATCACTGATTTGTGCAACCTTGTTCAAAGCCCAGCACAGAGAACCAGGGTGCTAACAAACAACCCATGCAGAGGTGACAGAACCAGAGTTTAAGAATAAACAAAAGGAGTCATGGGTAAGAGCTACCTTAATGTAAGAGGGGATCTCTCCCCTCGGAGGGCAGCTGTTAGACATGTAGAATGTCTCCCAGTGGCTGAGAACAGCAAAGACTAGTTAGTGGCTAGGAACACCCTGATGTTCCCTGCTACAAATTGAAAGTGAAGGTTACTTTCTTGTAGACTTTATCTTAAAGCAGTAAAACGGGTAGCTGCAGCTACAACTGGAAGTATTGATTTTGTAATTTCAGCAAATTAAGAACAAGACAGGAAACCTATTAAACCTCTCCCCTGATTGCCAGGGCACTTTTTGGTGATCCTGGTGCTGACATTAAAATTACAGGCGCCTGTCTCTTTAAAGACAAACATACACATTTTGCCGGAGAGAGCGCCAGTTGCCAGGCCGAGAGAGAGAAAGGATCTTTACAAATCTGTGTAATTTCACATTGCAGATGTGAAACTTTTGAAGCCTGCTGACACGAATGTCAAGCAGCACATCTGAAATGTTCATAAATTACGGCTCACGTTAGATGTGCTTTTATTATATTTTAATAAATTAAAATTTTTTTTTTGCACAAAGCCAGAAGATTTTTTTTTAATATATATATAATAATGGCAAGGATGGCAAGGCTAGTAATAGCATTATCTGTCAGAACATTATGAGTAATGATTATGTAAAAATCTGTGTAACAAAGGCTAACAGAAGAAATGATCAAATTATATTCTTCTGTATCTTGTGTAAAACAAGTTATTTTATTACCACGGCACAACCCCAACTTCTCTTAAAGCAATATTTAAATGACTTTGGAAAATCAGTGTAATTAAATTCATGTGAATTACAATGGTTTAAGACCACTTGTTTCATAAAGGATTGTTTTAAAAGCCTCCCTTTAATATGCCCGGGTAGAAATTAAAATGCAGCTCCTTTTACCGAAGCAATATTTCTAATGGTCCTTAATGAGAAGTTTTTCTCATTAAAGAGAGAGGCAGGGTAAGGGAAAATTATACCTGGATCCCCTCTGAACACCCTATAAAGATTTAAGCTCCCAGTTTATCCAATTCATAAATATTTTGAAAAACTCAACATGAGCCTGCAGTGTGTGCATGCAGCCCAGACAGCCAACTGAGCGCTGGGCTGCAGCAAGATCAGTGTGGGCAGCAGGGCAAGAGAGGGGATTCTACCCCTTTACTCTGCTTTTGTCAGACCCCATCTGGAGTACTGTGTGCAGTTCTGGAGCCACCAGCACAGGAAGGACATGGGAGTCTTGGAGCAGTTCTGGAGGAGGCCATGAAGATTATCAGAGGTCTACAGCAGCTCTATGAGGACAGGCTGAAAGAGCTGGGGCTCTTCAGCCTGGAGAAGAGAAGGCTTCCAGGAGACCTTGAAGTGGCCTTCCAGTATCTGAAGCGGGCTACAGGAAGGCTGGGGAGAGACTATTGACAAGGTCTTGTAATGACAGGACAAGGGGCAATGGGTTTGAACTGGCAGAGGGGAGATTTAGAGTGGATGTTAGGAGGAAGTTGTTTGCAGTGAGGGTGGTGAGGCACTGGCACAGGTTGCCCAGAGAGGTTGTGGCTGCTCCCTGCCTGGAGGTGTTGAAGGCCAGGTTGGAGGAGGCCTTGAGTGACATGTTCCAGTGGGAGGTGTCCCTGCCTATGGTAGGGGTTTGGACCTAGATGACCCTTGAGGTCCCTTCCAACATTACTATTCTGTGATTTTTTTGTTTTGTTTCAGCTGAGAGGGCGTTTGGCATTCTGCCAGCATGTAAGTAAACAAGTATAACATTTCCACACACAAATCTGCCTTGCAGCCAAGCCATCAGCTGCGTTTACCCTAGGAGCCAGCGGCTTGTCATGTGCCTGAAGCAGAAGCCCAGTGTTGGAGGAGGAGGCGGGAAGAAAGATTTCAAAAGAGGGATTGGATTTGTAACAACAAAGGCATGTGGGAAGGCTGTGGAGATAGCGTGAGCCAGCAGCAGTTGTCCCGGTGGACTTCAGGAACTCCTACAGATAACACCTGAGCTCCACCTCTAGTACACAGCTGGAGACTTGGGGCTCTTCAGCCTGCAGAAGAGAAGGCTCCAGGAGGAGCTTAAAGCAATCTTGCAGCATTTGAAGGAGACTAAAAGGGAACCGGAAAGGGACTTCTGATAAAGGCACAACATGATGGCTTCATAAGGGAAGAAATTTGATTTAGATGGAAATCTCTTCCTTATGAGGGTGGTGAGGCACTGGAACAGGTTGCCTAAAGAAATTGTGCAGGCTCCAAGCCTGGAAGTGTTCCAAACCAGGCTGCCTGGGGCCTTGAGCAACATAGAATCATAGAATGGTAAGGTTGGAAGGGACCTCAAGGATCATCTAGTTCCAACCCCCTGCCATAGGCAGGGACACCTCCCACTGGAACAGGTCACTCAAGGCCTCCTCCAACCTGGCCTTCAACACCTCCAGGGAGGGAGCAACCACAACCTCCCTGGGCAACCTGTGCCAGTGCCTCACCACCCTCACTGCAAACAACTTCCTCCTAACATCCA
>VWZE01010644.1:29370-40323 GCA_013396675.1 Eubucco bourcierii
CTCACCACCCTCACTGCAAACAACTTCCTCCTAACATCCAGTCTAAATCTCCCCTGTACCAGTTCAAACCCATTGCCCCTTGTCCTGTCATTACAAGACCTTGTCAATAGTCCCTCCCCAGCCTTCCTGTAGCCCGCTTCAGATACTGGAAGGCTACTCTAAGGTCTCCTGGAAGCCTTCTCTTCTCCAGGCTGAAGAGCTCCATGATTTAGTAGGATCATGTCCATGGCAGGGGGCTTGGAACTAGATGATCTTCCAGGTCCTTTCCAAAACATTCTGTACTTCTATGAATCATGTTCTGCACATCTTTATGCTGAAGAGTGATGAAAGGGATTTTTTTGACACCAGTGAACGTGTCCTCAGAGGTGAACATGTGCACACCAGAAAACACTTCATTACACTCCACACTGGTGAGACCCCACCAGGAGCACTGTGTCCAGTTCTGGAGCCACTATTACAAGAGGGCTATGGATGTGCTGGAAGGTGTCCAGAAAAGGACCATAAGGGTGATCAGAGGGCTGGAGCTGCTCTGGTATGAGGGAAGACTGAGGTAGTTGAGGTTGTTCAGTCTGGAGAGGAGAAGGCTCCCAGGTGACCTTATTGTGTCTTATCAGTATCTGAAGGGGACTACAAGAAAGCTGGGGAGGGACTGTTTAGGCTGTCAGGTAGTGATAGGACTGGGGGAATGGAACAAAGCTGGAGATGGGTAGATTCAGACTGGATGTTAGGAAGAAGCTCTTCAGCATGAGGGTTCAATGATGTCTTTGGATCCCTTCCAACCCCTGGAATCCTGTGACATCCTGTGAACAGTAGCATTTTGTAGGTGTTGAAGCAGGTTGGAGATGTGAGGGGGGAGATGAGGGAAATAGGAAAAGAGGAAAAAATGGTTTCTGACTGTCTATTCCTGCTCCCCACTACTGAGGTTCCATCAGACACAACCTGAATGCCTGTTGGAGCCTATAGCAGTTTTTTTTTTATTTTCTAAGTCTGATTTTTCATTGGTTTCCTCTTTCACCTGGGTAAGCAAACTGATAGGAAGCAAGTGCTCCTTTACAAGGAATTGACTTTTTCATTGAGAAATCATTGAGTGCTAAATATTCTTTGATGACCTGAAAAATGTTTCTAGGGGTAGCAGAGAGGAGAAATCTTTTGATGTGAGAAGGCTTGCTTTTTTGCTTTACCTTTTTTTTTTTTTTTTCCCCATTGCTTTCAAACAAGGGAAAAGAAATAAGAGGAAAAAGAGTGAGGAGAGAAAAATTGTGCTTCCAGTTGATACAATTCAGTAGGCAAAACTCATAAAGGAATTTTGGTTTTATTTTCTGTGCTCTCTCTCCAAATTTTCCTTGTTGTTCTCTCAGTGTTTCTGCTGGGGCAAAGACAGGGTTTTGCCTCATGGCTGTACCGATTCAAGATCTGGTTAAAAAGAGAAATGGCAAATTATTACCTTGAGCCAAACTTGGAAATAGTCAAGAAAATTTCAGGTGGTTTCCAGAAATAATCAAGTGAAAATCAATAGCTCTGTTTGTCAGTTCCTTACTACTTGTTATCTTCTCTCCAAAGGAGGCAAAGGGGTAAATTTTCTTTTCTATCTTTTCTCTCAGCAAGGAAGAAACTGGTTGAATTTTGGTTTCAAACATCTTGACATGTTTAGATATTTTTCTTCATCTTATTGAAAGAATTTAATTTCTAGATTCTGAGCCATTGTCATATCTTCATCTTGGATATGTTTTGGTGGTATTATTATTAATAATAACCATTATCATTAACATCATCATTATCAGTATCATTGTTATAATTACATTAACTATTATTACTTACTATTGCTGCTATTGTTATTTACTACTGTTGCTGATGTTGTTACTATTATTGTTTATTTGCTACTGGAGCTAAGGCAGTGGTTTAATTTTCTTATTTGCTAACAGAAATAAGTGACACTGGAAAAAATATCAAGAGTGGTATTTCTCAAGTTTACTAATTGTTCTTCTCCTGCACAGCATCATGTACCTTGTTCTCCCTTTTAACTACAATTTCAGTCACAACACTCAGCATTGTATTTTCACAAGCTCAAGAACAGCAAAATCACTGAACTGTTTGAGTAGGAAGAACCTTTAAAACCACCAAGTCCAACCAATCTCTAACTCTGCCAAGGCTAAGGCTAAGACATGGCCCTCACCACCACATCTCTACCTCTTTGAAAGAGCTCCAGCAATGAGGATTCAGATATCACAGTATCACCAAGGTTGGAAGAGACCTCAAAGATCATCAAGTCCAACCCAATATCATATCCCAATATCCCCCTGAGGAACCTGTCCCAGGGCTTGGGAATCCTTTCAGTCAAGATTCTTCTCATGTCCAACTTAAACCTACCCTGGTGCAACTTGAAGCCATTTTTTTCTCATCAATCATTCCTTGGCAGAAAAGACCAACACCAACTTGGCTTCAAACTCCTTTTGGATATGTGTAGAGAGTGAGGAAAGTCTCCCCTCAGCCTCTTTTTCTCCAGGCTAAACCCTGGCCCAGTGCTACCAGATGCACTTCACAAGACCTGTTCTCCACACTCTCCTTCTCTGCCCTCTCTTTTCTACCTTGGAGAGAGCTTCCCAGTTTGGGGAATATTGAGACTATTGATCACAGTGCAACGGGGTGTAGAGTCCAGCAACCATAAAGAGGTTTTAACTGTCTCATCTTCCATCCTAAATCATCCCTCTTTCAATCTGAGTGCCTGTTAGCATCACTCCTAGATCCTCCCCTTCAGTTCCAATCCCTAGAATTTCTTGACACCATGATTCTATAATGTACTTATTGTAAACTCAATGTTTAATTTTTCAATTATTAAATAATGTTACTACCTCAACAGTCAACTAAGTGGATGACAGCTCAGTCTACCTAAAATTAATGGTTAGTGGTCAGCAGATTTAACACTGACTCAAACCACGAGCAAGTTGCATCTGGAGTACTGTGTACAGTTCTGGAGCCCCCAGCACAGGAAGGACATGGAACTGTTGGAGTAGGTCTAGAGGAGGCCATCAAGATGCTCAGAGGGCTGCAGCAGCTCTCCTATGAGGACAGGTTGAGAGAGTTGGGGCTCTGCAACCTGGAGAAGAGAAGGCTTCCTGGAGACATTATAGTAGCCTTCCAGTATCTGAAGGGGCCTCTACAGGAAGGCTGGGGAGGGACTATTGACAAGGTCTTGCAGTGACAGCACAAGGGGTAATGGGTTTGAAGTGGCAGAGGGGAGATTTAGACTGGATGTTAGGAGGAAGTTGTTTGCTGTGAGGGTGGTGAGACATTGTCACAGGTTGCCCAGGGAGGTTGTGGAGCACAGAATCGCCCAATGTGATCTCTGATCACATAGGGTGATTCTGTGCTCCACAACCTCCCTGGAGGTGTTCAAGGCCAGGTTGGATGAGGCCTTGAGTGACCTGTTCTAGTGGGAGGTGTCCCTGTCTATGGTGGGAGGTGGAACTGGTTGAGCTTCAAGGTCCCTTCAAACCTTACCGTTCTATGATTCTAAGTTTATGTGTGGACAGTAGGAGGTGATAAGTTCCTGCTCAACCAAGGTGTGTTTGAATCTAGCACAGAATGACCTAATCCAGTCATATGATTCTTACAGGAAGCAGCAAACAAATAAAATACCATAGAGGGGTGCAGTGGCAAGTAGAGGAAAAGGAAGCCCTGGGGGGAGGGGGTGAAATTTTTGGGAGACTCTTTAAATTGGGGAGTACTGTTGTGCATGTGCAGAGCGTGCTTTTTTTTTCTGTTTCTGGGTGCCTACTTCACACATCCCACACCTATAGCTGCGCAAACAGATTGGCAAGAGATCCATTATCACTTGTTAGGATAACTTAATTAAACGTGCTTATTAAAGCCCTTTAATTCGTTAGCGATAAAATCTCGGTTAGTACATTTTCCTGCTAGGTGACCTTCTAATTTAATAGAAAGCGAATTTTTAAATAGAGAAAAGTGCCTGTGGCAGAGATTTTGAGCGAGTGAATGGAGTTTGTAATACACATAGGGATATAATCGAGCCTAATTAGCGAGGGTGCAAATGAATTTTTATTTCATACAGCAGAAGTGTCATTGATGAACCGCGGTGCGGAGTTTGAAATGCATTCAGGCAGGCAGGCCGGGACTGAAGGCTGTGGGAAAATCACAAGCTAACTCATTGATTGCCCCTTGGAAATTACTGCTGCTAATTGTTAGGTAATTAACATGGAGCTACAATTATACTGGCCTTAGGGGGTGATTAATGTTTCAACATGTCACATTAGCAGTGACTGGATTGTAAAAGCCTTTCTTTTCACATGGTTGGGAGACAGATGGTATTCGGGCTATGGAAAATTGTCGTCTTTAGGCCAAGTTTCTAGCCAGGCTCAGCTCTATTCTCCTTCTGCCTCAGCCTGTTTTTAGAGTTGAATTGCAAGCACTCTGGCATGCTGCACCTTAAGAATTTTTATTTTTTTTTATATATATATAAAAATATTTATATATATAAAATATAGATTTTATATATTTATTTATATATATGTTTAAAAAAAAAAAAATATCTCCCTTATATCTGCTGGGAATGCATAAAGTCTCCACGCTGGAAGGAAATTATTTCTGTCCTTATTTTTCACCTAGCAGATAAAAAATAGATAATGTGAGATTAGAGCAGTCCGTGGCAGCTCTTACATTATTTAGTGATGAGAGAGGGGAAAGAATGGCACAATACCACACTTATTACAATCAATATAATTTAAGCAGAAACCAAACAAAACATGTTGAACAAATGTGTTTAGTAACAGTAATAAAGAGTATATTAATATCTCCACACTTCAATATTGTTCTGTGCTCAGATTGTTTTTTCCTCTTCTCACAGTTCCAAGAGTCGGAATGAGATTGGAGTGGAACTTTCAGGACCCTGTTGTGCTTCAGCTGTTCATGTGTGGAATTGAAGACATAAAATCTTCCCTCAAAGACAACTCTGCCTGTGCTAGGATGGTTGTTAATGTAATGCTGGAGTGGCTACTCATGAGACCAGGCTGAGTGAGCTGAGGCTGGGAGCAGAGGAGCCTGAGGGCTGCCCTCATTGCTGTGCTAAAGATGTGCAGGGCAGTGTCAGGAGGACAGAGCCAGGCTCTGCTCAGGGGCAGCCAAGGGTAGCACAAGTGGTACTGAGTGCCAGCTGGAGCAGAGGAGGTGCCATGGGAACAGGAGGGGAAAATTCATCAGTGTGAAGATGCTGGAGTCTGGAGAAGACTGCCCAAAGAGGTTGTGGAGTCTCCTTCATCTGAAGAGTTTTCAAACCCACCTGGATGTGTTCTGTGAGAACTGCCCCGGGTGACCATGCCCTGGCAGTGGGGTTGGACTGGGTGATCCTTTGGATGCAACCTCAAAGATTCTGTGACTGACTCTGTGATTTCTACTCCATGTATTTTGCAGAGGAATGGGTTATTGCTAATCACTGTGCAAATACTTTATTGGTAATATTCCTGGCATGTCCTCTGTATATTCCTTTCTATGTCAGAAAAGGGAAGTTCTGCTTTTTTTTTTTTCTTATAAATGACTATGGTAAAAAGGTAAAAAAATGTAGCAGGAAGCATAAACATCTAAGTTTTGTAGATGTTCTTTTGCCGTTGTGTTTTTCTCTATCTGTACAATGGATTAAAACTTGAGTGTGAGATTAAATTCTGTTCATCTGAATTTTTTTCTCGCTTTCTCAGAAGGCTCTGAGAGTTACCCAGACACACAAAGTGTCAGTGACTGGACTGGGTTATTTGGGTTTTGTGAAGGATTTGTGTAACAGAGTGAGTATGCAGCAGTAGATCCCCTTGCATTTGGTTTGGCATGCAGACTGTCCTCTGCTTTCAGCTGAGTAGGTAGGAGCCAAAACTCTCAGACCATGGTGAGGTTTCACCAGAGATTCTGACTACAGAATCATAAAATTGACCAGGTTGGAAGAGACCTCCAAGCTCACCCAGCCCAACCTAGCACCCAGCCCTAGACAATCAACTAGGCCATGACACTAAGTGCCCCATCCAGTCTCTGCTTGACCATCTCCATGGATGGTGACTCCACCACCTTTCTGGGCAACCCATTCCAATGCCAATCACTCTCTCTGTCAAGAACTTCCCCCTAACATCCAGCCTAGACCTCCCCTGGCAGAACTTGGGACTCTGTCACCTTATCCTATTGCTGGTTGCCTGGAAGAAGAACCCAAGCCCACCTGGCTACAACCTCCCTTCAGATAGGGCAGCGCTCACTGCTCTCTGCAGCTGAGCCTCCTCTTCTGCAGGTTGCACACCCCCAGCTCCCTCAACCTCTCCTCACAGGGCTGTGCTCCAGGCCCCTCACCAGCTTCATCACCCTTCTCTGAACACCTTCCAGTACCTCAACACAGTAGAGAAGAGAAAAGGAAGGGAAGAAGAATTTGTGCAGCAAATTTTATGTTAAACCAGAAAGAAAATGGATTGATACAGACTTATCATTATTTTTCTTCTAGTCTCTGTGTTTGCTGAAAGCAGTGCCTGTGCTTCCAGCGTTTTCCAAATTCAGGCCTTTTAGGCTGGAACATTAGTGCTCAGAGAATGGTGCAAAATCACAGAAGGGAAGTGAGGAGACTGATTGCTCTTTTTCCATTTCTAAAGTGGCTGTAATCATCCCCCTGATAAAGTTTACTGAGAGAATATCTCAAGTCTAAGGATTTCTGAGTTTATCTAAAACTCCAAAGGCTTTCTAGAGCAGTTTACTCCAAAGGGCATAATGCAGAACTTGTTTGGCACTTGCTAAGAAACAGCAAGGTCTGTAAAATGAGCATTTTTGGTCGTGTTCTACTGGAGTTTACCTAAGGAGCTGGAGTGAAAATCTTGGTTGTTGTACAGAAATGATGCTTGAGGAGAAAGCTACCAGAAGCATCCCAGACCTGGGATACAAGAAGGTCATGGACCTGATGGAGCAGGTCCAGAGTAGACCACCACGATGGTCAGAGGGCTGGAGAACCTTCCCTATGAAAAGAGGCTTTGAGAGTTGGGGTTCATTTCTCTCAGCCTGGAGAAGAGAATGCTCTGGGTAGACTTCAGAGCTATATTTCAGTATCTGAAGGGGAACTACAGGAAGGCTGGGGATGAACAATTTAGAAGGGCTTGTGGGGATAGAATGAGGGACAATGCTTTGAAACTGAAATGAGATAGATATAGGTTGGGCACTAGGAGGAAGGTCTTCAGAATGAGGGTGGTAAAATACTAGAAGAGGCTGATCAGAGACATGGTTGAGGCCCCAGCCCTGCAGACATGATTGGATTGAATGTGGCTCTGTGCAGTCTGATGTAGCTGGAGGTGTCTCTGCTGAGTGCAGGGGGTTTGGACAAGGTGACCTTTGAGGGTCCCTTCCAGCCCAATGCAACCTGTGAATCTATGAGTACAGAAAAGTATCTGAGGAATTGACTTTTATGAAGGAAATGTAAAGAAAGGTGAGGAAGTGAAACAGATGAGTTATCCTTTCCTTCATGAAGATCTAAAGCATTTTACCACCTTTGCAGCAATTCTCTCTCTTCATTGCAAGTGCCTTCAATGTCAGCAGTTTTCACACACTTGTTTGCATTTGGAAATAATTGGAGGTGGATTGATATGGGTGGGAGAACACCACCAAGAGCATTGCACCTCTCCAGAGATAAGGGTAAATCTAGAATCATAGAATGGTAAGGTTGGAAGGGACCTCAAGGATCATCCAGTTCCAACCGCCTGCCATAGGCAGGGACACCTCCCACTAGTACAGCTCACTCAAGGTCTCCTCCAACCTGGCCTTCAACACCTCCAGGGAGGGAGCAGCCACAACCTCCCTGGGCAACCTGTGCCAGTGTCTCACCACCCTCACTGCAAACAACTTCCTCCTAACATCCAGTCTAAATCTCCCCTCTGCCAGTTCAAACCCATTGCCCCTTGTCCTGTTATTGCAAGACCTTGTCAATAATCCCTCCCCAGCCTTCCTGTAGGCCCCTTCTGATATTGGAAGGCCACTCCAAGGTCTATTGGAAACCTTCTCTTCTCCAGGCTGCAGAGCCCCAACTCTACTCTCTCAGCCTGTCCTCACTGTAGAGCTGCTGCAGCCCTCTGTCCATCCTCGTGGCCCTCCTCTAGACCCTCTCCCACACTTCCATGTCCTTCCTGTGCTGAGGATTCCAGAACTGCACACAGGACTCCAGGTGGGGTCTGATGAGAGCAGAGTAAAGTGGCAGAATCCCCTCCCTTGCCCTGTTGGCCACTCTTCTCTTGCTGCAGCCCAGGACTCGATTGGCTGTCTGGGCTGCATGCACACACTGCAGACTCATGTTGAGCTTTTCATCAACCCAGATATGCATCTGGCACAGGATGAAGAGCAGAAAGGAGCCTTCTGCAAAACTTCTGGCCCTTGGCTGAAACTGGTTGGTTCCTTTGGCACTTCTGCTGTTGACATGGCCCCATACACAGCAACAGACCAATTTTCACCTCTTCATTCCCTTCCCTCTCCCTATTTGTAACTAGCAAAACACAGACTTCAACCACACCACGCATTCAAAGGCATCTTATTTAACAACAACAACAACAACAATAACAACCACAATCACAAAAAAATTAAGTTCCCAAACAACCAGGAAAGATCTCCAGACATGCATGCCTGGAGTTAAAGTCTGCAAAGCTTCTCTCTTTTTTGTCAGGTCACACCAGTCAGCTGCTTAGTTTGTAGGAAAGAAATGGGAATGCCTGCTTATTTTAAACCCATCTGAGAACAGAGCCTGCTGCTGGAACCACTGCTGAGCACCTCCATATCTGTATGTGCCTGTGCTTGTAGGCAGAAGAATCAAATTTGAATCCAATTACTTGTGGCAAAAAAATAATAAATAAATGTGAGGGCTTATCAAGCCTGCCCCCCAAAAAATCCACTTCAAAATGAAAATGCTGTCAAGGTTGGTCAATTTTTAGGCAAAGCAACTTTTGAGGAAGTCCTTTAAAATTCTCTGTGTGACCTCTTTGCATCAGTTTCTTTTTTTTTTTTTTTCCACTGACTTATTTGCAGTCTTCTCTACAAAATAAGACTTTACTCTTCAGCACAGCCACTCAGGAGTGAAATACTTCTTGATGCTCTCATTTTTTAAATGCTTCTTCTCACCCTCCCCTCCCTACTTGTGCAGCTGGCAGTATCCCTGTGAATCCTTGTCTATTCTGGAACCCTCTTTGAAATACATCCTCTGACCTTCACTTTCTAACACTTCACTTTCTAACACCTTCTAACTTTCTAACCACACAGGGTTCCTCATCATCTTTGCTCCTAATCTTATACTTTCTGTCATTGCCTGTATAAATCTGTATCAGTCACAGATGAACTGACTTTAGTCCTGTTCTTTGAGAGCTTCCCCAAAGCTCATTGGTTTTGCATCTTCCAGCATAAAACTGCCCACTTTCTGCATTCTCTTCCTCACACTTCAAGCTTCATGCTCTTTAGGTCTTTTTGAGAGAGGAAAAGCAGCTTGTCTGCCTGCTCTGGCAAGAGTACTGATATTAGACTAATTTGTTGCTTCATTAGACTGGATTATTCCCCCATTGAGCTGACTGCTCCTGGCTTAGATGGGTGGAAGCTTCACAGAGTTAAAAGCTGGCTGGATGGTCAGGCCCAAAGAGTGCTGGGGAATGGAGCTGAGTCTGCTGTCTCACCAGTGGTGTTCCCCTGGGCTCAGTGCTGGGCCAGGTCTCTAACCTGTTTATCAATCATCTGGATGAGAGGGTTGCACTCTCAGTAGGTTTGCAGGTGACACTAATATGGGAGGGAGAGTTGATCCGTTGAAGGGTAGGAAGGCTCTGCAGAGGGACCTGGCCACACTGGATCAATGTGCTGAGATCAGTGGGATGAGATTCAATAACGCAGGGTGCTGGGTTGTGAACTTTGGTAACAACAACCCCATGAACACTCCAGGCTAGGGGTAGAGTGGCTGCAGAGCTATGCAGCAGAGAAAGACCTTGGGGTGTTGGTCAACAGCTGGCTGAAGATGAGCCAGTATGTGTCCAGGTGGCCAAGAGGGCCACCAGCAACCTGGCCTGGATCAGCATTGGTGTGACCCACAGGAGCAGGGAAATGTTTGTCTCCCTGGACTCAGCACTGGTGAGACCACACCTTGAGTCCTGTATTCAGTTTTGAAACCCTCGTCACAAGGACATTGAGGGGCTGGAGCATGTTCAGGGAAGGGCAATGATGCTGATGAAGAGTATGGAGAACAGGGCTGGGAAGGAGCAGCTGAGGGAACTGGGGGTGTTTAGTCTGGAGGCAAGGAGACTGAGGGGTGATCTTGTGGCTCTATGTAACTCCCTGAAAAGAGGTTGGAGCCAAATAGTGGTTGGTCTCTTCTCTGTAGCAGAGATAGGATGAGAGGAAATAATCTGAAGTTGTACCAGGGAAGGTTTAGGTAGGGTGTTAGAATAAATTTCTTCACTAAGAAGTTTTCAACCACTCAAACAGACTCCCAAGGGCAGTGATTGAATCCCCATTGCTGGAGGTGTTCGAAAGTGGCAGAGATGTAGTGCTGAGTGACACAGCTTAGCCCCAGCCTTGGTAGGGTTAGAGAATAGTTGGACTGGATGAGCTTAAAGGGTTTCCCAACCAAATTGATTTGCTGGTTATACAACAATGACCAGGGTGGAATCTCTACCCTTTTGGTTTTTGCAATAGCACTTGAAAAAGACAGGTTCTCACCTTAGGCATGCAGCCTGCCACAACTTACTACTCATCCTGGGCTGGACAGCACAAAAAATTCCCTTTGACAACAAGAGCAATGGCAACAGCAAATATTTTACTTTCTGAAATGCTTTACTTTCTGCTAAATAATTGGAGGGTTGAGCTTTTGATGAAAACATCTAACTGCTAGAACAAGAGCACACAGCTGGAGAGATCAATCCTGTTTACTTTTAAGCTACATTGGAACATTAAAAGAAAAAAAAAAAAGAA
>VWZE01010644.1:48306-81430 GCA_013396675.1 Eubucco bourcierii
AAAATTAAAACTGAAGGGACATCAAATCCTGAAGCAGATGTCATGTCTGATTTATTGTGAGCTTTAAAAACCTAGGAAGATGTTGAGAGGATCTCTTTCTGATTTGACATTGTTTCAGACTCTTATTAACATTGAAAAGGGAGACGAGCAATGCTGTACCAGCAGGACTCTCCACCCAAGAGAAATCCTGAGCAATCAAGTGTAAAACATTTGCCTCTACATGAAAATGGATACCTCAGCTTCAGGTGGCAGCCTCAAAGCTCTCCCTGATACACTCTGGGGGGGGGGGGGGGGGGGGGGGTAAGGACAACCGAAAATGAGGAAAGGAACAAACTGGACCCTTAGTGCCAAGCAGCACAAATTGGAGTTAAGAGAAATAAGAAGAATCCAAGATCTATTAATCGAAGCTTGGCACCTCCAGGGATAATGATTCTTAATTCCTGAAGGAGATTTAACTCTCCCCAGACAGCAATGTCCCTCCTGAACAGGAAATGAAAATAAAAGCAAGCTACCTACCAGGCAACAGCAGTCTCTGCCTTCTGAATACTGCAGTCACTCAAGAGCTACCAAATGTGTCTCTTCGAGTCCCTTACTACTACAAAAGTCTGTGAATGCCTGCTGAGTAATCTTTAGCTATACTGGGATTTCAAAAAGGGAACTGGGCTACATTGAGGAGAGTGTGGCCAGCAGGTCCAGAGAGGCTCTCCTCCCTCTCTGCTCTGCCCTAGTGAGTCCATACCTGGAGTACGGCATCCAGTTCTGGGCTCCACTGTTCAGGAAAGACAGGAAACTACTGAGCAGAGTCTGACAGAGGACCACAAAGATACTGGGAGACATAGGGCATCTCTTACAAAGAAAGACTGAGGCACTCGGGGCTTTTTAGTCTGCAAACTAGAAGACGGAGGGGGGAATCTCATCAATGCTTATAAACACTTGTGGCTGTCAGGAGGATGGGGTCAGGCTTTGTTCAGTGGTGCCCAGCGACAGGACAAGGGGAGTAATGGGCACAGAATTGAACATCAGAAGTTCCATCTGAATATGAGGAGGAGCTTCTTTAATTTAAGGTTGATGGAGCACTGGAGCAGACTGCCCAGAGAGGTCATGGAGTCTCCATGTCTGGAGGCATTCAAAACCTGCCTGGATGTGTTCCTGTGTGACCATCCTTTAGGTGATCTTGCCTTGGCAGGGGCATTGGGTTCAATGACCACCCAATGTCATTTCCAACTCTTCCAGAAGAAACTTCTTCACTGAAGGGATTCTCAACTGCTGGCACAGGCTGCCCAGGGAGGTGGTTGGATCCCCATCCCTGGAGGTGTTTCAGAGAGGCAGAGATGCAGTGCTGAGGGCCATGGGTTAGCCCCAGCCACTTTTCCCTGAGGGACATGAGACAGCTGATGAAGTGGTTACTCCTGGGGAAGCATTGAGGAGAGGACTCTGTGGAAACTGAGCACTGGGCAGAGGGAATGAGAGGCCATGAAAGCTGGCTAGAGAGGTGTAATGAGAACCAAAATGTTTTGTATTGCTAACTTCAATAAAGTCTTAGCGCAAACCCACAAGAAAAAGCTGGGAAATACCCCACAGGAACCAATACCAATTCATGCTACATTCACTCACTATCTCTCAGTAAAGCACTAGGACTCCCTTTCAGATATCAGAACTTTGCTTCCAAAGCTGTGATGGTGTTTCAAGGCAGCTTCATCCCCGGTAGGAAATGTCATGCTTCCTGCTAAGAAAGAAGAGCAGAGCAGCAGGGCTGTGGTGTTCTGTGCAGAAGAAGCTCAAAGTTGTGCTCCAGCACAGTGCAGCAATATTGCATGCCTTCATGCAAGATTGAGGAGTTCTCTCTGTCTTGTGAGAGTTAAATGCACCTGCGAGGCTCTCTTTGTATCCAGTGATTTTTGCAAAAAATGAGAATATTTTACTGAATGTGAAGAGGACCTCATTCTCCTTCAGACCTTCCTAAAGCTTCCTAAACATCTTCCTAATCTCCACTCTCAATCTCTCCTCCTCAAACTCCAAACCATTTCCCCACTTTGTCACTACAAGTGCCTGCAAGAAGTCCCTCCCCTTCAGGCCACTCTAAGATCTCTCCAGAGCTTTCTCTTCTTCATGCTGAACAGCCCCAACCCTCCCAGCCTATCCTCACAGGGGAGCTTCACCAGTCCTCTAATCACCTTCACAGCCTCCTCTGGACCCTCTCCAGCATCTCCAGGTCCCTCTTGTGCTGGGTTCCCCAGAGCTGGAGGCAGAGCTGCAGGTGAGGTCTGAGCAGAGCAGAGCAGAGGGGCAGAATCCCCTCCCTGCGCTGCTGCTCTCACTGCTCTGCCTGCAGCCAGCACACAGCTGCCTCTGGGCTACCAGTGACCAGTGCTGGCTCCTGGGCATGTTGGCACCAACTGACACCCCCAAGGACTTCTCGTCCAGGCTACTCTCAGCCGCTCCTCACCCAGCCTGGGTTTGTGTCTGGGTAGATGTAATAACTGCAAGCATCTACATCTATTGATAAATTAAACCATTTATTTGTTAACTTTTTTTTAATACAAAGCCACAGTTAAAGTTGACTTTTCATTTAAGTGGCAGTGAAAGCATTTCTGAAAACACTAAGGACAGCAAATGAAATGGTAAAGGCTGCTGGAGAGTGTGCAGTAAGCTCTTCAAGTATGCATTAGGAGACCAGCATCTTCCTGGACTGTTTATTACAAGGAGTAGTGTGCTTACAGCAATTAGTATCCTGAACAGCTCAGAGATGATTGTAGACACAGCTGTTGTTGTTTAAGGTAGGAGGCACATCAATGGCAAGGCAGTAGGTATTGATCTGTGAGGTGACATCCTTCTAGCTATGTCATTTGAGTGAAAGAAGTCCCCAAATTAACCAATAATAAAGTGTTAGAAGTTGTAGTAGTTGCCTCCTGGGACTTGTTCCAGTTGAGGATAGATACCTCTCTGCTTCCCACAGCCATCAATCCTCCTTGAAGGGCTGCACACAGGTCTGCATTGGTCAAAACCTAACTATGAAGTCCAAGAGGATGAAGCAGCAAATTACTGGATTTGATGTAGATTAAAAACTCTCCCCTCACCCCCAGCACTCTGAGACTGGAGTTTGCTAGAAAGATGACATTTTAAAGGAAGTTATAATACAGGAATACATTTTCCTCCTTAGGTATTTGAACGCAGATGACTTAAATCTGTAGTCCCATTTCCATCAAAATCAGATGTCAGAAATTGTTAGTTGTATCAAGCTGATTTTCTTCCTGTTGTGATTGTAGAGTCTGTTTTTGTCATGGGCCACTGGCTATGTGGTACATCAGCTGGCTGCCTGTAATAAAGGGTAACAGGGTTGGGCACTGTTGATGTTAGAGCAGTAAAAAGCAGTGACCAGAACTGCTTAATCCACAGGAACATCAATGAGAGAGGCTGTATTTATGTAATAATCATATAACATCCAGAATGTTAATCAAAGCTCTAATTTGGATTTAAACTGTCCCATACTGTTGTGGTATTTCTGTTTATTTAGGAACATAAAACCTGTCTGTAATCAAACTTTTTACAGTTCTTGAATTACCTCTTTTATAAAGGTTTTGTGCTTTAGGGACAGGGCTGGGCCCCAACAGTTTTCAAGTTTTCAGTTTTCAGGTGGGCAGGCAACAAAAATTCAGCTCAAATACAAGCTCTAAGATTTACACCAGCGGATAGTTGATTAGACTTTACAACTCTTGATTGATATTCCTGCTTTGGAGATCAAGATTTTGTCATAACTCAAGGTTTCATTTAAAAGCTGCAAGTGTCCCTTCATGTGTAAGTTATGCACTCAGCATGTACTCCCATCTACCAAGCACTCCTGAGGCCACATCTTGAGCACTGGGTTCAGTTTTGGGGACCCTCTCTCCAAGAAGGACATTGAGGGAATGGAACAGGTCCAGAGAAGGGCAACAAAGCTGGGGAAGAGTCTGGAGAAAAGGGCTGGGGAGGAGCAGCTGAGGAACCTGGAGAAGAGGAGGCTGAGGGGGAGACCTCATTGCTCTCTACAACTCCCTGAAAGGAGGCTGCAGTGAGGTGGGTTTGTGCTCTTCTCCAGTAACAAGTGACAGGATGAAAGGAAATGGCCTCAGATTGCCATTGTTTAATTCTTTTTGGTTTTCCCTTCATTTCTTTGAGCTAGAGAAAATATTAATATCTGGGCCATGACACTCCACATCAAGCACAGATAATCTTGATCAGGAGGGGTTTAAAAAGCCCTCCTGTATTTATTTAAAAAAACCCAAAGCTCTTACAACATGTAGAGAGGTAAGTAATCTTATACTCACTGCTCATTCTTCTGCAATCAAGATATTCTCTGAGTAAAACCACGTTTTAAGTCTTAAGGATGTCAGAAAATGCAACTGGTCCCTATTAGCAGACTATAACGATCTTAAACCACTGCAACTGTCAAACATCATCGTTTTTCTGCTGACCTGGTGCTCATTTCTAAGCTCTGAGAGAACACTGAGAGAGGCTTGCTTTATGTTTTTAAGTTTTCTTTACATTTGATCACACAGGATCACAGGACCATAGGATGTCAGGGGTTGGAAGGGACCCAAAGAGATCATCGAGTTCAACCCCCCTACCAGAGCAGGACCAGACAGTCTAGCTCAGGGCACACAGGAACACATCCAGACAGGCCTGGAAAGGCTCCAGAGAAGGAGACTCCACAACCTCTCTAGGCAGCTTCTGACCCTTCCAGTCAAGAAGTTCCCCCTTGTGTTGAGCTGCAACCTCCTGTGATGCAGCTTCCATCCATTGCTCCTTGTCCTATCCCAGGCAGTAAGTGAGCAGAGCCTATCATACTCCCCCCACCCCACCCGCCTCCACAAACCCCCAGCCCCCAGATATTAATAAACATTATTAAATCCTCTCTCAGTCTTCTCTTTTCCAGACTTATGATTAAATCTCAGAACTAGAGTCCTCTCCCAGTTTCTGCCTTGCACAGAAAGCAGTACGAGATGATCAAGGGGGTGGAACATCTGTGTTATGGGGAAAGGCTGAGAGACCTTGGGTTGTGTAGTCTTGAGAAGAAAAGGTTGAGAGGGGATCTTATCAATGTCTATAAGTATCTGAGGGGTGAATGAAGAAGGTGCTAGTCCTTGTGGTATAGGACAAAGGGCAATGGATACAAACTGGCATCCAGCAGGTTCCACCTCAACATCAGCCCTTTCACTGTGAGGGTGCTGGAGACCTGGAGTAGGCTGCCCACAGCAATTGTGGAGTCTCTGCTCTGGAGACTTTCCAAACTTGCCTGGAGGCATTCCTGGGTGATCCTGCTCTGGCAGGGTGTGTTGGGCTCCATGATCTCCAGAAGTGCCCTTCAGCCACTGACGCTCTGTGATTCTGTAATCGTGTCTCATGCATTTCTACTGAAGGAGCCATGCCTTGTGTTGGATGGGAACTGAAATGCAGAACTGTCCTGCTGGGGTGTACTTGAGAGGAGCAAACAGGAGTTCAGGGTGCCTGAGGCAGTGCTGCTTTTGTGTTGGAGGGACAAGAGGGGCTCTTTGTTATTGTTTTTTCGTTGCCTAACTCACCATAGTACAAATCTTGGTCAACCTCCCATCGACTAGGACCCTCAGATCCTTTTCCCCTAGCCAAGGAGAAGCAGCTGAAGTAGTTTTCTAAGAGGACTGTTCTCTTTGTCTTCTGGAAGCTGAAAATGTGGATGGCATTAATTGATAACAGAAAGCCACTAGAGCTGAGGGAAAAGAATGGTTACTGTAGACTGGGCCATCTTTCATGAAAAATAGTTTTGGCATGTCTTGGTTTTCTAGGGAGCAAGAGAGGCTCTTTGGCTCTCAAGGCAGTTGAAGAAAACTCCACACAGGACTGGGCAGAAGCAGAGAGTATTATCTGAAGTCTGACTGGAAGTGCCACTCACAAACTGCCTGCTATAGTGCACAGCAGATCAAATAAAAAGGAATCCATTCAACCTCCTCAGGTCAAAGCTGCCACAAACCTCCCTCCTGAATCAGGCCAAAATCCCAACCCTGAATGCCCTTGTCCCCATACTAAGGCTCTCTGCACCCCCATTACCAGACCTGTGTGACACAGCTAAAATTCATCAGGGCAGCTCCAGGCCCCTGCTAAGGCTGCTTTAAACCCAGCTGCCACACAAAGCAAGGGAAGGGAGCAGCATCAACATGGAGAGAGAGGGGGAAAGGGGGAAGAGACAGCTTGTGCTGTTCCCTTGTAAAGGCTAGGTACAGGCATTCTGGGAAGGAAAGAGCAAAAATTACACTTTGTGGTTCACCTCCTGGACCTATCTAGCCTGTTGGAAGACTTTTCTATGGTTTCTTAAAGCTATCCTGTCTCAAACAATGACAAGGCAAAATTCACTGATTGCATTGGGTTGAAAGGCCAAATGTAATGTCCTGCACCTGGGTAGGCATAATCCCAAGCACAACTCCAGACTGGGTGGTGAATGGCTGAGAGCAGCCCTGAGGAAAAGGATCTTGGAGTCTGGGGTGATGAAAAGCTCAACCTGAGGCTGCAGTGTGAGTGCAGCCCAGACAGCAACTG
Organism: Eubucco bourcierii; assembly: GCA_013396675.1. Classification (NCBI taxonomy): domain Eukaryota; kingdom Metazoa; phylum Chordata; class Aves; order Piciformes; family Ramphastidae; genus Eubucco; species Eubucco bourcierii. The sequence continues at coordinate 54,853 of VWZE01010644.1, forward strand.
TGTGCTGGGCTGCAGCAAGAGCAGTGTGGGCAGCAGGGCAAGGGAGGGGATTCTGCCACTTTATTCTGCTCTCCTCAGACCCCACCTGGAGTCCTGTGTGCAGTTCTGGAATCCTCAGCACAGGAAGGACATGGAAGTGTTGGAGTGGGTCCAGAGTAGGCCGCAAGGGTGATCTGAGGGCTGCAGCAGCTCTGCTGTGAGGACAGGCTGAGAGAGTTGGGGCTCTGCAGCCGGGAGAAGAGAAGGCTTCCAGGAGACCTGATAGGAGCCTTCCAGTATCTGAAGGGGGGCTACAGGAAGGCTGGGGAGGGACTATTGACAAGGTCTTGTAATGACAGGACAAGGGGCAATGGGTTTGAACTGTCAGAGGGAAAATTTAGATGGATGTCAGGAGGAAGTTGTTTGCAGTGAGGGTGGTGAGACACTGGCACAGGTTGCCCATGGAGGTTGTGGCTGCTCCCTCCCTGGAGGTGTTGAAGGCCAGGTTGGAGGAGGCCTTGAGTGAGCTGTGCTAGTGGGAGGTGTCCCTGCCTATGGCAGGGGGTTGGAACTGGATGATCCTTGAGGTCCCTTCCAACCTTACCATTCTATGATTCTATGATTCTATGAAAGGGACCCTCAAAGGTCATCTTGTCCTTTGCAATCAGCAAAGATGCCTCTAACTAGATCAGGTTCCCCAGGGCTGCATCGAGTCTGATCTTGAATGTCTCCAGGGGTGGTGCCTCCACCACATCCCTGAGTAACCTGTTCCAATCTTTTACCTCTGTCATTGAAGGGCTGGAGAATTTGAGCCTTTATCTTTTGAATGATTTATTTTTGTGTCAATAAGATATTTTTTTAAAAGAGTTTCTTGTTAGGCTTTATTTATTTTTGTAATCCAGGGTTGTGTTACCTTTCAACCTGATCTGAAAACATCAATATCTAGCCCCTAAAACCAGGTGAAGTACCAAAAAAAAATGCAAAGTACAGTTGTGATCACACAGATCTTGCCTAATCATCTGTTAATTGCGGTAGGGCATCCACCTTGAAAGCGCTCCCATGGTTAAAAAAAAAAAAAAGGCACAGATTTGATTTTGCAAAACATGAACCAGCAGTGTGCCCAGGTGGCCAAGAAGGCCAATGGCATCCTGGCCTGCTGTGAAGGTTTGGGAGTTCTCCACCTCCCCCACACTTTGTAAAATGACCCAGACTAGAACTCAGTCGGCTGGAAGTTAAATGATGAATTCTATTTACAGCTCAGCACAATGTACAGCAGATATTTACACTATATACAGAGTATTTACAGAAATATACAAGTAAAAGGTAATACAGCAACACAACTCCCCTCCCAGAAATCAGAGACCCCAGGAGGGGCTCCCAACCACCCTTCCACCTTCTCCCCACCCCTGTACCTTACCCCAAGGTTTGCCTTACGTGCAAGGTAAATTAGGAGGATCGGCCAAGGGGGTTAGAAGAAAAGTGGTTAGTGAGGATTAATCAGCAGAGGAGCCAGAGCCCAGAAGCTGCTAGATCCCACCAGCAGCTCCTGTNAGACATCATGATGTTTTCCTTTCTCAGCCTATAGTGTAATTTTCTCTATTAAAATATTCCAATTAGCCTCAAACCAGCACACCTGCATCAGCAAGAGTGTGGCTGGCAGAAGAAGGGAGCTCATTCTCCCTCTGTACTCTGCACTACTTAGGCCACACTTTGAGTCCTGGGTCCAGTTCTGGGCCCCTCAATTTAAGAAGGACACTGAGGTGCTTGAGTGTGTCCAGAGAAGGGCAANTTTGGAGGTGGCACTTGGTGCCATGGTCTGGTCTTGAGGTCTGTGGTAATGGGTTGGTCTTGATGAGCTTTGAGGTCTCTTCCAACCTTGGTGATACTGTGATACTGTGCACTGAATAAAAAATGCACCCTCCTTTTAAATTGGGTGCTCTCTGCTTTCATTCCGTGCCCTGCTGCATGCAGAAAGTGAAATCCGCAGACCTGCAGTGGATGAAGCTAATATTGTCTGTGTCTTTCACTGCTGGCTGTTACAAAAATCAATACAAAAAACTTATGAGCGTTCTCAGTACCCAATTCAGTAGAAAATATGTCCCATTTCTGCAGCTTTTGCAACATTGTTTGAGCTTCCAGGGCATGGAGGTCTGGCCATGCTTTTTTATTGAATCAGATCCTCAGTAATGTCTTCATATATTTTTAAAGCAAACTTAGAAGGTACACACCGAAATAAAAAGTGAGAACCCTCTAAGCCGATGGTGAGGCTGGGATGCGAAACTGTGAGGAATCTCTTTGGCTAGCAGCAGTTTCTCCTGCAAAAATATTTTATTTCTAACGTGAGCTCTGCTATATCTGCTTGTATCAACTTCAAAGGATACAAACACAGTGCCTGTGGCACTGCTTAATTTAAAACATATATACCCACTGCTAAACCAGCAACAGATACTTCAATAAAAATCAACCTGCCTAACACTTTTGTCCTGCCAACTTTACCAGAAAGTGTTCCTCTTTCCCTTCATAATTCCCCCCCCCCTTCTATTTGATGCATTCCTTAAATATTAAAAAATATATTTTAACCTTTTTTTTCTTCTTCTTCTTTTTGGTGTGTTTTTGTTCTAAATGTCTGATTTATGTCAGTTCCTTAACTATGTGGAAGTGCCTGGGAGACACATGCAGTGAGAGAGAAAACAGTTGCCTCATGATAAACATAAGATGAAAGTGATGCTTCTAGGCAGAGATGCAAGGAAATTTCTGGAAGGCCAACCTCCCTGTCAGCTGAGGACATCAAAACATTCAATTGAGAAGGAAGTTCTGGGTTCCTTTCATTGTCTTTATACATACTTAGCATAACCACTAAGCAGTATTTTGTGGTAAATTGTCTTCTACGTCCTCATCTGCATGGAATGCAAAGCAGGTGCGATGGCAGGCTCCCCAGGGAGTTGAGTTGAGTTCCCATCCCTGGAGGTGTTTCAAAGAGGCAGAGATGTGATGCTGAAGGACAAGGTTTAGCCCCAACCTTGGTATAGTTAGAGAATGTTTAGAGTCAATGGTCGTAAAGGTTTTCTCCAACAAAAATGATTCAATGATTCTGTGATTCTATAATTCTAGAAGTCTGATTCTGTGATTCTGTGGTTCTGTGATTCTATGATTCTGTGATCTGTGATTCTCTGATTTGGTGATCTGTGATTCTGTGATTCTATGATCTGTGATTCTATGATTCTAGTAGTCTGATTCTATGATTTTGTGTTTATGTGATTCTGTGAATTTATGATTCTGTGATTTTATGATTTTGTGACTGTGATTCTATGATTCTGTGGTTCTATGGTTCTATGATTCTATGATTCTGTGAGCTGTGATTCTGTGAATTTGTGATTCTGTGAATTTATGATTCTGTGATTCTGTGATCTGTGATTCTGTGATTCTGTGAATTTGTGATTCTATGATCTGTGAATTTATGATTCTGTGATTCTGTGATCTGTGATTCTGTGATTATCTGATCTGTGAATCTATGATTCTGTGATCTGTGATTCTGTGATTCTGTGACATTGTGATTCTATGATCTGTGAATTTATGATTCTGTGATTCTGTGAATTTGTGATTCTGTGATTCTATGATCTGTGATTCTGTCATTCTGTGATTCTGTGATCTGTGATTCTGTGATTCCTGGATTCTATGAATGAAGCAAAAATTTCTAACACTTCAAATGGCTGAGTAGGAATAGTACAGACTTCAAAGATGTCCTCACTGGCAAATAGACGTTGAGCCCATAAATTCATATTGAGTTCTGTCATAGTTGTGATTGATGTGAGAGGTGTTCTGCTGAAATTTGCTGACATAAAATCTGGTGACTATGACAGGACAATTGTAACTTTGTCTTGTCTTTGCAGTAGCCAAGGAGAAATTCTGAAGAAGCAGACACTGTGGCTCCAAACAAACTGAGAACTCAAATCTCTCAACCATTGTTCTGGATCTCTATTTTCAAGTTGCCTCATGGTGTCATATTGTTGATGACAACACCTCCCTCCCTGGAGGTGTTCAAGGCCAGATTGGATGAGGCCTTGAGTAACCTGTACTAGTGGGAGGTGTCCCTGCCTATGGCAGGGGGTTGGAACTAGATGATCCTTGAGGTCCCTTCCAACCTTACCATTCTATGATTCTATGTAAAGCAAGTCCTATTCAGCTTCAAGAGCTGAAGCAGTTTGTTAACATCTTCTGGACTGACTAACAAAAAGAGCAGTATTGTCAATAATGATTTATACTTGAAGCTCTCTTTCCTACTCAGGAAGATGTAAGCTAAGATCTTCACAGAATGGAAAAGTTTTAGAACTAGTAGAATCCCCTTACTAACAGCTAATAAAGCATACGCAGGGACAAAGTAAACCTGCTTCATCTCCTATTCTGTTGTTCAGCAGAATCACAGAATTAACCAGGTTGGAAAAGACCTCTGATATCATTGAGTCCAACCTATCACCTAACCCTTCTCATTAACTAACCCACGGCACTAAGTGCCTCATCCAGTGTCCTTGTAAACAACTCCAGGGATGGGCACTCCACCACCTCCCTGGGCAACACATTCCAATACCAATGACTCCTGCTGGGAAGAGCTTCTTCCTAACATCCAGCCAGAACCTGCCCTGGTACAGCTTGAGGCTGTGTCCTCTTCTTCTGTCCCTGGGTGCCTGGCAGCAGAGCCCAACCCCACCTGGCTACAACCTCCCTTCAGGTAGCTGCAGAGAGCAATGAGGACTGCCCTGAGCCTCCTCTTGTGCAGGCTGCACACCCCCAGCTCCCTCAGCCTCTCCTCACAGGGCTGTGCTCCAGGCCCCTTACCAGCTTCATCACCCTGCTCTGGACACCTTCCAACACCTCAACATCTTTCTTAAACTGAGTGGTCCAGCACTGAACATAGGACTTAAGGTGTGGTCTAACCAGAGCTGAACACAAGGGCAGAAGGACTACCCTGGTTCTGCTGGCCACACCGTTCCTGATCCAGGCCAGGATTCCACTGACCTTCTTGGCCACCTGGGCACACTGCTGGCTCATGTTCAGCTATTGACCAGCATCAACATACTCAATAAATCTGAAAAAGACATTTTCCAGGCTAAATGGAGCACTGGAGGCTGAATGGAGGCATCCTGCTAGAGCAGATTGGCAGGAGGTTGGAACTGGGTGATCTTCCAGGTCACTTCCAACCCAAACCTTTCTGTGATTCAGTGATTCTATGATGCTACAGCGATTTAGAAGAGTCTGTGGAGGGTTTGGGTTTGCTTTCTTGGTGTGATAATGGTTTTCCTTTTGTTTTGTTGAAATACTTGAATGCTGATGCAAAGGAAACTTTTGGTTGAGTGGTCTGTGACAGAGTGGTCAAACAGTGGAACTGTCACCCCAGAGAGGTTGTGTAGTCTTCACCTGACTGGAGACGGTCCTGGGTAATCTCCTCTAGCTAAGCTTGTTTGACCATGGAGGTTGAACCACACAACAGAGCCATGAGGATGATCAGAGAGCAGGAGCAACTCTCCTATGAGGAGAGACTGAAGCAGTTGAGGCTGTTCAGTCTGGAGAGGAGAAGGCTCCCAGGAGACCTTATTGTGGCCTTTCAGTATCTTAAGGGGGGTACAAGAAAGCTGGGGAGGGACTCTTTAGGCTGTCGGGTAGGGATAGGACTGTGGGAAATGGAACAAAGCTAGAAATGGGGAGATTCAGACTGGGTGTTAGGAAGAAATTCTTCAGCATGAGGGTGGTGAAAGCCTGGAAGGGGTTGCTCAGGGAGGTGCCTGTGATGGTTTGGGAGTTACCTGCTCCTCCACTCTATGAAAATCACCCAGACTAGACTCAGCCAGCTGGAAGTTAAGGACTGAAGCTCTACTTAACAACTCAGCACAATATAGAAGCAGAGATATACAAAATACACAGGAATATTTACAGAAATATACAAAGTAAAGGTAATACAGAAACACAAATCCCCTCCTAGAAATCAGAGTCCCCAGGAGGGACTCCCAACAACCCTTCCACCTTCTTTCCACTCCTCTGCCTTACCCCAGGGTCTGATTTATGTGCAAGGTGAGTTTGGAGAATGGGCAAGGGGGATTAGAAGCAGAGTGATGAGTTGGGTTACATAACTGAGAGACCAGAAGACACAGCAGCTCCCAGAGAGAGATTCTCTGTGTTCTTGTTTTTATACATCTCTGCAAGCCTATGAGTGCAGCAGACATCACTACTACTTGCTTTTCACAGTCTAGAATCTATTTTTTTCATTGAAATATTCCAATTAGCCTCAAACCAAGACAGTGATTGAAACCTCATCCCTGGAAGTCTTTAAGACCAGGCTGGATGAGGCTCTGGACAGTTTGATCTAGTGTGAGGTGTCCCTGCCTATGGCAGGGGGTTGGAACTAGATGATCCTTGTGGTCCCTTCCAGCTCTGACTGCTTCTAGGGTTCTATGACCAGCTAAAATCTGGAAGTCTCTCCCAAATTCAACCACTCCATGATTCCTTGATTTTTGTACGCAGTTACTACAAAGAACAATTTTTTTTCTCCCCCTAAAATTCTGATTATTGACTCCTATTTAAATAAGAGGATCCATGCCAAGCATCATTGGCTCTGTGCTTTCTGTACATCAGATAAATGGAAGCATTCTCATATTTTACAGAAAATGCACTCTGCTTGCTTTCCCTGTGCCTAAAGAAGAAAGGCAGACTGCTCTCCTTAGGTATTTTTGAAACAATCTTGGTGTGTACCTGGAATTTCTGAAAGACCGTAGAATGAGTTGGTTTGGGGAGAGACCTTAGAGATCTCCTAGTACAAATCCCTTGCCATGGACCTCTTTACAAAGTTCCTGCAGGGACAGCACAAGGGCAATGATTTCAAACTAGAGCAGAGAAGATATAGATTGGATATGAGAAACAAGTTCTGCACCATGAGGGTAGTGGGACACTGCAACAGATTGCCCAGGGAGGTGGTGGAGGCCTCATCCATGGAGATATTCAAGGTCAGGCTTGACAGGACTCTGTGCAACCTGATATAGAGGAGCACATCCCTGCTGAGTGCAGAAGGGGTTAGACTGGATGACCTTTGGAGGTCTCTTCCAACCCAGCTCGTTCTGTGATTCTATGACTCTCTGATTCTACAATAAGGACAACTCTTACTAGATCAGGTTGCTCAAGGTCCCATCCTTCCTGGCCCTGAGTGCTTCTAGGGTTGATGCTTCCAGAAGAAGATAACTTGACATACATAAACCTTACAAGGAAACTTTTAATCTACAGAATTACAGGATTTAAGCTAGCAGCTGCCACATCTACCATTATTAAAGGTTGTTCCAATGAGGACAATACAGTCAAGAGAGACTTTTCCTTGGAAGACATTTTCATTCTTCACAGGTCTGGCTTTTCAGCTAGACAAACTGTTCTGTTGGACAGGGACCTTTAACAAAGGCAAGGAGTGACAAGGTGAGGGGTAATGACTTTCAGATTGTGAGAAGATGTTCAAAGCCAGGATGGTTGGGGCCTTTAACAGCCTGGTCTGGTAGGAGGCATCCCTGCCCATGGCAGGAGATTGGAACTAGATGATCTTTAAGGTCTCTTCCAGCCCAAACTGTTCTACAACACAATAGGGATGACACAAACAGAACCAATCTCTTTAAAATCAATTACTGTTTTTTTCTCAGCTCCATGGCCACCAACCAGCCCCCATTATCCTTTCTCAGGGCTCTCATTTCCAGAGCTTTTTCTGTCCCTGGCAGTCCCTCTGCTTTATTTTCTCTGTTTCTCTTAGCCAGTTATGCACAGCACAATGCCTCAGAATTTCATGTTCAGTTTCCAGAAAACCTTTGAAAATAGTCTAAGACTGCTGATGGGTTTCTGCCTTCTGGGCAGTCGCTCTTGATGTTTTCCAGTTCTAAAAGGGACCTGAAAGGGAGTGCAGAGCAACTCCCCAACCAAGCAAACCTCTTGCATGAGGATTTGGGGGCTGTGTCTCCTTGTTGGCAGTGAGTGATGAAGGCCACAAAAAGCTATGTATCTGTGAAGATGCAGGAGGATTTGAGAAGCATTTCAAAATCCAGTCCCAGCCCTGGAATTTGGAAAGAGAAAGAAAACTCCCAAACTGGGATGTCCAGGGTGGGGGCAGCATCTTGTCTGATTGCTAACACCCACTTGATGTGTTGGCCACTGGGATGCAGCAAGACAGTTGATGCTCAAGGGCAAAGTGATACTCCAGGACATGCTCACTGCAGGGTGGTGGGAAAAGATGAGCTTCAAGGATCCCTTCCAACCTTCATTCTATGATTCTACTGTGTGCAGTTCCGGAGCTCTCAGCACAGGAAGGACATGGAAGTGTTGGAATGGGTCCCGAGGAGGCCACGAAGATGCTCAGAGGGCTGCAGCAGCTCTGCTATGAGGACAGGCTGAGAGAGTTGGGGATCTGCAACCTGGAGAAGAGAAGGCTTCCAGGAGACCTTAGAGTAGCTTTCCAGGATCTGAAGAGGGCCTACAGGAAGGCTGGGGAGGGACTATTGACAAGGTCTTGCAATGCCAGAACAAGGGCAATGGGTTTGAAGTGGCAGAGGGGAGATTTAGACTGGATGTCAGGAGGAAGTTGTTTGCAGTGTGGGTGGTGAGACACTGGCACAGGTTGTCCAGGGAGGTTGTGGCTGCTCCCTGCCTGGAGGTGTTGAAGGCCAGGTTGGAGGAGGCCTTGAGTGAGCTGTACTAGTGGGAGGTGTCCCTGCCTATGGCAGGGAGTTGGAACTAGATGATCCTTGAGGGCCCTTCCAACCTTACTGTTCTCTGATTCTATGATTCTAAATAAAGAGGAGATGACTGCCTCATTGATGTTGTTCATTAATGTCTGTTGGGGAGTGAGTTGCCTGCAATAATGTTGAAACCATGTGAGTGCACTTAAACCACAACTATTTCTCTTTCCTTAAGAATATGTTTAGAATGTATTTCAAATGGACTAGATGAACTAACTCAGTTGCTAAATTTAGCTTTCCTTATGTGCTATCTGGTTTAGCATTATTCAACCAAAAATTTTGTGTGGCTTTTTCAGCCACAGGATTGTTTGCAAAATGATTGTAAGGATTTAAGGACAGGCATTATTCAACCAAATTCTATGTGACTTTTTCAGCCACAGGATTGTTTGCAAAATGATTTTATGGATTTAAGGACAGGCTATGAGATTTGGGGCTCTTCAACTTGGAGAAAAGAAGGCTTCCAGGAGACCTTGGAGTGGCCTTCCAGTATCTGAAGGCGGCTACAGGAGGGCTGGGGGGGACTATTGACCCTAGAGGACAAGAAGACTGACTGCATCCCCAGCTGTACTAGATCCTTCAGTGTGTCTCTAGCAATTTTGGTTGCAAATATGAACTACAGAAGCTTCCAATTCTTTGGGTTTCTGAAATTCTCCATAACCATCTCTGTTATTCAGAGGCAAACATGGGTAGATTTTGGTCAGGTTTTTTTTCCAGTAGACTTCTACAAAAACAATAGAAGTATTCACTCTGGGCTTTAATAAAAATAATTCATTATGTAAACTTCAACTTTTTATTTGCTAAAGACAGATTTTGATTTTCAGTTGATTGTGCAAATATCATTCTAGACAATTCTTTGAAGAAAACTATTATTACTATTAGTAGTATTATATTATTATTGTTGTTGTTTTTCGGTCAGCAGTGTTTTCAGGGCTTGCAGAATCACAGAATCTTTGAGCCTGAAAAAGACCTCTGGACACACTCCAGCATCTCCACATCCCTCTTGTCCCAGGGGCTCCAGAACTGGATGCAGTACTCCAGCTGGAGTCTCACCAGAGCAGAGCAGAGCAGAGCAGAGCAGAGCAGAGGGGCAGAATCCCCTCCCTGGCCCTGCTGCCCACACTTCTCCTGATACAGCACAGGCTTTGGTTGCTCTCTGGGCTGCAAGTGCACACTGATGGCTCATGTTGAGCTTCTCCTCCACCAGCACCCCCAAGTCCCTCTCCCCAGGGCTGCTCTCCAGCCCGTCCCTGCTCAGCCTGTATTGGTGCTTGGAATTACCTCGACCCATCTGCAGGACCTTGCACTTGGTCTTATTGAACCTCATGAGGTTGGTTTGTGCCCAGCTCTGCAGCCTGTCCAGGTCCCTCTGGATGGATCCTTCCCTCCAGCTGTCAGCCACAGCACACAGTTTGGTGTGGTCAGCAAACTTGCTGCGGCTGCACTCAATGCCTCTGTCCGTGGCATCAACAAAGATGTTGAAGAAGACTGGTCCCAGGACTCATCCCTGAGGGACTCTGCTTGTCACTGCCTCCACTGGGATGTGGAGCCATTGGCAACCACTCTAGGTGTGGCCATCAAGCCACTTCTTTATCCATCCTGTGGTCCACCCATCAAACCTATGTCTCAACCGCTTGGAGACCAGGATGTGGTGTGGGACAATGTCAAAGGCTTTGGTCATGTCCAGGTAAATGGCATCAGTTGCTCATTTCTCACCTATTAATGTTGTGGCCTGTTCATAGAAGGTCACCAGGTTTGTCAGGTAGCAGGGTGGGGCTCTTCTCCCAGGCGACTTTTAACAAGACCAGAGGTCATGGCCTGAAGCTGCTCTAGGAGAGGATTCAATTGGATGTTAGGAAGGTCCATGAGGATGCTCAGAGGGCTGGAGCTGCTCTGCCATGAGGGCAGACTGAAAGAGTTGGGGCTGTTCAGTCTGGAGAAGAGGAGGCTCCGAGATGACCTTATTGTGACCTTCCAGTATCTGAAGGGGCCTACAAAACAATTGGGGAGGGACTTCTTAGGCTATCAAGTAGTGACAGGACTAGTTGGAATGGAGCAAAGCTGGAGGTGGGGAGAATCAGACTGGACGTGAGCAGGAAATTCTTCAGCATGAGGGTGGTGAGAGCCTGGAAGGGGTTGCTGAGGGAGATGGTGGAAGCCTCATCCCTGGAGGTGTTTAAGGCCAGGCTGGATGAGGCTGTGGCCAGCCTGATCTAGTGTGAGGTGTCCCAGCCCATGGCAGGGGAGTAGGAACTGGATGATCCTTGTGGTCCCTTCCAACCCATTCTATGATTCTACTACAACTTCCCTTCAGGTAGTTGTAATGTCCCCTCTGAGTGTCCTCTTCTCCAGGCTAAAATATTACATCTCCAGGCTGAAAGATGACCTCAGTTTGTGCAGATGGTAATTCTGAAAAGCAAATTTGAGCAGTTAAAACCCAATCATTTTTGTAAAACAGGTAAACAAATAAAGAACAAATCTGCTGCAAGTACTTGTCTGTTTGAGTTACGCTATTTATTCTTTACAGAGACACTGCATGAATCCACTGCCTTCCAGGACTGTGCTGTTCAGTATCTGGAATGGTAGGGAACAGGTGAAAATGAACAGCCAGCCAGCAATACATTTCAGAAGCTACCAAACTGCACTTCATATTGCATTTCACATACATGATATTCATGTGTTTCCAGCAGCCTGACTGCGCACAGTAACTTGTGTGCTCGGGAGATGTTCCTCCTTTTTGGTGAGGATGTGAGGGGATGGGAAAAAAAAGGCAAAAATAGACTCTGGCAGGTCAAAAAAAAAACCCCAAAAACCAAAAAAAACCCACCATAACCTCTGGCAGATCATAGACTCATAGAATCATAGAATGGTAAGGTTGGAAGGGACCTCAAGGATCATCCAGTTCCAACCCCCTGCCATAGGCAGGGACACCTCCCACTAGTACAGCTCACTCAAGACCTCCTCCAACCTTACCTTGAACGCCTCCAGGGAGGGAGCAGCCACAACCTCCCTGGGCAACCTGTGCCAGTGTCTCACCACTCTCACTGTAAAGAACTTCCTCCTAACATCCAGCCTAAATCTCCCCTCTGCCAGTTCAAACCCATTGCCCCTTGTGCTGTTATTACAAGACCTTGTCAATAGTCCCTCCCCAGCCTTCCTGTAGGCCCCCTTCAGATACTGGAAGGCTACTCTAAGGTCTCCTGGAAGCCTTCTCTTCTGCAGGCTGAAGAACCCCAACTCTCTCAACCTGTCCTCACAGGAGAGCTGCATCTTGGTGGCCTCCTCTGGCCCCTTTCCCACACTTCCATGTCTTTCCTGTGCTGGGGGCTCCAGAACTGCATACAGGACTCCAGATGGAGTCTGAGGAGAGCAGAGTAAAGGGGTAGAATCCCCTCCCTTGCCATGCTGCCCACACTGCTCTTGATGCAGCCCAGCACACAGTTGCTGTCTGGGCTGCACTCACACTGCAGCCTCATGTTGAGCTTTTCATCAACCCAGACCCTCAGGTCCTTTTCCTCAGGGCTGCTCTCAGCCATTCCCCACCCAGCCTGGAGTTGTGCTTGGGATTGTGCCTACCCAGGTGCAGGACCTTACACTTGGCCTTGTTGAATCTCATGAGGTTGGCCTGGGCCCACTTCTGCAGCCTGTCCAGGTCCTTCTGGATGGATCCCTGCCCTCTAGCAAGTCGACTGTGCCACACAGCTTGGTGTCATCTGCACACTTGCTGAGGCTGCACTGATTCCTCTGTTCATGGCACTGACAAAGATGTCAAACAGCACTGGTGCCAGCACTGACCCCTGAGGGACACNTCCAGTCCATGTTTTTCCAGTTTGGTGACCAGGATGCCATGTGGCACAGAGTCAAATGCCTTACTCAGGTCCAGGTAGATACCATCAGTTGCCCTTCCCTTGTCCAATGTTGCTGTGACTTCATCATAAAAAGCCACTAAATTTGTCAGGCAAGATCTGCCCTTGGTGCAACCATTGGTGGGTATGACCAATCACCTCTGCTTTCCTTTCAATTCGCCTTAGCAGAACTTTCAGCAGGATCTGCTCCATGATCTTGCCAGGCACAGATGTGTAAAAAAAAAAAAAAAGTTCCACATAGCCTCTGGCAGATGTGTTAAAAAAAAAAAGACCCACATAACCTCTGGCAGATGTGTATACCCTCTACCTGTGGGAACCTGCACGTTGAAATAGTGTTTTACGAAATCACACTGCAGTGTGACCTAAAAAATCAAATTTTGTGATGTGCCAGAGGAAGAAAGCACGCACACACACACACAAAATGACTGTTGCACCTCCTCCTTAGCAGTTCAGAGATGACTTTATTGGGAACTATTCCTTTGTGCCTTCTGCAGTGTGCTGGTTTGAGGCTAATTGGAGTATTTTAATAGAGAAAATTACACTATAGGCTGTGAAAGGAAAACATGGGGATGTCTGCTGCACTCATAGGCTTGCTGAGATGTTTAAGAACAGAACTCAAAACACAGATAACACAGTCAGTCTCTGGGGCACAACGTCTCGGGCGGTCTAGCTTCTGGCTTCTCTCTGCTGATTAATCTCACTAACCACTTTCCTTCTAACCCACCTGGCTGATTCTCCAAGCTCATCTTGCAAGTAAGACAAACCTTGGAGTAAGGTATAGGGGTGGGGAGAAGGTGGAAGGGTGGTTGGGAGCCCCTCCTGGGGTCTCTGATTTCTGGGAGGGGAGTTGTGTTTCTGTATTCCCTTTAACTTGTCTATGTCTGTAACTATTCCTGTCTGTTGTGTCTATCTCTGCTTGTACATTGTGCTGAGCTGTAAACAGAGCTTCAGTCCTTAACTTCCTGCTGGCTGAGTTCTAGTCTGGGTCATTTTACAAAGTGTGGAGGGTGGGGAACTCCCAAACCATCACATGCAGCAAGCTGCTGTTTGTGCTGTCGTTGATGCTTCTGGATGTATATGGAGAAACGTGGCCAGACTCCACCGAGGTAACAGCAGAATCCCCTTTATTACAGGCAGGGCTACTTTTTCATGCTACAACACAAGCAGGGCACTAACATAGTACAGACGACATACAACCTTGTTTCTCTAACAGACTCTTCCCCTCCATGCCTTGTGTTTTCCCCCAGGGCCACCTGACTTGTTACCTTAGCTGGCCTGTTATAGAATCATAGAATCATAGAATGGTAAGGTTGGAAGGGACCTCAAGGATCAGCTAGTTCCAACCTCTTGCTGTAGGCAGGGACACCTCCCACTAGTACGGGTTACACAAGGCCTCATCTTAGCCTTCCCTTCCGCTCTGTAACTCCTGTGAACCAGCAGAGCTTACTTTCAACACATTGTTTTTGTGTCTTGGATTCCTCTTTCTTGCATTCCTACAGCTTTACATGGTTGTGCTGGTTTGAGGCTAACTGGAATATTTTTAACAAAAATAATTAGATTATAGGCTGTAAAAAGAGTCATAGAATCATTGAATCATAGAATCACAGAATCATAGAATCACAGAATCACAGAATCATAGAATCATAGAATCACAGAATCATAGAATTACAGAATCACAGAATCATAGAATCACAGAATCATAGAATCATAGAACAGTTTAGGTTGGAAGGGACCTCAAAGATCATCCAGTTCCAACCCTCTGCCATAGGCAAGGACACCTCCCATTAGAACAGACCTCATCCAGTCTAGCCCTGAACACCTCCAGGGGGGGAACATCCACAACCTCCCTGGGCAGCCTCTTCCAGTGTTTCACCACTCTCACTGTAAAGAACTTCTTCCTAATATCTGGTTTATATCTCCCCTCTTCCAGTTTAAATCCATTACTCCTTGTTCTGTCATTACAAGACCTTGTAAATAGAATCACAGAATCAAGAAAAACACTGATGATGTCTACTTCACTCATAGGCTTGCTGAGGTGTATAAGAACAAGGACACAAACACAGATAAGACACAGAGTCTTGTTCTCCTTAGCTGCTGGCTTGGTCTGGACCTCTCTGCTAACCTAACTAACCACCTTTCCTTCCAATCTCCCTGGCTGAGCCTCCAAACTCACCTTGCACATAGGCAGACCCTGGGGTAAGGCAGAGGGGTGGCGAGAAGGTGGAAGGGTGGTTGGGAGCCCCTCCTGGGGACTGATTTCTGGGAGGCGGATTGTGTTTCTGTATTCCCTTTAACTTGTCTATGTCTGTAAATAGTCTTGTATATTGTGTGTATATCTCTGCTTGTACATTGTGCTGAACTGTAAATAAATCTTCAGTCTTTAACTTCCAACTGTCTGAGTCTCATCTGGGTGATTTTACAAAGTGTGTGTGTGGGAATTCCCAAATCATCACCATGGTGCAGCCCATTCTGAGCTGTCACTTACCTCTGGGTGCCTTTCCATGCTCATGAGGTGCTTGATGCAAAATTAACAGGGCTGAGGCGCTTCTAATCTTAAAAAGGACGCCGCACACCACAAGGCAGCAACCACCTTCTGAGTCAAGCCCCAGTTTTTATCAAACAAAAGCAATATGTTTTTGAAAGGGTCGTTGTCAGGAGCAGGCTATACGACCACCTTGCCTGACTGATTGGAGAATTTTTCATTGCTGTGGTGACCTTGAAGGCAGTGATGCCTGGAATGTCCCTCGGACCATGTCATGGGTGCTCCGGCAAAGATCTATCGTTAGATCAATTACTAAAAGCAATGGAACATCTGATCCTACCCTTGAAATTAACCAGGAAAAGTAGGTCAGCACACCTTCAGCTGACACCATGAAGTATTATGCTCTCAATGACCCAGGAAGGAAAGCGCTAATGATTGATGGGAAGAGATATTTAAATGAGAAAGTTGAAGCACACTAGAATTAAGTACGTCAGGATGATCAAGCAACTCCAGACAGCCAAGATAACAGCAGTTGTGGCCAGATTCCTCACATGACTTTATTCCTCCTTAAACAAGTAATATTTATCATGAAAAAAAAAAAAAAAAAAAAAAAGAGAGAAAATATTTAGAATTCAAGGATCAAACAGTCTTTTCAGAAGGCAACCTTTTCTTTCCTCCTTCTTTGTTTTCTAATAGCACCCTTTTGGTTTCATTAGCCATCAGTCTCTATATGTTATAGGAAATAGAATCCTAGAATCATAGAATGGTAAGGTTGGAAGGGACCTCAAGGATCATCTAGTTCCAACCCCCTGCCATAGGCAGGGACACCTCCCACTAGTACAGCTCACTCAAGGCCTCATCCAACCTGGCCTTCAACACCTCCAGGGAGGGAGCAGCCACAACCTCCCTGGGTAACCTGTGCCAGTGTCTCACCACCCTCACTGCAAACAACTTCCTCCTAATATCCAGTCTAAATCTCCCCTCTGCCACTTCAAACCCATTGCCCCTCATCCTGGCATTACAAGAGTCTGTTGGCATCTCTTCTGGGTGGTTGAAAACACTTAAAACTGGTGTCAGAAGAAAGTCTGCAGGATGTCACTGCCATCAGATTTAAGAACACTCTTTACAGAGGGTGCTTTGGAACCATTGTTCTGCTCAGAATTAAAAAACAACTGGGGAAAATGAATAAAATTCTTGTGATGATGAAAGAGTGTCTTGGGGGTGTCAGCTGATGGTAATCTCAACATGAGCAGCCAACAGTTGCTGGTAGACCAGGAGGCCAAGGGTGTCCTGGGATGCACGGAGAGAAGTGTGACCAGCAGGACAGGGAGGGGATTCTGCCCCTCTGCTCTGCTCTGCTCAGACCCTGCCTGCAACACTACCTCCAGTTCTGGGGTTCCCAGCACAAGAAGGACCTGCAGCTGCTGGAGTGGGTTCAGAGGAGTCCACAAAGATAGAATCATAGAATGGTAAGGTTGGAAGGGACCTCAAGGATCATCTAGTTCCAACCCCCTGCCATAGGCAGGGACATCTCTCACTAGTACAGGTTACTCAAGGCCTTGTCCAACCTGGTCTTGAACACCTCCAGGGAGGGAAGATGATAATATGGTTGGAGAACCTCCTCTGTGAGGACAGGCTGGGAGACTTGAGGCTGTTCAACCAGAAGAGAAAGCTCCAGGGACATCTAATAATGACCTTCCAATACCTAAAAGGGGGATGCAAGAAAACTGGGGAGGGACTTTATACAAGGGTTTGTAGTGGTAGGATGAGAAACAATGGTTTGAAGCTGAAAGAGGGGAGATTGAGACTTGAAATGAGGAAGAAATTATTTCCAGTGAGGATGGTGAGACATTGGAATGGGTTGCTCAGGCGGGTTGTGGATTCCCCCTCTCTGGAGGTGTTTATGGTGAGGTTGGGTGGGGCCTTGAGCAACCTGGGCTGGTGGAAGGAGACCCTGACTGGGAGGGTCTGAACTAGATGTCTTTGAAGGTCTCTTCCAACCCAAACCATTTTATGAATCTCTGAATCTCCTAAGGATAGGGAAGGTATTTTTTAATGATTCCAGGGTGAAGAGCTCAGTATTTAGAAACCACTTAGAGCTGCTGTTTTGGTTGCATGCAGGCAGCAGCACAGACCTCTAGGAAAAGCATTGTAGAAGTACTCCATCGGTTTTTACTTCCATTTCCATTGGATTGCAATGAAAATGGACCATACAGACTTTGAGGGAAGACACCACAGACGTTCACATTATCCACTAAAGACTGTGAAGAGTCCCAGACTGTGAGGGCAGGGTGATTTCCTGATCTTGTTCCAGATAAAGGTGTGCTTTTGCTGCAATGTGTCACAGATGATGCAATGCCTCATCCAAGCTTTGGTGAGACATTGGCACAGGTTGCCCAGGGAGGTTGTCGTTGCTCCCTCCCTGGAGGTGTTGAAGGCCAGGTTGGAGGAGGCCTTGAGTGAGCTGTACTAGTGGGAGGTGTCCCTGCCTATGGCAGGGAGTTGGAACTAGATGATCCTTGAGGACCCTTCCAACCTTACCATTCTATGATTCTATGATTCTACAATTCTATGCTTTCTGGGACAAGCAATGGAAGCGAAGGAAGGTGAAGTATCTTGGCACTCTCTTATCAGACTGATGTTTCTTTTTGCCAAGTCTGGGAAGGAGACTAAACTTGCGCTTGTCTTTTCTGTGACAAGTGCCAAAAAGTCATTGGAAGCCCCAGTGACAGCACTTGGAGTAGCCAGGGATTTTAGGCAGTTAATGTGCTTGCAAATTTGGGACTCAGTTGGTTTCAATTAAAGTGACCTAGTTTCTGTATTCAGCAATTAAAGGCACATCTGCCATAGGATATTTATAATTTAGAACTGGAAGTTTACTACATCAACCATTTCTTGGTCTGCTAGGAAGAAAATTTACAGTCTGTTTTTCTAAAGCATTCTCTGCTGAGGCAAACATTGCTTACTCCACTGAGCATTTTGAATGGGGCTGGGAGAAATATGAAACACCTACACAGAAGATTAAACCCAACGTCCTACAGCTTGACTGACTCTTGGAACTGAATGTACCTTTAGTTTTGTTTTTATTGTCATGAAAATGCCTAACTTTGATGCCAGTCCTTACAAACTCCTACTGTGGAATTGTTCCATTTTATGTCGTTGTCAGAGCAGCTGGAGTGGAGTGGACAGGGCGCTGTGAGCGTGAGCAGCGAGACTGTTTCAGTGTGCTTCAGTGTTGAATGCAGGCAAAAGTGGCTGTGAGCAGAACTTTTAATGTTCTTTCCTGCATTTGTAGCTGTAGTTGATGTAGTATCTAAGGGTAAATCTTCAGTTGGGACAACTGATTAACTGACTGTCAAGCCCTATTAACCACAACCTCGAATTAATGAATTGAAGCAAAAATTACCTTCACTTCTCAGACTTCTCAGAGGTATCTCAGGGTATTTTCAACTTTTCCTTAATGGATTCTAGGCAGCATTTTGGATCAGTGTGTGATTCAGGGCATATTTTAGGATAGGCTGAGGGAGCTGAGGTTGGTAGGCCTGGAGGAGACAAGGTTCTGGGAGGGACCTGCTTTCCAATCCCTGAAGGCTGTAGACAGACTTTTGCTGAGGGTGTCTGAAGACAGGACAAGGGGGAATGGTTTGAAACTGAGAGAGAGTAGAGTTAGGCTGGAGCTGAGGAAGAAGTTCTTCAGCAGGAGGATAGTGAGACTCTGGAACAGGTTGACCAAAGTGGCCATGAATGCCTCCTCTATGGAGGTGTTTAAGGCCAGGTTGGATTAGGCCCTAGGCAACCAAGCCTAGTTGAAAGGTGTTTCTGTCCATGTCATGTGGGTTGGAGTTGATGGCTGTGGTGAAACCTCATCTTGAGTACTGCCTTCAGTTTTGCACTCCCCAGTTCAAGAGGGACAGGGATCTGCTGGAGAGAGTCCAAGGGAGGGCTACAAGGATGATGAGGAGACTGGAGCACTGCCTGGTGAGGAAAGGCTGAGGGGCCTGGGGCTGCTTAGTTTGCAGAAGTCTGAGGAGGGATTTAATAAATGTTTATCAGTATCTGAGGGCTGGGGGTCAGGAGGTGGTGGGGACAGGCTCTGCTCACTTGCTGCCTGGGACAGGACAAGGAGCAATGGATGGAAGCTGCAGCACAGCAGGTTCCAGCTCAACACAAAGGGCAACTTCTTGACTGGAAGGGTCCCAGAGCCCTGGCACAGGCTGCCCAGAGAGGTTGTGGAGTCTCCTTCTCTGGAGCCTTTCAAGGCCTGTCTGGATGTGTTCCTGCATGCCCTGAGCTAGATTGTCTGGTCCTGCTCTGGCAGGGGTTTGGACTGGATGATCTCTTTGGGTCCCTTTCAACCCCTGACATCCTGTAAGCCTGTGATTCTGTGACCTCTGAGATCCAACCTGAGCCAACCTGAGATCCATCTGTGATTCTGTGATATTCCACACCCCAGATATTACATTCCAAACATCTGTTGACATTGTTATCCAGACAGGTTGTGGAGACTCCAAGCCTGCAATTGTCCAAAGCTAAGATGGATGGTGCCTTGAGCAACCTGGTCTAGCAGCAGATATCCCTGCCCGTGGTAAACTGGATAGTCTTCCAGATCACTTCCAACCCAACCCATTCTATGAGTCTGTGATCGAAGAGCAAATTGATTTCATAGAACATGAGTTGAGTTCTGCCAGGTATGGCTCAAAAAGGTTTTGTGTCCATCTTCTTTCTGCCAGCATGTTGCTGCTTCTTATCCCCACGGTCCTTAATAAAGCAAAGGATGCTATAGAATCATAGAATCACAGAACACATCTGACTGGAAGGGACTCTCAAAGATCATTTTCTGATAGTGTGATGATTTTATCTTTCCAGAGAAGGTGTCAAAGCTATGCAGAAATAATTTCAGTTCATATTGGAAGAAATTCTGAATTTTCTCTTGAAAATATATTTTTTTTAATGGCTGGTGTATGATGATTTATTTTTCTCTTTGCTGTTACTACCCTCACTCACTTGGTGTTTTTTTAACATCCTGATCAAAACCAGTAAAGCTTTTGCTATCTGAGCTAAAATAAACAGTGAGAGAACCCCAGTGGAGCTGCATGTGGGTAACCAGACTGTGGTGATTAGCCTGATCTAACTCAGTTGCTCTCCACATGGAGCTCATTGCTCTTTTTGGGAAGCACCTCTGAAATTAGCTGTGCTCTGCATGCTTCAAACATCCAGGTCCAACCCATTCATTTATATTGCTAAATAAAGCAAGCAAGAAGAGCAGAAGCAACAACTCTGCTTGTCCTCTTAACTCATCACTCATGCAAGTAGGGATATCCATACATTAAATCAGATTTAAACCTTTCCTCCCAAAGGAAATGTGCCTACCTAAGGTATGAAAAGCTCTCAGCATTAGCAGTTGGTGTCCTCTTCAGAAGCATAAAAGGCTGCTGTGGTAAGGTGAGTACTTAGACAACTGCAATATTATTAGTCAGTGGGAGCCACGAACATCAAAACCATGACATGCAAAGAGAGATGCAGACAGTGTCTGCCTGAAGTATGTACACCAGAATAGAACCACTGAATCATAGAAATGCTTTAGTTGGAAAAGATCTTTAAGATTACCAAGTCCAGCCATTCTCTAACTTCACCAAGGCTGGGGCTAAACCATGGCCCTCAGCATCACATCTTTGGCTGCTCCCTCCCTGGAGATGCTCAGGGCCGGGTTGGACGGGGCCTTGGGTGACCTGTGCTAGTGGGAGGTTTCCCTGCCTATGGCAGGGGGTTGGAACTAGATGATCCTTGAGGTCCCTTCCAACCTTAACCATTCTATGATTCTATGATCTTTGCCTCTTTCAAACAACTCCAGCAATGGCAATGCAACCATTGCCCTGGACAGTCTGTGCCAGTGGTTGAAAACTCTTTCATTGAAGAAGTTTCTTGTAACAGTCAATCTAAACCCCTCCTGGTGCAACTTGAGGTAATTTCCTCTCATCCCATCACTTGTTGCTACAGAGAAGGGACCAACCACTACCTTTCAGAGAGCTGTAGAGCCTCCTCTTCTCTAGACCAAACACCCCCAGTTCCTTCAGCTGCTCCTCCCCAGCCCTGTTCTCAGACTCTTCACCAGCATCATTGCCCTTCTCTGGACATACTCCAGCCCCTCAATGTCCTTGGAGTGAGGGCTTCAAAACTGAACCCACTGCTCAAGGTATGGTCTCACCAGTGCTGAGTCCAGGGAGACAAACATTTCCCTGCTCCTGTGGGTCACACCAATGCTGGTGGCCTTCTTGGTCACCTGGACACATGCTGGTTCATCTTCAGCCAGCTGTTGACCAACACCCTAAGGTCTTTCTCTGCTGGGTAGCTCTGCAGCCACTCTGCCCCTAGCCTGGAGTGTTCATGAGGTTGTTGTGACCAAAGTGCAGGACCCAGAACCTAGCTGTGTTGATTCTCATAAACTGCCCCCAGCCCATCCACCAGCTCATGTGGGTCCCTCTGTAGATCTTCCCTCTACTCTTCAGCAGATCTTCAGCAGATCAACACTTGTGCTCGTATTTATGTCACCTGCAAAGTCAGTGGACATGCTGTCAACCCCTTCATCTAGATCATTGATTACAGAACCACAGACACATCCAGATTGGCAAAGCCCCTCAGGACCACCAAGTCCAACCCTACTCTACAAGATTCACCTTAAACTATATCCCTAAGTTTCACACCCAAATGGCCCTTAAACACACCCAGGCTGAGTGACTCCACCACCTCCCTGGGCAGCTCATTCCAGTCCCTGACCACTGTCTCCATGAAAAACTTTATCCTAATGTCCAATCTAAACCTCCTCAGTCTCAACCTGAGGCCATTCCCCCTTGTTCTGTCTCCAATTACCTGTTGAGAAGAGCCCAGCAGCAGCCTCTCCACAATGTCCCTTTAGGTAGCTGTAGACAGCAATGAGCTCTGCCCTCAGCCTCCTCTGTTTCACACTAACCATCCCCAGCTCCCTCAGTCACTCCTCATCAGATTAATTCTCCAGGCCCTTCCCCAGATTCCTTGTCCTCCTCTGGACCCACTCCAGCACCTCCACATCTCTCTTGAATTGCAGTGCCCAAACCTGAATGCAACATTCAAGGCACTACAAAGCTCAGACCATAATTAGTAACTGTGTGTTTTGAGGAGTGATTAATTCCAGGCACCTATTTCCCAGCCCACTGGAGATACAGCAAGAGTTTTTAGTATAATTAGACTTTGAATGCCAAGGTTGTGATCAATAAGAATTAAAAGACCACATGCAAAAGCTGTATTTATAGAATTTATGTGATTTGCTTACCTGTGGCAAAGCCTCAGGCATGCAAATCACCTGCTTACCCGTGTTAGGACCATGAAGAACTCTCCTTCCCTTCTTGCTTTATCTAATAGTTATCTCATAATTCTAATTTTCCATGTTTGCCTGTATTTATTTGGTTTGCATTGAGTTTGGCAGGTGTCAATTTAATTAATAACCAAGCAAATGACATTCTAGATTTGCTTTGGATAGCAGTTCAATGCCTCCTATTGATTTTCATTATTGGACTAGATGTTGTCATCATTATTACTGTGTGGCATGCTTCAGGCAGGCTTTGAATTAACCAGCAGTGTTTCAGTGTAGGGAGTTTTTGTCTTTTGGCATGGGAGTTGTATTTTAGTTCAGCAGCAAACCATTTTTATATCCTTTTAGTTTTGGTTTTTTTTTTTTTTTTTGAGTTTGCTTTTTAGTTTGGTTTTGGTTTTGGTTTTGTTTGGTTTTGGTTTGGTTTGGGTTTGATTTGTTTTTTGTTTCATTTTGGTTTGGTTTTCATAGAATCATAGAATGGTAAGGTTGGAAAGGACCTCAAGGATCATCTAGTTCCAACCCCCTGCCATAGGCAGGGACACCTCCCACTAGTACAGTTCACTCAAGGCCTCCTCCAACCTGGCCTTCAACACCTCCATGGAGGGAGCAGCCACAACCTCCCTGGGCAACCTGTGCCAGTGTCTCACCACTCTCACTGTAAAGAACCTCCTCCTAACATCCAGTCTAAATCTCCCCTCTGTCAGTTCAAACCCATTGCCCCTTGTCCTGGTATTGCAAGACCTTGTCAATAGTCCCTCCCCAGCCTTCCTGTAGGCTCCCTTCAGATCCTGGAAGGCTTTGTTTTGTTTTGTTTTGTTTTGGTTTGGTTTGGTTTGGTTTGGTTTTGGTTTGTTTTGGTTTTGGTTTGTTTTGTATTGGTTTGGTTTGGTTTGGTTGCTTTGGGTTATGTGTTTTTTGGTGGCTTTCTGAATAAAACCCCAACAACACCAATTGTGTTACAATTAACACAAAATGCTTCCCAACATTTTGGTTTATTCATATGAAGATGATCAGAGGGCTGGAGATCCTCCCCTATGGGTACAGGCAGAGAAAGTTGGGGCTGTTCATCCTGGAGAAGAAAAGGCTCCATGGAGACCTTAGACCAGCCTTAAAGTACCTGAAAGGGCTGCAGGAGAGCTGGGGAGGGACTTTTGCAAGGGTTTGTAGTGCCAGGATAAGAGGCAATGGATTGAAGCTGGGCAGATTGAGACTGGAGATGAGGAAGAAATTCTTGAGAGTGAGGGTGGTGAGACACTTGTGCAGGTTGCCCAGGGAGGCTGTGGATGTTCAAGGCCAGGATGGATGAGGCCTTGAGCAACCTGGGCTGGTGGGAAGTGCCCCAGCCCATGGCAGGGGGTTGGAGCTGGATGAGCTTTAATCACAGAATCACAGAATATCAGGGGCTGGAAGTGACCTCAAAAACTTACCCAGTCCAACAACCCTGCCAGAGCAGGATCTCTTATAGCAGATCACACAGGAACACATCCAGGCAGGTCTGGAATATCTCCAGATTGGGAGACTCCACTCCTTGGGCAGCCTGTTCCAGTCTTCTGCCACCCTCATGGTGATAAAATTCTTCCTTATGTTTAAATGAAACTTTCTATGCTTTAAGGTCCCTTCCAACCCAAACTGAATCCATGAAAACAGTGGAATTATTATAATTTTTACTCTACCAAATTTATTCAGCATATGCAAATAATGCAATGTTGGGGAATACAGTGGATGAGGTCTGATGGTTCTTCATGTGCACTCCCCTTGCTTTTCTCCACAGTAAAAGCAGCAGGCTCTTCACAGTTAGATCAGTTACAGGATTATAGCCTGCCCCACTGAGCCATGGAGGGAAACTAATCTTGGTGTGGACACAACTGACAACAGAGGAATTCCTGAGTATGTTCAAAACCTCTGTAACTCCAGGAAATTGGACATCTTGTGTTACATTTTACCTGCCTGTGGTTCCCCTGGGAGAGAATGTTTTTGTGCAGAAGTGACAGAATTGAAGAACAGTATAGACTTCTTTCTACTTTTTCCTCTGAAAGATTTATTTGTTCCTGGTGCAGCTAGCACCTTGTAGGAAGATAGAAATCCCTCTCCAACATTCCTGTAGCCCCTTTAGGTACTGGAAGGCTTCAATTCATTGCCCCTCATCCTGTCACTCCCAGTCCCTATCAAAAGTCTCTTCCTGACTTTCTTTTAGGCCCTTTTCAGGTACAGTACGACAGCTCTCAGGTCTCACTTGAGCCTTCTTTTCTCCATGCTGAACAGCCCATAATCTCCCAGCCTGTCCCCACAGAGGAGCTTCTCCAGCCCTCTGATCATCTTCACAGCCTCCTCTGGACCCTCTCCAGCAGCTCCAGGTCCTTGTTGTGCTGGAATCTCAGCTCAGAATCTCAGAATTGGAGGCAGTGCTGCAGGTGAGGTCTGAGCAGAGCAGAGCAGAGCAGAGGGGCAGAATCCCCTCCCCGTGCTGCTGCTCTCACTGCTCTGCCTGCAGCCAGCACACAGCTGCCTCTGGGCTGCCAGTGGCCAGTGCTGGCTCCTGGGCACTTTGGCACCAACTGACACCCCCAAGGCCTTCTCCTCCAGACTGTTCTCAGCCACTCCTCACTCAGTCTGATGATTTTAAAGCTTATTGTGAACCTGCAATTGGCATATCAACCTCAACTGTTTACATGGGTTCAGATTAGACTCAGCTCTTTCAAATATGGACAAGGGGTTTAGAAACAGATGGATACTCAAGGCTAAGGCTTGAAGTTTTCATAGAAGGGTGAAGGTTGGAAAGGACTGTCCAACATCCTGCTCAATCAAGGTCACTTACATCACTACTCTAGAAGCAGAAGTCCTTAGTAATGTTGGAGTGTCTGAAAAAAACCAGAGACAAAGAACTGCTCTACAATTGGGCCAGATCCAGAAAAGGGGTGAGAAATTTTGGGAGGAAAATTACTTTCCTTCCCTAGAGCTGTTATGGAAAATATGTTTACTCTGAGAGAGTCTTCTTATCTACATGCAAAAACATGGGGCTAAACTAAGGGAAACCACTGTCAATGTAGCTCCAAACAGGTGCTAAGGTAGGAAGGAGCACCTCATTTTCAGGGTGGGCTAAAATACCTAATTAAAGTAATAACATCTAGTCACTCTGGAGGACTTTCCCCAAACTTCTTTCTCTCTGAATTTCACATATTTGACACCTTGTTTTGACAGTTCATCTGGTGATATCAATATGTCACATTAGGCAATAATTAGGAAGCGTGATGTATTCCAGCAGAATGAGTCATCCTGATGGCATGTCAGATCCAACACATCCCAAATTAAAGTTCCTAAAAACATGGTGATTAAAACTTTCATTTAAACAGCTTTGCCTGGCTTGGATTATCTGCATTTGCTGTCGCTGCTCCTTCTGGGTCCTTCAGAGGGCTGCAGCAGCTCTCCTATGAGGACAGGCTGAGAGAGTTGGGGCTCTGCAGCCTGGAGAAGAGAAGGCTTCCAGGAGACCTGATAGGAGCCTTCTAGTATCTGAAAGGGGCCTACAGGAAGGCTGGGGAGGGACTATTGACAAGGTCTTGCAATGCCAGGACAAGAGGCAATGGGTTTGAACTGGCAGAGGGGAGATTTAGACTGGATGTCAGGAGGAAGTTGTTTGCAGTGAGGGTGGTGAGACACTGGCACAAGTTGCCCAGGGAGGTTGTGGCTGCTCCCTCCCTGGAGGTGTTGAAGGCCAGGTTGGAGGAGACCTTGAGTGAGCTGTACTAGTGGGAGGTGTCCCTGCCTATGGCAGGGGGTTGGAACTAGATGATCCTTGAGGTCCCTTCCAACCTTACCATTCTATGATTCTGTGATTCACAACCTACTTCTCTTGACTCAGCTCCCACTTGAAGTCAACACACAACAGGTAACAAGGATGTGTAAAAAAGAAGAGTAAAATGTAGGGTGAAACATTAAAAAGGAGTGATACTGAATACACTAAATGAAAGACCCTGGACTCATCTCCCAAGGGAAGCAGTGGATACTCCTACACTGGTCAGGTTTAAGACTCAACTTGACACAGTGCTAGATCACAGTATCACAGTATCACCAAGGTTGGAAGAGACCTCAAAGATCATCAAGTCCAACCCATTACCACAGCTCTCAAGACTAGACCATGGCACCAAGTGCCACG
>VWZE01010644.1:89945-101992 GCA_013396675.1 Eubucco bourcierii
CCCCCCCCCTTAAATCTTCTGTTGTGGTTATTCCTTTTGTCAAGGGTCAGGGCTCAGCTGGTCACCAAGCAAATGACAGAGGCTCTCTATGAACCCTTCTACTTCCCAAAGGGAAGAGAAAGGGAGTAAGGGAGAGAGAGTCAGAAAATTAAACTACTTTAATGAAAATAGTAACAATAAAATTAAACATATACCAATAAACACAAACCCAACATCTAATCCAACCCCTGATGGCAATTGGTTACTGTTACCAATGGTGCTGTGGCAGAAATTCCAGACTGGACTGAGCAGCAGATGGGAACTGGATTCAGGATCTGGATTCTGGAACAGGATTCAGGAACTTGTGGATGGGGATTGAAGGCAGAACAGAGAGAGCCCTCCTCAGATACTGACCAGGAGAGGTTTGACCCTGGTGACCCCCCCAGCTTCACACCAAACATGATGTCCATGGGCAAGGATCCCTTGTTGAGCAGTGTAGGCTCAGCTGAACTGTCTGCTCCTCCATTTTTCCTCTGTAGCCCAAGGTGGCACACAAGATGTGGCAGTGCCCTTAGTCTGCAGCTGTGCCCTTGGCAGCAGCTGTCCCCATCAGTTGTCACTGCTAGCAGCAGCCCCTGGCTGTGCCAACCTGCCCTGAGCTGCAGAATGTGCTGGCCCTGAGCAGAGGCTGGGCAGGAACAGCACTGAGCAGAACCAACTCTGGGCTAGCTCACACCAGGACACCTCCATATTGTGACTCAAGGTTTTGACTAAGGGGATTCAATTCTTTAAGCACTTCAGTCAGAAAACGATAATCAGCTATGCAGAGACTGCCTCCTAAAGAAAGCAAAGAAAAAACCATCTCTGCCACACTGAAGACAGACTCCTTCACCCTCTGCTGCAAGTTCAGTTCATTTGCCAGCTGAGTATTATCATGAAAACCCAAGAAGTGAGAACCAGAAGAGGCTGTTACAAGATTAGATTATAAGAAAATCAGAGGATTCAGAAGTGTTGACAGTTTTCCCAAGTTCCTCCTCGGAGTAATTTAAAATCATTTCTGCTTTAATAATGTGCTAGTGGATGAGGACCTGTGCCACCTGGCATCCCTTGCCAAACATACCCACTCTTACACCCCATGAACTCTTTGAGTGGAGTCATCCTTTATGTAAGACTGCAGTGATAACCTGATCAGGACTGTTCGAAGCTGAAATGATTTCTAAGCAGGACAAGTGTTTTTGTCCACCTGCTCAGCAGTGAGACACCTTCTTGAGAAGTGCATGGAGAATGTGATTTGGTTATTAATCTTTTTTTTTTTTAACACATCTTGGCTATTCCCTTACAACAGTCAGGGTTTGTCAGTGCAGGTTCTGTGCAGAGGATGAAAATAACCACAAAGAGGCGGGGCCACGCTCCGTAGGTGTTGGGTTTTGGGGGTTTTTTTGAGTGTTTTGGGGTTTGTTTTTTTATAATCACTTCAGTAACAGAGAAAAGTTGCACTTCACATCTGTTCATCCCAAAACAGTTTTCTATTCTGTATAAATGGATAGCAAAGGTTTGCAGCCATGCTCTGGGAGAGAGGTTCATTATCTCTTACAGTAACTACCTGGAAGGAAACCTACTGGTGTTCATAGAGTCATAAAATGGTTTAGGTTGGAAGGGATGTCAAAGATTATCCAGTTCCAACCCCCTGCCATAGGCAGGGACACCTCCCACTAGAATAGGTCGCTCAAGGCCTCCTCCAACCTGGCCTTCAACACCTCCAGGGAGGGAGCAGCCACAACCTCCCTGGGCAACCTGTGCCAGTGTCTCACTATCCCCACTGTAATGGACCTCTTCCTAACATCAGTCACAGAATGCTAGAGGTTAGAAGGGATCTCTGGAGATCATCCTGTCTTCCCTCACCCCCAGTTCCTTCTCTGCAGAATCAAATCAGCTCCTAAATCCCTACTGGTGCACAATGTTGTTCCTCCCCAGGTGCAGGACTCTACACTTGATCTTGTTGGACTTCATGAGTTTCATCTCAGCCCAGCTCTGCAGCCTGTCCAGATGCTGCTGAAGTGCAGCATAGCCTGCCAGGTTGCCAGTCACAGCAGGTGAGGAATGTTCTCCTAGGGTCAAATGCAAGTGAGATTGATCACTAGAGGGAAGCTCCAACCTGACTCTGCCTAAGGCCTTTCTGAAGCCCACAGATTAGCAGAGTTTCCTTCAGAACAGGTCCTTTTGACCTTGCTGTTTCCAGATTGGATCCTGAATTCTGCTTTCCACTTCTCAGTCAGCTTGGAGGGAATGTCAGTGGCCTGGGTCTGGAGGTGCTAGATCCTGCTTGCTGCTGCGTGTGAGGAAGGGCAGCTCGTGTTAGATGTCAGCTCCCTGATGGCCTGGGCCCCTGTCTGGAGGACGGACGGGGTCAGTGGTCAGGCTGGCAGCTGTCCATTTCGAAAGGGTAGCTTTCAAACTTAACCTTAAAAAAGAGTCTCCTGGGATTTACATCTGCTCTTTAAATCCTCTGACATCCCTATTTCAGCTTCCTAAAGATGATTTCCCCCCACAACCTGGGAACCAGTTCTTTCAGTGCAAAGGGCTGCTGCAGCCAGAATGCCCACTTACTGATTGGTAACTTTGCTATTTACTAAAGCATGGCTCTTTAGTTTTACTTGAAAAGGAAATTGACTGCTCTGGCTCTTTGTCATTGCCTTGTTAACAAGGAGGAGGGAAAGCT
Organism: Eubucco bourcierii; assembly: GCA_013396675.1. NCBI lineage: Eukaryota > Metazoa > Chordata > Aves > Piciformes > Ramphastidae > Eubucco > Eubucco bourcierii. The sequence continues at coordinate 92,644 of VWZE01010644.1, forward strand.
GCCTAATCTCGACATTATGAGAGTTGTTAGAATTGATCCCAAGTGAACTCTGGAGAGCAGAAAGTCAGATCACCTCTTTGTTTTGTTCCAGAGGGTAACCAAAAGGGAATGACAGCCTTCAAGGGACCTATTTTCCACTAGCTGAAAGACTGCATTAAGCAAGCATGTTTAGTGAAGGGTAAAGAGAGTACCAGTGGGAGCGAAAGCTTGCACCACCAGAGCAGGCAGGGGCTCAGAGCAGAGCAGGCAGATGTCTGCTCTGTGTGGAGCTCTCTAAAGAGGCCACGTGGGCCTTGCTGCCTGTTGTAAGCACTGCTGCAGATTGGATCCTCTGCAGCATCCTCTGGGGTGCTTGCTAGAGAAGTGCTACAAACTGGCCTCTTCTAGCTGCTCCTGACATACTAGGAAGAAGTAGTGCCCGTTAATCCTGCTTGCTCAGCACAGGAGGTTTTGGGGAAGGGAGGGTTCTGATGTAGTGATTAAGTTTCTCTATCCAAGCTGGTGTAAAGAGCACCTGAAAATGATGCTGGCATGCTCTTTTCCATGCCAGTTCTCAACATTGTTTCTCTACTGTTGGTGTAAACATGGCCATTGAAAATATTCTAGTCAGCACCTGTGTATTTCCCAGTACGGCAGGGAAAGGTTTTCTTGAGCTCAAAGTTCTTTTTCCCCTTTCTGAGACTTGCCCCATATATAAAGAAATTTCATAGACTCATAGAACTGTTTGAGTTGGAAAATCCCTCTAAGATCAACAAGTCCAACTTGACACTATTATGGTCACAGGTTTAATAACCACGGCCCCAAGCGCCGTGGCCACAGGTTTCTTGAACACCTCCAGGGATGGAGACTCCACCACTCCCCTGGACAGTCTGTTCCAATCCCTGACCACTCCAGCAGCAAAGTAATTTTTCCTGACCTTCAACCTAAACCTCCCCTGGCACAATTTCAGGCCAGTTCCTCTCCTGTCATCTGATACTAGGGAGATGAGACCAACTCCACCTCACTGCAGCCTCCTTTCAGGGCGGTCTCCCCTCACCCTTCTCTTCTCCAGACTTACCAAGCCCAGTCCCCTCAGTTGCTCCTCCCCAGCCCTGTTATCCAGGCCCTCCCCAGCTTTGTAGCCCAATAGGTAATGTGGGTGTGTAAAAAGAGAGGTGCTGTAGGTCACTCCAGTTGTTTCCTCAGTGCAGCATTCAGGGACTGCCCCAAAGTTTTGTTGAAGCCCACTAGAAGTTGTTTCCATTGGCTGCATCTTTGAGAGAAGACAGACAAGGTTTTGTTTCCGTGATATTCCATAATGACTGCTGACAGTCTGACTTTTACTTGACCTATTTAGCTCTTTTACTTTTTTTTTTTTTTTTTTCCTCTATCCTTAGGTATCAGGGAGACCTCAGAGAACCCTTCCAGTACCTGAAACAGGCTGCAAAAAAGCTGGGAGAGACTTTGGCCAGGGCTTGTAGTGACAGGAAGAGGGGTAATGGCTTCAAGCTGGAACAGGGGAGACTGAGACTGGAGTTGAGGAAGAAATGCTTTTAGTGAGGATGGGGAGACATTAGGAAGAAGCTGTCTCCTGCAAGGGTGTTGAGGCACTGGAACAGGTTGCTCAGTAAAGGCGTGGAGGCTGTAAGCCTGGTGGTGTTCCAAACAAGGTCAGATGGGGCCTTGAGCAAACTGGTCTTACAGGAGATTGAAATGAGGAAGAAATGCTTTGCAGTGAGGGTGGGGTGACACTGGCACAGGTTGCCCAGGAAGGCTGTGGATGTCTCCTCCCTGGTGGTGTTCAAGGCCAGGCTAGATGAGACCTTGAGTACCCTGGGCTGGTGGGAGGTGTCCCTGCCCATGGCATGGAGGTTGAATTAGGGTGATCTTCAAGGTCCCTTCCAACCTAAAGCATTCTATGAAGCCAAGAACTTGTCATCTCATCCCACTTGAAGGAAAACTATAGAAAGCAGCAGGAGGCAGATGGTGATTACTTAGAAATAAACAAATTCTAAGCATCTCTTGCTACTATTACAGTTATTTAGAAGTGTGGCTCTCAACCATTAAGAGCCATATGACCCTTCAGCTGTAACCATCTTCTTTGCCAACTGGTTTAAAATAATTATGTAGCAGCTTAAAAAGTTAAAAACTTTTTTTTTTTTTTTTTTTTTTTTAAAGCAAGCAACAGTGTCTTTTCCAGGGCATGTCTACATATCTACAACAAAGAGAATACTCTGAAGGGGAACTTACTCTAAGACAGGATTTTCATCGTGTTGGGACATTTCTTAACAGCATTATTTAAAAGCTTTTTAAAAAACTGCTCTCTCACACCTTTGTTCTTTCTGAGGCAGGGAATGTTGTTGCATATTTAATACCATATTTTAAATGTTTCATATGTTTATGACATGAAATACATGTGCAATATAATCAAGGCTCTTCAAGCCCTGCTGTACCTACTGCACTCCGCTCAGCCTGCAGAAGGAAACTTCTGACCACAGAGGTTGTAAATTGAGGAACACATTCTAGAACTCATTTTTAGGGTCTTTTATATATAGTTTTAATTTATTTCCATGACAAGGAGAGTCCCAATGTATGTCTTCTGGGAATATTGCTGCTTCTTTTACTCTCTCTCTTAAGTTCACCTTATTTATTAAGAAAGTTTTGGACCTAACCCTTAGTAGGTCTACTTGAATTTGAGGAATCTGTTAAAAATGGATAGAGTGAGGTTTGGCCATCATCATCATCTGGATCAGTCACAGAATCACAGAATCACAGAGTGACAGGGGTTGGAAGGCACCTCCAGAGATCACTGAGTCCAAAGGCCCTGCAAAGCAGGACCAGTGAGGGCAGGCCACACAAGAACACATCCAGGTGTGTTTGGAATCTCTCCAAAGAAGGAGACTCCACAACTCCTGCTTCAGGACCCTCACTGTAAAGAAATTTTGTTTACTCCTCAAATATACTATCAAATGACACCAAGGGTGACAGCTTCACACCACTGAGACCAGACCCAAACAAAAACTTGTAATTGAAACTGAAAGGATCCTCCTCTCTCTACTCATACAATCACAGAATCATAGAATCACAGAATCACAGACTCACAGAATCATAGAACCATAGAATCACAGAATCACAGAATCATAGAATCACAGAATCATATAACCATACAATCACAGAATCACAGAACCATAGAATCACAGAATCATATAATCATAGAATCACAGAATCATAGAATGTTCTGGGCTGGAAGGGACCTCCAGAGTTCATCCAGTCCAGCCCCCTGCAGTCAGCAGGGACATCCCCACCAGCCCAGGGCACCCAGGGCCCTCTCAAGCCTCACCTTGAATGTCTCCAGGGAAGGGGCCTCAACCACCTCCCTGGGCAACCTGTTCCAGTGCTCCACCACCCTCATAGTAAAGAACTTGTTCCTAACATCCAATCTCAATCTGCTCCTCTCAAGCCTGAACCCGTTGCCTCTTGTTCTGTCCCTGCAGGCCTTTGCAAACAGCTTCTCTCCATCCTTCCTGTAGGTTCCCTTCAGGTACTGGCAGGCTGCTATTAGGTCCTCCTGGAGCCTCCTCCTCTCCAGGTTGAACACCCCCAGCTCCCCCAGCCTCTCCTCATGGCAGAGCTGCTCCAACCCTCTGATAATTTTTGTGGCCTCCTCTGGACCTGTTCCATCAGAATTTTCATCTCCAGGTTTTTGAGTATGGGTGGGAAAAAACACCAAACACCAAATGAACTCAAAGCAAAGTGAAATAAAAGGGGGATGTTACCAGTTAATTTTTCATTGTACTGTGGATGTTGTAGTGGGGATAAAAAGAAAATCACCTCATGGAACACTTGATTCACTTTCTGAGATTTAAATTAAATCATTGTAGGTTGTCTTCCTTCCTAAAGACTTGTCTGCCCCAAACTAGTTTGCTTTTTTGGTTAGGGTTTTTTTTTACTCTCTTTGAGGTTTTTTTGTTTTGTTTTGTTTTGTTTTGTATTTTTCAACAAACAAATCCAAGTGCAAGGTCTTGCAGATGGACATTGCCAAGCATCAGCCCAGGTTGGGTGGAGAATGGACAGAGAGCAGTGCTTGCGGTGCTGGGTGATGAGAAGCTCAATGTGAGCCAGCAATGCGAGCTGGCAGCCCAGCACCCAATGCTGTCTTGTGCTACATGCCCAGCAGCATGAGCAATAGGGCAGTGCTACCCCTCTGCTCTGTTAGACCTAGCCTGTAGTTGTCTAGCATTGGAGCCTCCAACACAAGAAGGACATAGAACTGGTAGACTGGCTCCAGAGAAGGCCATGAAGAGGAACAAAGGCTGAAGCACCTCTGCTGTGAAGACAGGCTGAGAGAGTTGGGATTGTTCAGTTTGGAGAAGAGAAGGTTGCAGAAAGACCTCCTAGCAGCCCTCCAGCATGTGAGTGGCCTTCAGGAGAGCTGAAAATGAACTTTTTACAAAGGTATGGAGTGACAGGATGAGGAATCATGGCTTCAAAATGGAGGAAGATGGATTTAGATGAGACATTAGGAAGAGGTTCTCCCTTGCAAGGGTGGTGAGGTACTGGAACAGGTTGCTCAGTGAAGCTGTGGAGGCTGCAAGCCTGGTGGTGTTCCAAACAAGGTCAGATGGGGCCTTGAGCAAACTGGTCTTGCAGGAGATTGAGACTGGAGATGAGGAAGAAATGCTTTGCAGTGAGGGTGGGGAGACACTGGCACAGGTTGCCCAGGAAGGCTGTGGGTGTCTCCTCCCTGGTGGTGTTCAAGGCCAGGCTGGATGAGACCTTGAGCACCCTGGGCTGGTGGGAGGTGTCCCTGCCCATGGCATGGAGATTGAATTAGGATGATCTTCAAGGTCCCTTCCAACCTAAAGCATTCTATGAAGCCAAGAGCTTGTCATCTCATCCCACTTGAGGGGAAACTATGGAAAGCACAGGAGGCAGATGGTGATTACTTAGAAATAAACAAATTCTAAGCATCTCTTGCTACTATTACAGTTATTTAGAAGTGTGGCTCTCAGCCACTAAGAGCCATCTGACACCAGGAGGTGCTCCTGGCAGTGAGGTTGGAAGCAGATGATCTCAAGTGTCCCTTCCAACCCAAAGTATTCTATGATTAAGTGATTCATGGTGTATTCTAGAGTGCAAATTAACAATCACCAGCTCTACATGGATCTCCTACCACATGTTGGCAGTGGTTCATCAACTATTTCTCACTCTAAATAAGTGGATCACAGAAGTGAGAACACTCAGTTCTGAAGCAGGGCAAAGTGGCTTTGAACAAAAACTGAGCCATTTACTGGGACTTGCAGAGAAGCATGGGGAAAAGCTTCACCTTTTAAGAGGCTGGTTTTTGGGGTTTTTTGCTGTTTATTTTTCATTAGCTGTTGCCATAATACTAATACTTCAACTTGTGGCTGTCACCCTAGCAGCAGGGACAGATCCTTTTAAGTCTTCATGAAGCAGTGTAATATACTTTGTAAGTCTGAACACCAAACTCGCTCTGCCAATGTGCTGTAACGTTTCAATTTCCTTCCTCTTCTCTCTCTGTTGTTGCTTGCTTTGGTTTCATCACACAAATGTTTGTGTGCCCCCTGGATTATTGTGCAGCTCTAAACACATGTGAATCTAATTACCAAAGTGTTTAACTTGCATTTAGTGCTACATGGGTTTTAATCACCCTCCCAGTCACTTTTAATGGTTACAAGAAAAGCATATCTGGAACGGAGACTTCCCAGACTCTTAAGGATGAACTTTTCCCAGCAATAGTTCAGATGATTTAATTTATTAGCAAATGAATGTTGTGTAAATACTTTTGGATGGGATCCCAGTGTTAATTAACAGAAAGGAAAGGCAAGAGGTTAAAAATTAAACTTGGAGTCTATTAGGTTTTGGGGTGGGGAGAGGGGAGTTTAATACATTTAGCAAGTGATGCATCTTCCCCTCCCCAAAAGCAACCCCAGGTATGTGTATTGCATCTTTTACCTGAGGTTGTCCGAGAAAGGAATTTTTCCTTAGGCTTTGCTTAATTTTCCAAGAACTTTGAAGGCCTGGAGAAGTGCCAGTGTAGGAGTTGCAGAAATGCAACCACTTCTGTGCCTTGGACACAAGGACAGCACAGCATTCCAACAGTCATTGTTCAATCAGGCCACAAAGATGCTCAGAGGGCTGCAGCAGCTCTGCTATGAGGACAGGCTGAGAGAGTTGGGGCTCTGCAGCCTGGAGAAGAGAAGGCTTCCAGGAGACCTTAGAGTAGCCTTCCAGGATCTGAAGGGGGCTACAGGAAGGCTGGTGAGGTACTATTGACACAGTGCTGTGATGACAGGATGAGGAGGAATGGGTTGAAACTGGCAGAGGGGAGATTGAAATTGGATGTTAGGAAGAAGTCGTTTGTAGTGAGGGTGGTGAGACACTGGCATAGGTTGCCCAGGGAGGTTGTGGAGCACAGAATCACCCAATGGGGTCTTTGATTGGGTGATTCTGAGCTCCACGAGCTTTCTGGAGGTGTTCAAGGCCAGGTTGGATGAGGCCTTGAGCAACCTGTTCTAGTGGGAGATGTCCCTGCCTGTGGTGAGGGATTGGAACTGGATGAGCTTTGATGTCCCTTGCAACCTAAACCATTCTAGGATTCTATTTTGGATTTATTATAGAAGGATTTTATTACAGAGAAGAAAATTTGGTTGCATCATCCAGCCTTCACTTTTTGGTTTTGTTTTTTTTTCTTGATATAGATTTCTAGATTTGAGGTAAGACATTAAATACTTTGGTGCTCATGGCAGTGTCAAGTCTTGAACTAAAGTTTTGACACAGAGCATGGAAAATTGAGTACTGTGCAATTACAACCCTCATTGATTTAAGAGGTACCAGGTGAAAGTAGTACCTGTGAGAAAAAAAAAAAAAAAGAGAGAGAAAAAAAAAGCCACTTAGATGTGCAAATAAGAGATTCAGTTGCAAAATATATTCTGGCTAATTTAAAGTCGTGTGGCTTTTGTAGTTTGGGATGAAACAGATATTGAACCATCAGCCCCACACATGCAATGGCTTAAATATTTTGCTTCCACATGAGAGCCAGCAAGAGACATAAGTAACTTTTCCCCACTAAAATAATGTTTAATTATTAAAACATTCTCATTTCCTCATCAGTTGAAGGAAATTTATTAAAACAGTAGGAACTGCTGGAGAGAGTCCATAGCAGAGCCACCAGTCTCCTGCAGGCAGTGGAACATCTCCTGTGAGGCCAGACTGAGGGAGCTGGGGCTGGGAGCTTGGAGCAGAGGAACCTGAGGGCTGCCCTCAGTGCTGTGCTAAAGATGTGCAGGGCAGTGTAAGGAGGACAGAGCCAGGCTCTGCTCAGGGGTGACCAAGGGCAGCACAAATGGTACTGAGTGGTAGCTGGAGCAGAACAGGTGCCTTGGGAACAGGAGGGGAAGCTTTGCCAATGTGAGGGTGGCAGATCCCTGGAGCAGGCTGCCCAGAGAGGCTGTGGAGCCTTCTTCTCTGGTGAAATTCAAAACCCTCCTGGATGTGACTTGGCCTGGGTGACCCTGCTCTGGTAGGGTAGTTGGACTGGATGATCTTTCAGGATCCCTTCTAACCCCTGATGTTCTGTGATTCTGTGTGAACTTGTGAGCCAGTGAGCTGAAGGGGGAATGTGATGGTTCAGGAGTTCCCTGCCCCCGACACTTTGTAAAATGACCCAGACTAGACTCGGCCAGCTGGAAGTTAAGGACTGAAGCTCTATTTACAGCTCAGCACAATGTACAAGCAGAGATATACACAATAGACAGGAATAGTTACAGACATAGACAAGTTAAAGGGAATACAGAAACACAACTCCCCTCCCAGAAATCAGAGACCCCAGGAGGGGCTCCCAACCACCCTTCCACCTTCTCCCCACCCCTGTACCTTACCCCAAGGTTTACCTTTACACGCAAGGTGAATTAGGAGGATTGACCAGGGAGGTTAGAAGGAAAGTGATTAGTGAGGATTAATTGGCAGAGGAGCCAGAGCCCAAGCTGCTCTCCCAGCAAGAAACAGACAGAGACTGAGACTCATCTATATTTTGGCTACTGTTCCCAAACAATTTTTCAGCAAGCCTATGAGTGCAGCAGACATCACCATGTTTTCCTTTCACAGCCTGTAGTGTAATTTTCTTTATTAAAATATTCCAATTAGCCTCAAACCAGTACGGGGAAAAAGCCCCAGCTGATCAGTACCTACAATACTTGCAGCTGGAGTCACAGGTAGAACTCCTGGTTTGTGATGCTTCCAGTTTCTTACATGTGATTCCACTGGCATGTCACTTCCATCACCAGGCTCTCACCCAGTTTGATTCAACACTGTTATCATTCAGTGTTTCATTGTTTGTTGTGTGGAATTTATTTAGCTCTTCATGCTGCTGTCTGATTTTCTGTGTTTCTTTTCAAGTGATTCCTTCCCTTTTCTTAGATGAAGTGGATTTGCAAGTCATCCTTTGTCTGTGTAGGCTACAACTTGGCTGAAATGTTTGATGTTGACATCTTGGTTTGTATTTTGGGTTTTTTTCCCAGTGTCAACTTCCTCTTGATTCTGCTGGAGCAATATCTGAGAGCCCAAGTTGCATTTGAATGTATAAACAGGTAGACAGGTATTGCACAAGCAGACTGCCTTAGACAGTCTCTGAGCTATTCATACTATACATTGTTTTCATGCTAATTGTTACAGGTTGTGATTTTATGTGTTTGCCAGATTAAGGCTCTACAGAGCCTCCCTAATCTACAGCAGATCAATACTCCCACACAATTTAGTGTCATCTGCAAACTTACTGAGGATCCCCTTGTCCACATTATTGATACAGAGAACTTGCCCCACCACTGAGTCTTGGGGAACAGCTGTCAACTGGTTTAACTCCATTCCCCATCCAGTCAGTTCTTAACCTAGTGAATCATAAAATGGTTTAGGTTGGAAGGGACCTCAAGGATCATCCAGTTCTAACCCCCTGCCATAGGCAGGGACACCTCCCACTAGCACAGCTCACTCAAAGACTCCTCCAACCTGGCCTTCAACTCCTCCAGGGAGGGAGCAGCCACAACCTCCCTGGGCAACCTGTGCCAGTGTCTCACCACCCTCACTGCAAACAACTTCCTCCTAACATCCTGTTTAAACCTCCCCTCTACCAGTTCAAACCCATTGCCCCTTGTCCTGGCATTACAAGACCTTGTCAGTAGTCACTCCCCAGCCCTCCTGTAGTCCCCTTCAGATCCTGGAAGGCCACTCCAAGGCGTCCTTGAAGCCTTCTCTTCTGCAGGCTGCAGATCCCCAACTCTCTCAGTCTGTCCTCAGAGTAGAGCTGCTGCAGCCCTCTGAGCATCCTCATGGCCTCCTCTAGACTCACTCCAAC
>VWZE01010644.1:102220-115483 GCA_013396675.1 Eubucco bourcierii
CACCCACCCATCCAAGCATCCACCCACCCAAGCTTCCACCCACCCAAACATCCACCCATCCAAGCACTCACAGATCCAAGCCATGAGCAGGGGCTGTCTCCAGGAGGGTGCTGTGGGAAACAGAGTCAAATGCTTTGCTGGAGTCCATGTGAACATCATCCACAACCTGTCCCTCATCCACTGAAGGTCACAAGCAGGAATTAGAGGCAAGTTTGAAGATATTGTTAGAATTAGAGAATCATAAAATCGTTTCAGTTGGATAGGGCAACTTCTTTTTTCCTCCCTTAAGTGTCATAAATACAACTGTCAGATGTGTTCACTCTGATGTGGATGTGCACTGAGGTAAGATATTCCCTGTGATACTTATTTTGTGTTTCTCCTTCTCAGAGATGGCGGTGAGAGTGATGTTATCTCTGAAAGATTAAAAAGCTACTAACGCTTCTTTTAAATGAAAGGGGGGGGAAAAAAATGCAACTTGTTAATGCTGCCCCCCAAAAATAAACACTTAAACTATGCAACTTTTAAATGGCAGAAAGGCTAAAGTGTGTTTTCCCAGAGCTATCCAGATTCTAGTGGCCATTTGCTCACACCAAGGCATTCGGCCTCGCAGTATCTTTGCTTACCGCTGGCACGGAAAACAGGAGATATGATTAGCTGCAGGTATATCCATGCCAGATGATACCCTGCTAAAGTCCTTTATGTATTTCATCTTATAATTGTATTTGCAAGTTAATGTTTGAAGTGTCAGTCTTTGTAAAATTAGCTCATCTTGTTATGATTTAGAGCTTTGATGTGAGTGAAAGGCTTCAATTGCAATGCGCAGTCACATCTGAGAGTAAACTGCATAGACAAAGAGCCTTACAAGAGGAGTAAATCAAATACTCGGGACTGTCTGTGTGGATTATGAGGTACTATTTGCATAACTTTGAAGTATTTATACTGATGAAATTACAATAATTAAAATCATTGCTGTGTCAATTGCTAGATGCCACGAGGCATAGCAATTACGAGCATGCAAATCAGACTTTGTGTAAGCATTTTAAAGAATAATTACCTTATTTGACTCAGATGTGCCTGAAAGACATTAAGAATCATTTGAGCTATTTTGCCTTCAATGATTTTTAAGGCTCAGATAATATTGTTTTTATTATTGTTGTCGACTGTAATGCTTTCGTGTGGGCATATGACTAATATGGTTCTGCTTTAGGTTTCGAGTGAAACGTAGTGGTAAAACTTGCCACAGGAGTAAGGAAGGATTTATTTGAGATTAGTTGATTATCATAGAATCATAGAATGGTAAGGTTGGAAGGGACCTCAAGGATCATCTAGTTCCAACTCCCTGCCATAGATAGGAACACCTCCCACTAGTACAGCTCACTCAAGGCCTCCTCCAGTCTGGCCTTCAACACCTCCAGGGAGGGAGCAGCCACAACCTCCCTGGGCAACCTGTGCCAGTGTCTCACCACCCTCACTGCAAACAACTTCCTCCTAACATCCAGTCCAAATCTCCCCTCTGCCAGTTCAAACCCATTCCCCTTGTCCTGTCATTGCAAGACCTTGTCAATAGTCCCTCCCCAGCCTTTCTGTAGGCCCCCTTCAGATCCTGGAAGGCTACTCCAAGGTCTCCTGGAAGCCTTCTCTTCTCCAGGCTGCAGAGCCCCAACTCTCTCAGCCTGTCCTCACAGCAGAGCTGCTGCAGCCCTCTGATCATCCTTGTGGCCTCCTCTGGACCTACTCCAACACTTCCATGTCCTTCCTGTACTGAGGGCTCCAGAACTGCACACAGGACTCCAGGTGGNGATCTTACACTTGGCAATGTTGAATGTCATGAGGTTGGCCTGGGCACACCTCTGCAGCCTGTCCAGGTCCCTCTGGATGGATCTCTGCCCTCTAGCAGGTCGACTGTACCACACAACTTGGTGCCATCTGCAAACTTGCTGAGGCTGCACTGATTCCTCTGTCCATGTCACTGACAAAGATGTTAAACAGCACTGGTGCCAGCACTGACCCCTGAGGGACACCACTTGGCACTGGTCTCCAGGTGGACATTGTGCCCTTGATCACCACTCTCTGGGTTCGACCATCCAGCCAATTCCTTACCCAGTAGTGCTCCACACATCAAGTCCATGTTTTTCCAGTTTGATGACCAGGATGTCATGTGGGACAGAGTCAAATGTCTATGAGTTACAGAAAAGATCTGGAGATGCTGGAACATGTCCAGAGAAGGGCCATGAGGATGATCAGGAGGTTGGAGCTCCTCTCTTATGAGGACAGGCTGAGAGAGTTGGGGCTGTTTGGAGAACAGAAAGCTCCTGGGAGACCTTATTGTGGCCTTCCAATATCTGAAGGGGGCTGCAATAAAGATGGGCAGGGACTTTTTAGGGTGTTGGGTAGTCATAGGACTGGGGGGAATGGATCCAAGCTGGAGAAGGGGAGATTGAGATTAGACCTTAGGAAGTTCTTCACCATGAGGGTGGTGACACACTGGAACAGGTTGCTCAGGCAGGTGGTGGAAGCCTCATCCCTGGATGTGAAATCTCATCCCTGGATGCAAAGTCTCATCCCTGGATGCTTTTAAGGCCAGGCAACCTGATCTAGGGGAAAGGGAGGCTGGAACTGGATCATACTTGAGGTCCCTTCCAGCCCTGACAATTCTGTGATTCTGTGAATCTCTGTCTACAGATGATTTTGTTTTACATAAGCACCAATGCAAGCACATAGTCTCTTAGGGATTTGTTTTATTTCTTTTCATGTTACAGCTTGTTAAATCCTGTGTTCAAGGAATAGTGAAGAAAAGATTTCTTAGAGAAAAAAAACAAAACTTTTTTTTTCCCCCCCACCTTTGGATTTTTAACAGATGATTTGAGTTTCCACAAGGTGAATCTGAAATATGTGCTCTGAAGAAAAACTGACTGTTAAGAGCCACTCGCTCGCATCGTTGCAGACAAATATTGCCAGGAATTTTAATGCTGCTAATAAAATTAATTCAAGCTTGCCCAGGTATCAGAGCCATTTCTACATACAGATTCTGGGTGCTGAGGGTGTATCCTGCAGTGGGCAGCAGTGGAGGGTTGGTAGATGGGTGTTCTGGAAAAAAACAAATGGTAGAGAGCAAGGCAGGGGCTCCTTCTGGGGTGAAGCCTGTAGCAGCAGTGCAAAGTCAGCTCAAGAAGCACTACCTTTGGCCCTTCGGTTCACAGTACCGCAGTATCACCAAGGTTGGAAGAGACCTCAAAGCTCATCAAGTCCAACCCATCACCACAGACCTCAAGACCAGACCATGGCACCAAGTGCCACGTCCAAACCCAGCTTGAACACCTCCAGGGACGCTGACTCCACCACCTCCCTGGGCAGCCCATTCCAGCACTCAATGACTCTCTCAGGCAACAACTTTCTCCTCACCTCCAGCCTAAACTTCCCCTGGCACAACTTGAGACTGTGTCCTCTTGTTCTGGTGCTGGTTGCCTGAGAGAAGAAAGCAACCTCCCCCTGGCTACAACCACCCTTCAGGTAGTTGTAGACAGCAAGAAGGTCTCCCGCGAACCTCCTCTTCTCCAGTTCAACCAGTGCCATGAGTGTCCCTGGGAAAGTGCCCATCCCCAGGTACATGACATGCCCTGACATATATAAATTAGGAAGGAAGGGCCTTATGCATCCTGCTGGCTTTTTCTTCCAAGACAACCTCAACCCCCATGTCCAGTGCCATGTCTGTTGCTGCTTACCCCCTGATTCCTTACTTACCAGTGGAGAACCTGGTACAGGGCAGGGTGGAACACTGCTTAGCTCTTTTATCCTGAATTCTGCCAAGACTGAGTGGCACAACTTGTTCAAGGGATGAAATCTGCTGTATGAAGAGAAGGCTGTGAGGGGACATGATCAATGTCTGTAAATATCTGAGGGGTGGGTGTCAGGATGAAGGTGTCAGGCTCTGTGTGGTGGTGCCCAGTGATGAGAGAAGAAACAACAGGTACAAGCTGGAGCACAGGAGGTTCCACCTCAACATGAGGAGAAACTTCTTCGGTGTAAGGGTGCTGGAGGCTTGGAGCAGGCTGACGGAGAGGTTGTGGAGTCTTGAAAGTCTTCTCTGGAGACTTTCAAAAACCTACCTGGATGCATTCCTGTGTGTCCTGTCCTAGGTGATTCTACTTAGACAGTCGGGTTGGACTGGATGTTCTCTGGAGGTCCCTTCCAATCCCTAACATTCTGTGACTGTGTATGAATAAAGCTCTACAATATCATAGCACCATGTTTGTTATCATAAACTATAGAATGACTTGGGTTGGAAGGACCTTAAAGATCATGTACTTCCAACCTGCCATATGTAGACCCACCTCCTTCTACACACCAGGTTTCTCAAGCTCACATCCAACCTGACTTTGAACGCTTTCAGGTTTGGAACCTCCACAACCTCTCTGGGTAATTTGTTCCAGTGCCTCACCACCCTCATGAGTTAGAATTTCTTCCTGATTTCTCATCTAAATGGAACTTCTTCCAGTTTGAAGGCATTATCTTTTGATCTAGGAATTGCCTGAATGAAGGACATGGAAGTGTTGGAGTGGGTCCAGAGGAGGCCACCAAGATGCTCAGAGGGGTGCAGCAGCTCTGCTGTGAGGACAGACTGAGNATCATTGCTTCTTTGTAACATCTAACCTCCTGCTGCTGCTATAGGTTCAAGTAACTAGGAGAGAGTGAAACATTGAATCATCTTCCTAAGTATGGGTTTGATGGATGGACCACTAGATGGATACAGAACTGGCTTGATGGCTAAAGCCAAAGTGGCTACCAATGACTCCATGTCCCAACGGAGGCCAGTGACAAATGCAGTCCTGGGACCAGCCTTGTTCAACCTCCATGTCAGCACCATGGGCAGTGGCACTGAGTGCACTCTCAGCAAGTTTGCCAAGGACACCAAGCAGTGTGGTGTGGCTGAGAGCTGGAGGGAAGGATCCATCCAGGGGGACCTGGACAGGCTGCAGAGCTGGGCCCAAACCAACCTCGTGAAGTTCAACAAGACCAAGTGCAAGGTCCTGCAGCTGGTTCAAGGCAACCCCAAGCACCAATACAGGCTGGGCAGTGCCTGGCTGGAGAGCAACCCTGAGGAGAGGGACTTGGGGGTGCTGATGGATGAGAAACTCAATCTGAGCTGTCAGTGTGCTCTGGCAACCCAGAGAGCAACCAGAGCCTGGGCTGCAGCAAGAGCAGTGTAGGCAACAGGGCAAGGGAAGTGATCCTGCCCCTCTGCTCTACTCTGGAGAGACCTCACCTGGAGTACTGCATCCAGTTCTGGGGTCCTTGGGACCAGAGGGCTGTGGATGTGCTGGAAGAGGTCCAGAGAAGGGCCACAAGGATGATCAGAGGGCTGGAGCTGCTCTGCTATGAGGAGAGACTGAAAGATTTGGGGCTGTTCAGTCTGGAGAGAAGGCTCTGAGGTGACCTTGTTGTGGCCTTTCAGTATCTGAAGTGGGCTACAAGGAAGCTGGAGAGGGACTGTTTAGGCTGTCAGGTAGGGGTAGGACTGGGGGGAATGGAACAAAGCCAGAAATGGGTAAATTCAGACTGGATGTTAGGAAGAAGTTCTTCACCATGGGGGTGGTGAGAGCCTGGAACAGGTTGCCCAGGGAGGTGGTAGAGACCACATCCCTGGAGGTGTTTAAGGCCAGGTTGGATGAGGCTCTGGGCAACCTGATCTAGCGTGAGGTGTCCCTGCCCATGGCAGGGGGATTGGAACTGGATGACCCTTCCAACTCTGACTGATTCTATAATCCTTTGATTCTAAGTGTGCTATGGTCCTCAGCATGTGATGTCTTATAGTGGAGTGTGGAGGAGTTTCAGGTGCTCTACAGAATCCACCTTGGCCACAACACATTCACTTTTGTGTGGCCATAGTGCTTAGCTCTCCACTTCTGTCTCTTGTTGAGATTCAGTGGTGCTCCTCAGCACTTTGCTCTCAGTAGAACATACACTGTCCTCTCACATGAGAAGAGTTATTGGATCCTTAAGGAATCCTCCACAACTATATGAACTTTTCAAAGGTGCCAACTTCAGAGCTGAACTTCTTTAGTGGCAGATGAAGAGAGGCCTCTGCATTCGGATGGGATTCCTTAGCTCTGCAAACAGTTGCAACAAGTCCTGGCCACCTGCAGGATATGTTCTGGGGATCTATCCTCTTCTGTCTGGACTGCAAGGGGCAGATGGAAGGTTAAGTGTTCTGTCAGAGATCATCTGAGTCCATGGTTTGGCTGGCTGACTGTGAGGAGGACATGTCTTCAACGAGGTACTCTCTTCTCCAGCAGAGTTGTGATGCCCCAGGCTAGGTATCAGCTGGATCTTTTCCTTGATACTCTTTACAGTATGAAGGAAACATCATTCTTTGCTGTAGAGTCCTTGGAAAGAGTTACTATTAGAGATAATTTTTTAAAAAAAGTTATTACTTACTAATATCTTTATGTAAGAAAAGAAAAAAAAAGCCCAAACCAAACCCAAAACCAAAACCCAACCAACCAACCAACAAACAAAAAAACCCAAAACCAGAAAACCAAACAACCAATTCTCCAACCTGGATAATGTGAAAAGAAAGTATTATTTTATCAACACATTACACTGCACTTACATTCATTAAACTCCACCAAAACTCCAGGGAGACAATCAAATTCCAAGATGTAAACAATCATTAAAATCCTCTGTTCAAAAGCATTCAGTATTTCTCCATTTGCCTCCCATTAGCTTCCATGCATACCTTTATCAGAGCATCTGCTGAAGACAAAGCAAAGCTGACTTGAAGTTTCTTTTCCACTTGTGCCACAAATTTGTTCTGCTTGCAACTCCCTGAAAAGAGGTTGCAGAGAGGTGGGGGTTGGTCCCTTCTCCCTAGTGACAAATGGTAGGACAAGAGGAAATGGCCTCAAGGTGCACCAGGAGAGGTTTAGGTTGGACATTAGAAGAAAATTCTTCACTGAACTGGTTTTCAACCGCTGGCAAAGGCTGCTCAGGGAGGTGGTTGAATCCCCATCTGTGGAGGTGTTTCAAAGAGGCAGAGATGTGGTGCTGAGGGTCATGGTTTAGCCTCAGCCCTGGTAAAGTTAGAGAATGGCTAGACTGAGCTCTCCAACCCAAAAGTGTCAGTGACACCCAGAATGCTCTACACTGGTTAGCTGTGCTGATAGTGTTTATTTCTCACCTTATCCTAACTGGTTTAGAGGCACAAGGTGTGGATTTCAACCTTATGTGCCTCTTGTAGAGTAGATAACAAGATAGGTTATTTTGTAAGTTTATCTTGTAGAGTAGGGTTATAGGTTGGACTTGGTGATCCTGAGGGTATTTTCCAACCTGGATGTTTCTGTGATTCTGTGATCTGTCTTCAAATATCTCCCATTTTTTAGTGAACCCAGGCTGAAGCTTAAAGCCTATGGCCAGCTGTCCATTGTGTTGGTTCCAATGCTGAGAGCTGCTCCCTCCTAAAATGTGTTTCATTGCCTTGAGCAATCTGGTCTAGTACAAGGTGTCCCTGCTCCTAGAGGTGGGGTTGGAACTAGATCTCTTTCAGGTCCTTTCCAATCCAAATCAGTCTAGGAGTCTATGATTTAATATAACAGGGTGTGCTGGATTGAGGTTAATTGGAATATTTTAATGAAAAAAAAAAATGTAGGCTGTGAAAAGCAAACCCTGGTGATGTCTGCCTCACTCACAGGCTTGCTGAGATGTGTAAAAACAAGGACACAAATATAGATAAGACAAAGAGAGTCTCTCTCTCTGGTAGCTGCTGTGTCTGCTGCTTTCTGCTGTGTAACCCAGCTCATCACTCTGCTTCTAACCCCCCTTGCCCAGACTCCAAACTCACCTTACACATAAGGTAGACCCGGGGGTAAGGTACAGGGGTGGGGAGAAGGTGGAAGGGTGGTTGGGAGCCCCTCCTGGGGTCTCTGATTTCTGGGAGGGGAGTTGTGTTTCTGTATTACCTTTAACTTGTCTATGTCTGTAACTATTCCTGTCTGTTGTGTGTATCTCTGCTTGTGCATTGTGCTGAGCTGTAAATAGAGCTTCAGTCCTTAACTTCCAGCTGCCTGAGTCTAGTCTGGGTGATGTTCATAGAGTGAGGGGGCAGGGAACTCCCAAACCATCACACAGGGCTTTGGAACTATCTTTCAACTCTTTTCCAACCCAACCCATTCTAGGCTTCTATGATTTAATATACCTTTACTTTTTAAAAGCATCACTCTTGCCTTCTTTTTGTCTTTTAGTTCTGAACTTTTGTAGCTTTGTTTGAGGATTTCTCCCCCTCCCACTTCATATTTAACCTGCCTTTGTCTGGCTTTGGAGGTATCTGCATTGTGCTGCCTCTTATAGCATTTACAAGTGAGCATACCTAGCTGTAGCTATGCATGTGCTACTCCATTTATTTTTCACAAAGGCAGTTCTTTCACCTTCCAGCTCCACTTCCCTCCTGTATGAGCCCAGTGCCATCATCGTTCATCATGTTCCCGTAATGGACTGGGAGAAGAGGTAGACTTGTTCTCCTTAAATGAACTGCTCCTGTTATTACAGAGGTGTGATTGCTGCTGCTGTAATGTATTGTGACCATCCAATGTGAAATGCATTTTGTGATGGCTAATAAGTACATTAACAGCCTTTATGTTTGCATTATTAGGATTTAGTTAGAAACCTACTACTTTGGGAAGAGATAATCATCACTGCTGAATCGCTTCCAGTCTGACCCTTACGTGCAAGGGCACGAGGATAACTCATCCCAGCTTTCCCTCCGTCAGGATCATGAATGATCATGCTTTAGTTGTCATTAACAGAGCTGGGACTGGCTACTGAAGGTGCTCAGTGTTGCCAGTGGTTGTCACACTATAACTTTACATTTTTCCTCATGGATTTTAAGTTCTTTTAAAGTTCTCTGCTCTCATCCAGACCCCACCTGGAGTCCTGTGTACAGTTCTGGAGTCCCCAGCACAGGAAGGACATGGAAGTGTTTGAACGGGTCCAGAGGAGGCCACGAAGATGCTCAGAGGGCTGCAGCAGCTCTGCTGTGAGGACAGGCTGGAGAGTTGGGGCTCTTCAGCCTGGAGAAGCGAAGGCTTCCAGGAGACCTTAGAGTAGCCTTCCAGGATCTGAAGTGGGCTACAGGAAGGCTGGGGAGGGACTATTGACAAGGTCTTGTAATGCCAGGACAAGGGGCAATGGGCTTGAAGTGGCAGAGGGGAGATTTAGACTGGATGTTAGGAGGAAGTTGTTTGCAGTGAGGGTGGTGAGACACTGGCACAGGTTGCCCAGGGAGGTTGTGGCTGCTCCCTCCCTGGAGGTGTTGAAGGCCAGGTTGGAGGAGGCCTTGAGCATCCTGCAGTAGTGGGAGGTGTCCCTGTATATGGCAGGGGGTTGGTACTAGATGATCCTTGAGGTCCCTTCCAACCTTACCATTCTATGATTCTTTTAAGCCACCACTTCACCCACAAAGACCATTTGGAGTCTGCATCTCTTTCCCGTTCCCTTCTTTAATGACCTTGTTGGAGACAGAAACAACTTAAAAACAAAATAATAAAAAAATAGTGTCTGCATCTTTTTCATGCATCTTTTTCATGGACATCTGAAGCTCCTCTCCTTCTTTCTTACTGCATTGTGTGTCATAGAAACATTTCAATCGGAAAAGACTTCTAAGCTCATCCAGCCCAACCACAGCCCTCAGCAGCACATCTCTGCCTCTTTGGAACACCTCCAGGGATGGAGATTCAACCACCTCCCTGGGCAGCCTCCTCCAGTGTTTGTGAACCCTTTCAGTGAAGAAGTTTCTTTTAACATGGAGCTTAAACCTCCCCTGGTGCACCTTCAGGCCATGTCCTCTCATTCAATCACCTGTTACTAGGGAGGAGAGCCCAACCCCCACCTAACTCCAGGCTCCTCTCAGGAGCTGTAGAGAGCAGAACCCAACCCCCACCTCACTCCAGCCTCCTCTCAGGAGCTGTAGAGAGCAATGAGATCACCCCTCAACCTCCTCTTCTCCAGGCTATAAAGCCCCAGATCCCTCAGCTGCTCCAACCCAGCCCTGTTCTCCAGACCGTTGCCCTTCTTTAGACTTGCTTCATCCCCTCAATGTCCTTTTTGTAGTGAGGACCCCAAAACTGAACTCAGTGCTCAATGTGTGGCCTCACCACTGCTGAGTCAATGGGGACAATTACTGCCCCAGTGTTCTGTTTTGTCCTCATTTGGCAATTTCAGTCAAGTCCTCACAGACATTTGCTTATCTCATTTGGTTTGCTCACCAGAAGTGGCTTTCTCTTGAACATTCAAAGTCTTTTTGGTGCCTAAAAAGAAGTCATCATATGTATTGAGATCCTTTGGGATATTTACTCCCTGATCATTATTTCACTTCAGGGATGAGAGGAGATTGTTTAAAATAATCTGTTTTGGTTTTGGTTTTTTGTTTTTATTTTTTTTTTTAAATAAAATTAACCTTATTCTTGTGTTTTCCTTAAGGAAAATTACTCAAGTGTACTGTAGCTCATTAATTATTACTGATGGTTATCTATGGTTCCATTTGTTAATGAGAGTTTTTTATCTTCTCAGAGAAAACACATTTTAAAGGAACCAGAAAATCAGTAGAAGTCTAGTCCTTACCCAAGCAATATCCTCCTCCACCTGATGCAGGTGATGTTGTGCAGTATCTGGCTCCACCTGAAAGAAGGCCACAAGGCTGCACTTGCTAATGGAGCCTTACCACAGAAAACATTGCAGGTGATCATTTTTTGGTCAAGAGGTTCCAGCAAAGGTCTGTGTAGTGTCCTGAATCACATTGCTGAACACTACATAGAATCTCAGAATGGTCCTTGGAAAGGATCTCCAAAGGTCATCATAGAATCAACCAGGTTGGGAAGAGACCTCCAAGCTCATCCAGCCCAACCTAGCACCCAACCCTAGCTAATCAACCAGACCATGAGACTAGTTGCCCCATACAGGCTTTTCTTGAACACCTTCAGGGATGGTTACTCCAGCAGAAGGAAATAAGTTACTGCTGCTGTGGACAGCAACAAGAGTGAGTAGTAACTAAGGATTTTCTTACCCTTAGACGAATAGAATCATAGAATCTACAGAAGAGCTGGAGAGGGACATTTTACAAAGACCTGGAGTGACAGGGTGAAGGGTGATGGCTTTGTGCTGGAAGAAGCTGGATTAAGATTTTTTTCCCCATGAGAGTGGTGAGGCACAGGGACAGGTCGCTCAGAGAAGTTGTGGAGGCTCCATGCCTGCAAATGTCCAAAGGCAGGTTGGATGGAGCCTTGAGCAACTTGGCCTAATAGGAAGTATACCTGTGCAACCTATCAAACATCTAACTAAGGGCAACTCTCCTGGAAACAATGAAATGTTCCATTCATTGTTTCTTCTTTTTATTCATAGAATCACAGAATCATAAAATCATAGAATGGTTTGGGTTGGAAGGGACCTCCAAAGGTCATCCAGTCCAACCCCTCTGCAGTCAACAGGGATATCCTCCGCTAGATCAGGTTGCTCAGAGCCCTGTCCAGCCTGACCTTGAATATCTCCATGTGTGGGTCTCTAGCCACCTCCCTTGCCAACCTGTTACAGTGTTCCACTACCCTCCTGGTACAGAACTTGTTCCTTACATCCAACCTAAATCTGCTCTCCTCTAGTTTGAAGCCATTGTCCTCATCCTATCTCTGCAGCCCTTTTCAAACAGTCCCTCTGCAGCCTTCTTGTAGCTCCTTCAGGTACTTGCAGGCTGCTATTAGGTCTCCCTGAAACCTTCTCTTCTTCAGTCACAACAGCCCCAGTTCCCTCAGCCTGTCCTGCTTCACTGCCTTGACCATTTTCATGGCCTCCTCTGGACTCTCTCCATCAGGTCCATGTGCTTCTTGTGCTGAGGGATCCAGAGCTGGAAGCAGCACTTCAACTGAGATCTCAGCAGAGCAAAGTGTCAGAATGCCCTCTCTGGATCAGCTGGTCACCCTTCTTTTGAAGGGATGCAACATGGCATTGCAGGAGATAAATCTTGAAGTTTGAGGACAAAAATCCTTTCATCTTCTTGATATGGTTGCTAAAGCATGCTGTGGCTGAGGAAAGGGAAGACAGGGGAGACAAGGGAGGGGTTGTTGGGCACTGTCCAGTTGGCTGCAAATGGTACTCCTCAGGCTCCTTCGCCTGCTCCAGCTCTTGGTCTTTGGTATTTTAGGGCTGAGGCAACCTCTTTGAAACCACAGATTAGCATGAGTAGGTCAAAACTGGGGCAAAACCTATAATTTCATGTGGTGTTTTTTTCCTCTTTTGTTGCAGTGAGGCTAGCAGCTGGGACAGCCTATGTGAAAACACAGGGATGGGACGTTCCTGGGAATGGTGGTTGTCTGGCTCTGTGCTTTGAGGAGTCCCTCCCTCAGGACAGAAGATATGTGAAAACACTCTGGATCTTGAATTTGGTTATATGGCTGTTTCCTTTGATGCAATAAATCTGCCCCTGTACTCAGCACTGGTTAGGCCACACCTTGAGACCTGTGTCCAATTCTGGGCCACTTAGTTTAAAAAAGATGTTGAGGTGCTGGAAGGTGTCCAGAGAAGGGCAGCAAGGCTGGGGAGGGGCCTGGAGCACAGCCCTGTGAGGAGAGGCTGAGGGAGCTGGGGGTGTGCAGCCTGCAGAAGAGGAGGCTCAGGGCAGACCTCATGGCTCTCTGCAGCTACCAGAAGGGAGGTTGTAGCCAGGTGGGGTTGGGCTCTGCTGCCACACACCCAGGGACAGAAGAAGAGGACACAGCCTCAAGCTGTGCCAGGGCAGCTTCAGGCTGGATGGCAGGAAGAAGTTCTTCACAGCAAGAGTGATTGGCATTGGAATGGGCTGCCTGGGGAGGTGGAGTCCACATCCCTGGAGGTGTTTAAGAGGTGGCTGCATGAGGCACTTAGTGCCATGAGTTAGTTAATGAGAAGAGTTAGGTGATAGGTTGGCCTTGATGATCCTAGAGGTCTTTTCCAACCTGGTTAATTCTGTGATTCAAGCATATCAAATTTTGAGATTGGGTCGACCTAGTAGCTAAAATGGTTTACAGGTGCTCTGTAGAGAGAGTAAGTCTGGCTGGGTTGGCTGCGTTAAATCCTTCATGTTTTGCTCTTTAAACAATTTTTAAAAAAAAAGAAAAAGAAAGATAAAAGGAGTTATGAAAATGTCTTGATCCAACTTAGAATCATAGAATCATAGAATGGTAAGGTTGGAAGGGACCTCAAGGATCATCTAGTTCCAACCCCCTCCCATAGGCAGGGACACCTCCC
>VWZE01010644.1:115560-157561 GCA_013396675.1 Eubucco bourcierii
CTCCAGGCTGAAGAGCCCCAACTCTCTCAACCTGTCCTCACAGCAGAGCTGCTGCAGCCCTCTGAGCATCTTTGTGGCCTCCTCTGTATCCCCTCCAACACTTCCATGTCCTTCCTGTGCTGGGAGCTCCAGAACTGCACACAGGACTCCAGGTGGGGTCTGAGGAGAGCAGAGTAAAGGGGCAGAATCCCCTCCCTTGCCCTGCTGCCCACACTGCTCTTGCTGCAGCCCAGCACACAGTTGCTGTCTGGGCTGCACTCACACTGCAGCCTCATGTTGAGCTTTTCATCACCCCAGACCCCCCAGGTCCTTTTCCTCAGGGTTGCTCTCAGCCATTCCCCACCCAGCCTGGAGTTGTGCTTGGGATTGAGCCGCTCTTAACTGCTTGGGATACATTTTGTCATGTATTGATCTTGGGGGTTGCCTTTGAAACCGATGAAACCTGTGATTGCTCTCCCTCTCACTTGAGGGAACTTTTGAATGTTTGATTGTTAAGTTTGAGTATCAGGAACTTTACTGCAAAGAGAATACACCAAAGGCAGGCCAGCTGAGACTGCTTCACGTTTCACAGTCTGCACAGGCTCTTGCCGTACCGCTCCGGCAGTTCCGTGCTGCTTCTCTCATCTCATGAGACTTTTTGGTGCTTGTTGGTGGTTTGGTGTCTTGTTTTCTTTTTATTTTTGGGAGGACACTACCTAATCATGTTTCTGCTACATGCACCACATAGTCCCTTTGAAATCTTAATACTGCCAGTTCAGCTTTGCTGAATTTGGAGGCAGAGGAGAAGGGTTTAATTAGTGGTTCTGGTTTCATTAGAGCCAAAGCCATTAGACATCTCATGTCAGCATAAATTAAACTTCATGAAAAAAAAAAAATTAAGAAGGCTATTCCATGGAGACTTGGGAATCACTCTAGGGATCAAGAGAGAAAGATTTCAGTGTTTTTCTGCTTTATTCCACTTTTGTTTTCACATTTCTGTTGCTCTCACTGACTTAGTGATTCTAAATGTTGTAAATATGTTGTACTGAACCATTCTCAAATGCTGGCTCGTCGTTAAGGAGTCAACCGGGCACCTCTTCTTCCCTCACACCAGAAGATAAAGTTGTTTTCCAATCTTTGTGTAGGAATCAAGGAGAAGGCCTTGGGGGTGTCTGTTGGTGCCAAAGTGCCCAGGAGCCAGCACTGGTCACTGGCAGCCCAGAGGCAGCTGTGTGCTGGCTGCAGGCAGAGCAGGGAGAGCAGCAGCACAGGGAGGGGATTCTGCCCCTCTGCTCTGCTCTACTCAGACCTCACCTGCAGCACTGCCTCCAGCTCTGGTGAGTCTCCAGCACAAGAGGGACCTGGAGCTGCTGGAGACGGTTCAGAGGAGGCCATGAAAATGATTAGAGGGCTGGAGAAGCTCCTCTGTAGAGACAGTCTGGGAGAGTTGGGGCTGTTCAGCATGGAGAAGAGAAGGCTTCAGAGAGATCCTAGAGCAGCCTTCCAGTGCCCGAAAGGGATCACAGGCTCACAGGATGTCAGGGGTTGGAAGGGACCCAAAGAGACCATTGAGTTCAACCCCCTGCCAGAGCAGGACCAGACAATCTAGCTCAGGGCACACAGGAACACATCCAGAAAGGCCTTGAAAGGCTCCAGAGAAGGAGACTCCACAACCTCTCTGGGCAGCCTGTGCCAGGGCTCTGGGACACTTACAGACAAGAAGCTGCTCTTTGTGTTGAGCTGGAACCTCCTGTGCTGCAACTTCCATCCATTGCTCCTTGTCCTATCTCCCAGGAAGCAAGGGGCAGAGCCTGCTCCCCCTTCCCCCCAGCTCTCAGATAGTTACAAACATTGATTTAATCTCCTCTCTGTCTTCTCCAGACTAAACAGCCCCAGGTCCCTCAGCCTTTCCTCACCAGGCAGTGCTCCAGTCCCCTCATCATCCTCATAGCCCTCCCTTGGACTCTCTCCAGCAGATCCCTGTCCCTCTTCAACTGGAGAGCCCAAAACTAATGGCAGTACTCAAAATGAGATCTCGCCAGGGCAGAATATAGTAGAATGAGAACCTTGCTTGATCTGCTGGACACACTGGGGACCTAAAAGAAAACCAGGAAGGGACTTTTGATGAGAACTGGGAGTGACAGGAGGAGAGGCAATTAACTGAAGCTCGAGGAGGGGATTTTTAGACTGGGTGTTAGGAGGAAGTTGTTTGCAGTGAGGGTGATGAGACACTGGCACAGGTTGCCCAGGGAGGTTGTGGCTGCTCCCTCCCTGGAGGTGTTGAAGGCCAGGTTGGATGAAACCTTGAGCAACCTGAGCTGGTGGGAGGTGTGCCTGTCATGGCAGGGGGGTTGGCACTAGGTGATCTTCGATATCCCTTCCAACTCAAATCATTCTATGAATCCATGACTCTAGCTAAAGAGAGGTTGAAATTCTGTACAAGACATAGCCAAGAGAGTTATTAACTATTGTAGCTACCATATATTATTGTTATCAATATGAAAGACCTTCTTATGACTTACTGGTGAGGGGTTTATTTTGTTCTGGTTTGGTTTAACTTTTTGTTGTTGTTTTCTTTGGCTTTTAATCCCCCCCCCCCTTTTCATTTTCTTTACTAGAGAAAATACACACAGGAAACTTCTGCATGCTCAGAGTGCAAAAAGTAAAATTCCTATTAGTTCCCATTACATTTAAATGGAAAAATGGCTCCTACCCAGCTGTTTCACCACTGGATTGCAGTAGGTTTCTGCTGTTCATCCAGTTAATTGTTGTATTTGGCCCCTCTGCAAACACACTGAGTTTCATAAGTGGCTCAGAGTAGCTCTGCTGCCTTATGCAGCACACACAGTAGCTGCAGGGACTGTTCTTGGAAAACTGTGAGTGTTGGCTCTAGCCCCTTTTGAAAAGTATGTGGAACAGAAGGATTTGCACCTCCTAATTAGAACTTGTCTGCCTTTAAGGTAAAAAGTCCACATTCCTCCTGGATGTGCTGGGGTTTGGAAATGGGCTGTCCAGAAACCGCATGAAGCATGGCAGACGGCGAGGAAGGAGGTGATGGATACGAAGTGAAATAAACACAAAACTTTATGCTGTGACTAGAATTACTCCTGTAAAACTACATCTCAGATGAAAAACTCGAGAGCTGGCAGGTACAGCAGAGTGGGAAGCTGTAGTTACTCATTTACCAGACCTACAGCATTGAGCACTAGCCTGAGGTGACCACTTAGCCTGGAAACTGTAGAACCAGATCTGAATTAACAATGTAGCTGCAGCTCATAAAATTAAGCAAATATTTCCTTCAACAGGAATGTTTCCAGCTCATGTGTGGAACGGGTGTTGCCACTGTCCATCCTGTGGATGGTGAAAAAAAAAGTAACTGATAGCTCACTGTAGCTTGCAGAGAATTCTCCTTAAGGTGCTCCAGCAGAAATAGTCAAGATAAAAAATGAATTAGAACAATCTAATCAGAAATAAAAATTATTTACAGAATACAATTTTAGCGAAGTGGAGGTCTTCATCAAGGTACACATCTCCTTCCTTCCCTCTTTGTGTTCTAACAGTCATCCAGTTCTGGTGCCCCCAGAAGAAGAGGGATATGGAACTACTGGGTCCAGAGGAGGCTACAAAGATGATCAGAGGGTTGGAGAACCTCCCCTGTGGCAACAGGCTTGGAGAGTTGGGGCTGTTGAACCTGGAGAGGAGAAGGCTCCAGTGAGAAGCCTTTCAGTGCCTTTCAGTGCCTGAAAGGGTTCCAGGAGAGATGGGGAGGGACTTTTGACTGGATGGGAGTGCCAGGATGAGGGACAATGGATTTGAGTGTTTACTGTGATACTGTGAAATTGCTCAGTGTACCAATGAAAGTAGAGCTGCTTGAAGCAGACCACCTCCCACACTTCAGTGCTGGTCACTGGAACATCCACACAGTACATGCAGCAAAACAGCATATTTAGAAAGAGTAGAACCAGCTTGCTTCCAGCAATATGCCAATGCCATTCCAGGGTGTATTAGAAGGGCTGTAGTTAGTAGGCTGAGAGAGGTTCTCCTACCCCTCTACTCTGCCCTGGTGAGGTTACACCTGGAGTACTGTGCTCAGTTCTGGGGTCTCCAGTTCAACAGGGACATAGAACTGCTTGACAGAGTCCAGCACAGAGCCACAAAGATGATTAAGGGAATAGAACAGCTCTCTTACAAGGAGAGACTGAGGGAGCTGGGGCTCTTTAGCCTGGAGAAGAGGAGCCCGAGAGGTGACCTCATCAATGTTAACAAATACGTGAAGAGTGAGTGCCAGGAGGCTGGAGCCAGGCTCTGCTCAGTGATGCCCAGTGACAGGACAAGGGCCAGTGGATGGAAGCTGAGGCATAGGAAGTTTCATTTAAACATGTGGAGGAATCACCCACTGTGAGGGTAATAGAACACTGGACCAGGCTGCCCAGGTAGGTTGTGCAGTCTCCCTTTATTATATTCAAAACCCACCTGGACGCATTCCTGTGTTGATCTGGTATAGGAGATCCTGCTCTGGCAGGGGATTGGACTAGATGGCCTTTCAAGGTCCCTTCCAGTCTCTGACATTCTGTGATTCTGTGAGCTGAGAGAGGGGACACTTAGACTTGAGATTAGGAAGAAATTCTTGGTAGTGAGGGTGGAGAGACACTGGCACAGGTTGCCCAGGGAGGTTCTGGCTGTCCCCTCCCTGGAGGTGTTGTAGGCCAGGTTGGATGAGGCCTTAAGCAACCTGGGCTGATGGGAGGTGTCCCTGCCCATGGCAGGGGGTTGGATAGGTTGGATAATCTCTAAAGTCCCTTCCAACCCACCCCATTCTGTGAATCTCTGAGTCACAAATGTATGTTCTTGTGTCCTTAGAGCCAGGCTGTTCAGGAGAGTATCTCTGAAGTGAACACTCTACTGGAGCTTAGCCACCATATTTCCTGTGGATCCAGGACCAATCACAACATGATGTTTGCATGACTTCTGCACTGCTTTAAACCAGTGTCTGTGGCATCATTATTGCACAGCACCAGGCAGCCCTTTCTCCATGGGCTCCAAGCTACTACAAGGTCTCCTGGAAGCCTTCTCTTCTCCAGGCTACAGAGCCCCAACTCTCTCAGCCTGTTCTCACAGCAGAGCTGCTGCAGCCCTCTGAGCATCTTCGTGGCCTCCTCTGGACCTGCTCCAACACTTCCATGTCCTTCCTGTGCTGGGGGCTCCAGAACTGCACACAGGACTCCAGATGGGGTCTAAGGAGAGCAGAGCAAAGGGGCAGAATCCCCTCCCTTGCCCTGCTGTCCACACTGCTCTTGCTGCAGCCCAGCACACAGTTGCTGTCTGGGCTGCACTCACACTGCAGGTTCATGTTGTGTAGCCAATGATATTCCATAAAATGGTAGAGGATGGAACATGGTCTTCAAATAGAGTCACAGAAGGCTGTCTATGGGAAGGGACCATGAAAGGTCATCTAGTGCAACCCCCTCACTGTCAGCAGGGACATCTGCACCTAGGTCAGGTTGATCAGAGGCCTGTCCAACCTGACTTGGAACGTTTGGTGAGATGAGGATTCTAGCACCTGTCTGGGTGATCTGGTCAGCATTTCTCCAACCTCAGTGTAAAAAAATTAAATCCTTTGATATCTGGGCTAATCTCAAAGGTCCTCCATGAACTGTGCAAAAAATAAAATAATTATTTGGTTGTTCTGAAGTTTGGTTGGGATTGTTTGACAGGTCCTAGGGAATGTTGTGAGGATCTCACTGCATAGTAGAAAGTCCAGAGAAAACCACTTTCATGGAATCATAGAATCACAGACTCACAGACTCACAGAATCATAGAATCACAGAACCACAGAATCATAGAATCACAGAATCACAGATTCATAGAATCATAGAATCACAGAATCACAGAATCATAGAATGTTCTGGGCTGGAAGGGACCTCCAGAGCTCATCCAGTCCAGCCCCCTGCAGTCAGCAGGGACATCCCCACCAGCCCAGGGCACCCAGGGCCCTCTCAAGCCTCACCTTGAATGTCTCCAGGGAAGGGGCCTCAACCACCTCCCTGGGCAACCTGTTCCAGTGCTCCACCACCCTCATAGTAAAGAACTTGTTCCTAACATCCAATCTCAATCTGCTCTTCTCAAGCCTGAACCCATTGCCTCTTGTTCTGTCCCTGCAGGCCTTTGCAAACAGCTTCTCTCCATCCTTCGTGTAGGTCTCCTTCAGGTACTGGCAGGCTGCTGTTAGGTCCCCCTGAAGCCTTCTCTTCTCCAGACTGCACACACCCAGCTCCCTCAACCTGTCTCATAGTAGAGCTGCTCCAACCCTTTGATAATTTTCATGGCCTTCTCTGTACCCTCTCCACCAGGTCCATATCATTCCTATAATGAGGGCTGCAGCACTGGATGCAGTACTTCAAGTGAGGTCTCACCAGAGCAGAGCAAAGTGTCAGAATCTCCTCTCTGGCTCTGCTGGCCACACTTCTTTGGATGCAGTCCAGGGTGTGATTTGCCTTCTGTGCTGCAAGCTCACACTGCCTGCTCATGTCCAGCTTCTCCTCCACCAGCACCTCCACATCCCTTTCCACAGGGCTGCTCTCTAACACCTCCTCCCCCAACCTGTACTGGCAGTGAGGATTTTTCTGTCCCAGATGCAGGACCCTGCTCTTGCTCTTGTTGAACTTCATGACATACATGTGAGAAACCTGGAGGAGGACACTGACAGACCCTCACTGGCAACTCTGTCCATCACACAGTCCTTCATAGAATCATTTTAGTTGGCAATGACCTACAAGATCCAACCAGTCTCTAACTCTGCCAGGGCTGAGGCTAAACCATGTCCCTCAGCACCACATCTCTGCCTCTTTCAAACACCTCCAGGGATGGGGATTCAACCGTCTCCCTGGGCAGCCTGTGCCAGTGGCTAAGAAGTCTTTAACTGAAGAAGTTTCTTCTAATATCCAACCTAAACCTCCCCCCTCAGCACTTGTAGGTGATTCAAAGCCTGACCTCTTTATTCTAAGAAATTCCCTTTCTCTACCTTTTTCACTTTCTATTCAGTCAGATATTTCTGAATCCTTTCTCAAAAGATTCTTCTTCCAGAAAACAAAATTGGCAGAAGTAATAGACTTAAAATTCTGTTTACCAGCAATGGGATGAAAAGAGAATTTGTCTGGCATGCCACCTGCTGTGGGGCTGACCTGTCTGCCTGCAGAAGTGCAGAGCATGGCTCAGGTTTTCTGGCTCAGCTGCGGGCATGCAGCAGTCCCAACGTTCCTCTCAGGAGGAGGAAATCAAGACAAGAAAGCTGATTCCTATGAAGAGAAGAAATATCAAATATATGTAGAACGAATCCCTCTAGGAGAAATGGAAAAAAAAACCTTTTTTTTTTTTTTAATTTACTTTTTGTAATTTTAATTTTATTTCCTTGCTTTATATAGATTGATGGTAGCTAGAAAGACTGAAGGCTGTGCCAGCAGAGTGAATGTCACAGTATCACAGTATCACAGTATCACCAAGGTTGGAAGAGACCTCAAAGCTCATCAAGTCCAACCCATTACCACAGACCTCCAGACCAGACCATGGCACCAAGTGCCATGTCCAAACCCGCCTTGAACACCTCCAGGGACGCTGACTCCACCACCTCCCTGGGCAGCCCATTCCAGCAGTCAATGACTCTCTCAGGCAACAACTTTCTCCTCACCTCCAGCCTAAACTTCCCCTGCCACAGCTTGAGACTGTGTCCTCTTGTTCTGGTGCTGCTTACCTGAGAGAAGAAAGCAACCTTCCCCTGGCTACAAGCACCCTTCAGGGAGTTCTAGACAGCAAGAAGGTCTCCCCTGAGCCTCCTCTTCTCCAGGCTAACCAATCCCAGCTCCCTCAGCCTCTCTCCATAGGGCTGTGCTCCAGGCCTCTCCCCAGCCTCGTTGCCCTTCTCTGGACACGCTCAAGCACCTCAATGTCCTTCTTCAATGGAGGGGCCCAGAACTGGACACAGCACTCAAGGTGTGGCCTAAGCAGTGCAGAGTCCAGGGGGAGAATGAGCTCCCTGCTCCTGCTGGCCACACTCTTGCTGATGCAGGCCAGGATGCCATTGGCCTTCTTGGCCACCTGGGCACACTGCTGGCTCATGTTCAGGCAGGTGTCAATCAACATGCCCAGATCCCTTTCTGTTTGGCTGCTCTCCAGTCAATCCCACCCCAGCCTGTAGTTCTGCATGGGGTTGTTGTGGCCAAAGTGCAGCACTCAACACTTGGACTTGTTGAGCTACATCCCCTTGGACTCTACCCATCTGTGCAGGCGGTCGAGGTCCTGCTGCAGAGCCCTTCTGCCCTCAAACCCAGCAACATCAGCCCCCAGCTTGGTGTCAGCTGCAAATCTGCTGGTGACTGACACGACAGGAGAAAGAGTCACATATTGTCTTGGAAAGGTTTGGGATTTCTCTTTGGTGAGCATTTTGATGGGCAGTGTGCACAATGTACTCGGTGCTCCTCACTCTTTTTCTTGCTTTACATGTTAGGTTGTGTCTATTGGTTGAATATTGAAGGCCTTTAAGCATTTTAATCTTTTCTAAGGGAAGAGTAGGGCTGTTTGATTTTCCTCTGCTGGGCTGACGAAGGCAGACTTAAAAGCCAATTTTATAGTTTACAGCTCAGTCTGGATCCCTTTCTGCTTGACAAATGCACTGTGGCTGTATAACTGCCTACTGGTCAATATGGCCACAGAATTCCCTCTTCTTTAGGGTGATGACATGAGTCAGTTTCTTGACAATGCACAAGAGTAAACATCAATCAAAGCTAAACCTAGAGCTGAAAAGGAATAAACCAAACAGAGAAAAGTGGCAGAACCATCTCCCTTGCCCTGCTGGCCACACTTCTCTTGATGCAGCCCAGACAGCAACAGAGTCCTGGGCTGCAGCAAGAGCAGTGTGGGCAGCAGGGCAAGAGAGGGGATTCTGACCCTTTGCTCTGCTCTCCTCAGACCCCATCTTTAGTCCTGTGTCAACCTACTTTAGCAGGGGAGCTGACCTAGGTAATCATCAGAGGCCCCTTCCAACCCCTACCATTGTGTGATTCTGGGAACTCTATCCTCTATGGTAGTATGCTGGGAATGCTGCTGGGAATATGCTGGCAGAGGTGTGGACTTGCACCTAATGCTTGCAACACAGAGAATGATTTACAGATTAAGGGTTGTGTTTGGAAGGGTTTAATGGAAGCTGGAAAGAACCTTCATAGTTTTTCACAGCTACCAAGCAGTGACCAACATCTACCAAGGTGGAAAGAGCAGGTGAGATGCCCACGTACACAAAGGATGTTTATACCAACCAACAAGAACCCCAAGGCAGTGGCTGCTACTGAAAACACAAAAGATGGATGCTTGCACATGTCCATATTGCATTATCTTAGCTGTGTTTTTACATCTCTCATGCCAGCACTGTCCATAGCACACCTCTGGGCCTGGTGTGAGCAGAGAATCATAGAATCATAGAATGGTAAGGTTGGAAGGGACCTCAAGGATCATCTAGTTCCAACCCCCTGCCATAGGCAGGGACACCTCCCACTAGCACAGCTCACTCAAGGTCTCATCCAATCTGGCCTTGAACACATCCAGGCAGGGAGCAGCCACAACCTCCCTGGGCAACCTGTTCCAGTGCCTCACCACCCTCACTGTAAAGAACTTCCTCCTAACATCCAGTCTAAATCTCCCCTCTGCCAGTTTAAACCCATTGCCCCTTGTCCTGTCATTGCAGGACCTTGTCAATAATCCTTCCCCAGCCTTCCTGTAGGCCCCCTTCAGATACTGGAAGGCTACTATCAGGTCGCCTCGAAGCCTTCTCTTCTCCAGGCTGAAGAGCCCCAACTCTCTCAGCCTGTCCTCATAGGAGAGCTGCTCCAGCCCTCTGATCATCTTTGTGGCCCTCCTCTGGACCCGCTCCAACACTTCCATGTCCTTCCTGTGCTGAGGGTTCCAGAACTGCACACAGTACTCCAGGTGGGGTCTGACGAGAGCAGAGTAAAGGGGCAGAATCCCCTCCCTTGCCCTGCTGGCCACGCTGCTCTTGATGCAGCCTAGGACTCGGTTGCTGTCTGGGCTGCATGTGCACACTGCAGGCTCATGTTGAGCTTTTCATCAACCCAGACTCCAAGGTCCTTTTCCTCAGGGCTGCTCTCCAGCCATTCACCACCCAGCCTGTATTTGTGCTTGGGATTGTGCCTACCCAGGTGCAGGACCTTACACTTGGCCTTATTGAATTTCATGAGGTTGGCCTGGGCCCACCTCTCCAGCCTGTCCAGGTCCCTCTGGATGGCATCCCTGCCCTCTAGCAAGTCGACTGTGCCACACAGCTTGGTGTCATCTGCAAACTTGCTGAGGGTGCACTCCATTCCTCTGTCCATGTCACTGACAAAGATGTTAAACAGCACTGGTCCCAGCACTGACCCCTGAGGGACACCACTTGTCACTGGTCTCCAGGTGGACATTGTGCCCTTGATCACCACTCTCTGGGTTCGACCATCCAGCCTATTCCTTATCCAGCAGTGCTCCACCCATCAAGTCCATGTTTTTCCAGTTTGGTGACCAGGATGTCACGTGGGACAGAGTCAAATGCCTTACTCAGGTCCAGGTAGATGACATCAGCTGCCCTTCCCTTGTCCACTGTCTCTGTGACTTCATCATAGAAAGCCACTAAATTTGTCAGGCAAGATCTGCCCTTGGTGAAGCCATGCTGGTTCCCACCAATCACCTCTGCTTTGTTTTCCATTTGCCTTAGCAGGACTTTCAGCAGGATCTGCTCCATGATCTTGCCAGGCACAGAGGTGAGGCTGACTGGTCTGTAGTTTCCAGGGTCATTCTTTTTACCCTTCTTGAAGGTGGGTGTTATGTTTGAACTCTTCCTGCTCAATCCCCAAGTTGTTACCCAGCAGTTTCAAACGTAATCATAGAATGGTTTGTGTTGGAAGGGACTTGGAATCTTCATTTAATGTTTATTTGCTACCCAGCTACTGAGTCTATTGTTATGACTCAACTTGTCTGCTTCATGGAGAGCTGAATATTTCTGCTTTATATATATATATAAAAATTCAGTGTTTAGATGAGGGGAGCATTTGTCTCCCAGAGATCACTAAGAAAGTTTTTGTTGATTGTGTTTGGGTTTTTTCCCCCTTTGGAGATGAGGGCTTGCAGCCAGGTTTCTTTGATTCCTGGAGGAGCTCATAGGCATTTCAGCTTAGTCACTGCTGTTGCCAACAGCCTCTGGCAGATGTATTACACTCTCTAAAGCTCAACTAATGAACCTTAGATTTGTTGTTATGGGAAGACATAAATTAAATGTACCATTCTGGCAGAAAAAGAGTTGAAAATGAGGAGAAATCTGTGTCTTGATGAGAAGCAAATAGGTCTAATCTTCACAAATAAAATATTCTCATGTTGAAAACTTCAATAAGACAAAGAACGGCTGCTCAGTTCAGAAAAACAATGACCCATAATGGCATGGCTGCCAGGGGAAGAGCTCTCAAAGCCACTCAAAGCTGCTGAAATGGTTTCTCGTAGTGTTCAGCTACAGGGTTGCCTGGATCACATGCAGAAATTGTTGAATTCCTTTTTTATTTGAAAGAACTTAAGGCTTCCAATTCCTTTTGTTACTGTGATGCAAAAGGGTTTCCCAGCAGTCTCTGCCTCTGGTTTACAAGTGTGTGTGCCTGTGTGTGGTGCCAGGACTGATCCTGAGGACTGATCATAGAATCACAGAACGTTTTGGGTCGGAAAAGATCTTTAAGAACTATCTCTGCCAAGATTTTTGTTAACAATGACCTGTAAGATCCAACCATTCTCTAACTCTGCCAAGGCTGAGGCTAAACCTTGGCTCTCAGCACCACATCTCTGCTTCTTTTTGAAATGCCTCCAGGGATAGGCATTCAACCACCTCCCTGGGCAGCCTGTGCTTAAGAACCCTTGTAGTGCAGAAGTTTCTTCTCATATCCAAACTAAATCTCCCTGGGTGTAAGCTGAGGTCATTTTCTCTTGGCCTATCACTGATAACATGACAGAATGTGAATAGACTGGCACCTACCTCACTGTAACCTCTTTTCAGGTAGTTGTAGAGTTGTAGAGCTTTCAAACCCCGCTTGTGATGGGACCACTCTTTGGGCCCAGCCATCCACCCATTTCTTAACCCAGTAAAGCATCCACTCAGTCAGGCCATGAGCAGTCACTGTCTCCAGGAGGATGCTGTGGGACACAGATGCTCTACTGAAGTCCAGGTATGTGATGTACACAGCCTATTCCTTACCCACTCAGTGAGTAACCTTGTTGTAGAAGGAGATGGGATGCAGGAGATGTAGGCTCAAGCTGCCACCTAGAAAACTACTGGGACCAGCACAATAAGGGGACCTTTTGAATTTAATATTCTTCATTAGCCTGAGAACCCCTTCCAAAGGTTTGTCACTAGTTCCCAGTAGCTGTACTTGATGTGGAGAAGTCTCTCAGCATTCAGCCATTGCAGTCCATCTCCTCTCAACAAGTTTATGATTGGAAGTATTCTTCTGAATATTGGCTTGAGGAGGTCATTGCACAACATTATTGATCATGATCATGAGGAGTGACAGAGAGCAGCCTGGAGGAGAAGGCTTTGGGGGTGTCAATTGGTGCCAAACTCCCCAAGAGACAGAACTGGTAGCTGGAGGCCAGAGGCAGCTGTGTGCTGGCTGCAGGTAGAGCAGGGAGAGCAGCAGCAGCGCAGGGAGGGGATTCTGCCCCTCTGCTCTGCTCTGCTCAGACCTCACCTCTGCCTCCAGCTCTGGGGCCCCCAGCACAAGAGGGACCTGGAGCTACTGAAGAGGGTCCAGAGGAGGCTGTGAAGATGATCAGAAGGCTGGAGAAGCTCCCCTGTGGTGACAGGCTGGGAGAGTTGGGGCTGTTCAGCATAGAGAAGAGTCCAGGGAGACCTTAGAGCAGTCTTCAAGTACCTGACAGGGCTACAGAGGAGCTGGGGAGGGACTTTTGACAAGGGCTGGGGATGCCAGGATATAGGACAATAGCTTTGAGCTGGGAGACTGAGACTGGAAATTAGGAAGAAGTTCTTGACAGTGAAGGTGGTGAGAGACTGGCACAGGCTGCCTAAGTAGGTTGTGGATGCCTACTCAACTGAACTGATCCCAATTGGGATGGTCTGTGATCTTCATGGGAAATACTGAGGCTTACTAGCTAGGATGCAACAACTGCTCCAGAGGCATTTGGAAGAAGCCATTCCTTTGTGGCTGTTATACTGCTCTCTGGAAAGGCAAGACTTAAACAAAAAAACAAAAAACACCAAAACAAAACAAACAAAAAAAAAAGAGCCACTCTTCCTGAGTGAAAACTTCTGCTTATGTTATGTATTAACATATAGAAAATCATAGGATTGCAAAGCAATTTGCAGATCCAGCATGACTTCTGATTGCAATGAATCTAATTCATTATGAATTTGGTCAAGCACTATACATTTAAAGCTGTGTGCTCATGGAATGAGGGAATCCTAGAATAGTTTGACATGGAAGGGACCTTTAAGATCCAAGACCTACTTCCAACCCCCTGCCTCTTCCAGTGCTTTACCACTCTCTTGGGGAAGAATTACCTCCTGATTTGTCATCTAAATGGAGCTTCACCCAGTTTGAAGCCATTACCTTCATACTGTCACCCCGTGGCTTTGTGAAAAGTCTCTCTCCTGTAGCCCTCTTCTAATACTGGAAGGCTGCTCTGAGTTCTCATTGGAGCTTTCTCTTTCCCAGGGCAAACAAACCTCAGCTCTCAGTCTGTCTACAGCAGAAATGCTCCAGCTCTCTGATCGTCTTCATGACGCTTGTCTGGACCTGCTCTAACAGTTCTACATTCTTCTTGTGTTGGAGGGTCCAGACCTGGACACAGGATTCCAGGTGTGTTCTCACTAGGCCAGAGCTGAGAAGGCAAATCCTCTCCCTTGACCTGCTGTCCGCGTTACTGGGATGCAGCCCAGGATGGAAGTGGTTTCTGGGCTGCACATTGCTGACTCATGTTGAGTTTCTCATCACCCAGCACTCTGGAATCTCTCTCCTCGGGGCTGCTCTCTGCCCATTGTTGTATATGTAATCATAGAATCATAGAATGGTAAGGTTGGAAGGGACCTCAAGGATCATCTAGTTCCAACCCCCTGCCATAGGCAGGGACACCTCCCACTAGTACAGCTCACTCAAGGCCTCCTCCAACCTGGCCTTCAACACCTCCAGGGAGGGAGCAGCCACAACCTCCCTGGGCAACCTGTGCCAGTGCCTCACCACCCTCACTGCAAAGAACTTCCTCCTAACATCNTGCTGCAGCCCTCTGAGCATCCTTGTGGCCTCCTCTGTACCCGCTCCAACACTTCCATGTCCTTCCTGTGCTGAGGACTCCAGAACTGCACACAGTAATGCTTCTGATGTTAGGAAAACCTGTCCAAAATCACACACTGCATACTTGAAAACAGTTTTATTTCTCACAGATTGGCTTCTTCTGAGCTTTCCTGTGTCAATGGTCAAGTTCTTATTCTTCCATGTGAAGTATTTGTGACTATATTTTCTCCCTAGGACCTGTACTTACATTTGAGGCATAGGAAGTTTCATGGAAACATGAGGAGGAATTTTTTCAGTGTGGGGGTGACAGAGCCCTGACACAGGCTGCCCAGGATGCTTGTAGAGTCTCCCTCTCTGGAGATATTCAAAACCTGCCTGGATACATTCCTGTGTGATCTGCTCTGGGTGATGCTGCTCTGGACTGGATGAGCTTTGGAGGTCCCTTCCAGCCCCTGTCATTCTGTGATTCTGTGACACAGCAGATTTTAGGCTATTTTGGATATACCAGTCATGGGGTCACCATTCCCGGAGATGTTCAAGAAACGTGAAGACATGGCAATTCAGGACATGGTTTAGTGGTCATGGTGGTGTTGAGTTGGGGGTTGGACTTGATGATCTTGGAGGTCTTTTCCAGATCTGATTCTATGATTCTGTAACATGTGGATTCAAACAGCTTCCAGCCAAAAGTCTACCACAGAGCACTAATTAAAGAGACGCTGTCTGAATGGACGTGGTACAGTTTTCTGTTGCAGCAAGCAGAATAACCACACAAGAATGTTCAGAGAGTTCATTTCAAGCTCCAAGTTTCTTTGAGCTTATAAAAGAGACTGTTGAGAATCGATGTTAGCAGTGATGGGTGTAAGGGGCCCCCCTCATTAAAACTGACAGCCCCAGCATCATTAGCACACCGTGAGCATGTGCTCCCTGCCTGCCCTTCGGAACCGCCGCTGTCACACACCAGGGATTTGTGCACAACTATTTTTCTCCTGGCTGCTGTCTGCAGAGGAAAAATGCAGCCAGGAGAAAAACTTGGGATGTTTTCAGACACAGAAATATTTGAGGCAGTCCACCCTTTTGTGGGCCAACTCCTAAGGTATCATTGTTTGTCCTACACTTAACCTTCTTTGTCAAAATAGCGTTCAAGTCACATAAAACAGCAGCTGCTCGTTGGGGCCGAATTTCTCTGCCTTTTAGGAGAAGTACATCTCTGCTTAAGCATATTGTACCTACTTGCAAGCTCATGGGAAAGATAATTTCTACCCACATAGTGATATTTGTTATATTCTCTCATGATTCTGTGGTTGTTTTGTTTCCAGGATCCCCTTATCCTTCTTGGGTATTTTGTTAAGCTTCATTTATTTAAAAGAGATGCAATTATTAAGAGCTAACAGCTAAACAATTAATAATTAAGGTTAATATTTCTTCTTTTTTTTTAATATCTGTATTACAGAATCACAGAATGTTAGGGGCTGGAAGAGACCTTAAAAGATCATCGAGTCCAACCCCCTTGCCAGAGCAGGATCCCTATAGCAGATCACACTGGAACACCATATCTGCTCCTTTTCCACCTCACCTGCCCCATTTTGCCCCTTTTCCCCCCAAACCCACAGCACCTGGGCTCTGCTGCAGTCTCCTCCCACCACAGGTGTGACCACTTTACCCTCCCTGCTCACTCCCCTTTATAATCTGCCCCAGGGTAGGCATCAACCTCACCTTGCCCAACTGGGCAGAGGGATCCTCCTCCTGGCATCACAGGTGAGTGCCCATGGTGTGCACTGGGTGAATGGTGGAGGGGATCAAAGGTTGGGGGGTCTGGTGGCCCCCTGGTTATTTAGCAATAGGCTTGATGATTGCTCTGACATCACCCACGGGTGCTGGCTGGACTTCCTGACTTAGGCTGAGCTCCTCTCTGTTTAGCTGCTTCTTTCTGCTCACTTGTAAAGCTGGAAAATTGACAGGAGTAAATCCAGGACTTACCACCTGGTCATCCTGAATCACAG
Source organism: Eubucco bourcierii (assembly GCA_013396675.1). NCBI lineage: Eukaryota > Metazoa > Chordata > Aves > Piciformes > Ramphastidae > Eubucco > Eubucco bourcierii. Next base: position 131,861 of record VWZE01010644.1, read on the forward strand.
AACTTTAGAGGTTGGAAAGGACCTCCCGAAATCATTGAATCCAACGTCTCTGCCAAGGCAGAATCATCCAGGGTGGTTCACACAGGAATGCATCCAGGTGGGTTTTGAAAGTCTCCATAGGAGGCTATACCTATTTGTATAATCTACAGCTATATCTATCTATATCATCAACAGCTGCATCTATCTATATATCTCTGCTGTCTACAGCTCCACCTGTGTATATCCTCTACAGCTACACCTACAGCCAACTGAGTCCTGGGCTGCATCAAGAGAAGTGTGGGCAGTAGAGCAAGGGAAATGATTCTGCTCCTTTACTCTGCTCTCCTCAGACCCCACCTGGAGTCCTATGTGCAGTTGTGGAGCCCCCAGCAGAAGAAGGATATGAAACTGTTGGAGACGGTCCAGAGGAGGCCACGAAGATGCTCAGAGGGCTGCAGCGGCTCTGCAGACTGCAGAAGAGAAGGCTTTGAGGAGACCTTAGAGTAGCCTTTCAGGATCTGAAGGGGGCCTACAGGAAGGCTGGGGAGGGACTATTGATAAGGTCTTGCAATGCCAGGACAAGGGGCAATGGGTTTGAACTGGCAGAGAGGAGATTTAGACTGGATGTTAGGAGGAAGTTCTTTACAGTGAGGGTGGTGAGACACTGGCACAGGTTGCCCAAGGAGATTGTGGCTACTCCCTGCCTGGAGGTGTTGAAGGCCAGGTTGGAGGAGGCCTTGAGTGAGCTGTACTAGTGGGAGGTGTCCCTGCCTATGGCAGGGCTTTGGAACTGGATGATCCTTGAGGTCCCTTCCAACCTTACCATTCTATGATTCCATCTCTCTATATATCCTCTACAGCCACACCTACAGCTCACTGTCTCTCTATCCCCTACAGCTGCATATCTCTGTATTTTTGTAGTAGGTTGGTGGTATTTTTCCATAGTGCTTTCCATGTAAACTAGATGCACGTAGTATTTTATTGTCAAAATAAGATTTCAGGCAGTAAAATGGCAAGGGAATACTGACTGAGCTATTAATAAACCACACCAGCTTTTAGCTGGCAAAGCAGCCTTCTTTCCATCAACTATGTCTCAGCCTTTAATAAAGAAACTCAAGTGGTGTAGGTGAAAAATTACTTTTCTCACCCGGTCATCTGTCTGTCATGTATTATTCAGGTCACCAATGTTTGTCCTGAACTGTATCATTCTGTAGTTGTGTCAGGTATGAAATATGTTCGGTGTAATTCCATCAGACTTCACGAAGCTGATTAGAACAGATCACCTTTCGGCATGGGCACGGAGTTATCTCAGCAGATTGACTGAAAAAGACTTATTTATCTTTGCCTTTATAATAAAGAGAGAGATGAGCAAATTTATCCATTAACTTGAGGAGAGGCTCATATTTTGTGTGAAAACAAACCCAGGGCAGTAATTCTATCAAAAGCACTTTCATACGTGAATGTGTCTTTGAAAACATCTGTGGTGATGTTTGAAACCTGAAAACAGAAACCTTGAGCCATGTTGGATGACAAACTTTGGGATCATCCTGTTTTCCTCCTGAACAAAATCACTGGAAACACTTCAATTTGGGTTGCTTTATTTTTCCTGGGGTGGGAGATTGCAATGGTGCTTTCTTGGTTTAAAACTCAGACATCCTTGAAAGTACTGGAGTCTGAGACAGGTTTTGTTGTCATTAATATGGATTTAAAATAGATCATAGAGCCATACAGTGGTTTAAGTTGCAAGGGAACTCAGATCATTCGGTTCCAACCCCCCCTGCCATGGGCAGGGTCACCTCTCACCAGCTCAGGTTCTCAAGGTTTCATCCAACCTGGCCTTGAATACCTCCAGGGAGGAGTCATCCACAGCCTCCCTGGGCAACCTGTGCCAGTGTCTCACCACCCTCACTCTCAAGAATTTCTTCCAAATCTCCAGTCTCAGTCTCCCCTCCTCAAGCTTAAAGCTGTTCCCTCTCATCCTGTCCCTCCCAGTCCCCCATGCCCCTCTGGTTTTCAGGCTGGGCTCCTGGTTGTAACTGGCTTTCTGTATCTTGCAGAGCTGAGAGCTTCAGAGTGAAGTGCACAGAATGTGCTGGTGTCCTTTTAATGTTTTATTAGGGTGACCTTTTTGCAAGAAAGCAGCCCAGAATGTACTGAGCATAACTCAAGATTGCTTCTGATGAAAGAATAAACAAACAGCAGAACCCACGTCTATTAAGCTAACAGTTTTTAGTCAAAATCTGATGCTTGAGTTTGTTATTTTTACTTTATGTGAAGCGCTTAAACTCATGTTTGAATTGCAAATCTGACTCCCTACAATGATGTTTCATGACTCCAGCCCATGCCACTCTTTTGCTTTGAGTAAACAAAACCTGAATTTGATGTGTCAAGGTAAAGCCTTGCATTTTGCCCAAGAATACCAAGAAAATTCTCAAACCTTGTTGACATTTTTACCTCATTTAAAAGATATGAAAATTCATTTTCATAATAATATCTAATACAATGGCAATCAAATAAAAGCATAACCTTTGGATTCCAAAGTGTTGACAATGACAAGTGTTTTACCAACCTTTGGAATATTTGAGCACTTTTCTGCACCTTTATTTGAGCTGTTGTTTTGTTCATTCTCCTTGCTCATCAGAAACCTTTGAGAACCCTTTTTCCCCCTCACTCTTTTATTCTCCATCCATTAAACTGTGTCATTCCACTCCCCAGTTTGAAAAAGACCTGTACAGATCCAAGCAACTTAATGGATGCAGTGGGTCACATTCTGCCCTCAGATACAAAGTCAGGGCTCAGCACTCATTAAATCTACCAAGATCCCAACCAATAAAAGCTTTGGTTCCTTGTTTAAGGATGGAATTTGACCTGGCTTGTTTAATGGGATCATGTAATTCGTTAAGTGAAGTCAGTCCCTTGTACTGGCAGCCCAGAGGCAGCTGTGTGCTGGCTGCAGGTAGAGCAGGGAGAGCAGCAGCACAAGGAGGGGATTCTACCCCTGTGCTCTACTCAGACCTCACCTGCAGCACTACCTCCAGTTCTACTGCCTCCAGTTCTGCTGCCTCCAGTTCAAAAGGGACGTGGAGCAGCTGGAGAGGATCCAGAGGAGACTGTGAAGATGATCAGAGGGCTGGAGAACCTCCCATATTTGACCCACTGGAAGAGTTGGGGCTGTTCAACCTGGAGAAGGGAAGGCTCTGGGGAGACCTTATAGAGCTTCATAGTACCTGACTGGTGAAAGCTGGGCAGGGACTTCTTAGAAGGGCTTGTAGTGACCAGATGAGAGGGAATGGAATGAAGGTTGAGGTAGGGAGAATTAGACTGGAGACAGTGAGGGTGGTGAGACACTGGCACAGGTTGCCCAGGGAGGCTGTGGATGCTCCCTACCTGGAGATGTTCAAGGGCAGTCTGGATGAGGTCTTTAGCAACCTGGACTGGTGAGAGGCATTCCTACCCATGGCAGGCAGTTGGAACTGGAAGATCTTGAATGTCCCTTCCAACCCAAACCTTTCTATGATTTTTAAACTCCCTTCTACCAGAAGCCATTCTCTAATTCTATGAATTCATGCAGTCGTTGTATCTTGGCAGCTGTAACACAGGAGAGTGAAAGGCTTTGCTAAGAAGATGATCCAGTGACACCCAGTTGAATAGTTCCTGGGGACTTCCTTGTGTGTTGGTCTGATTAGAGTTTCTCTGCTTCCCAAACAATATTTTGAGTGGATTTGGGAACAGATTAACTGATGTCATGTGGCAGTGGCACATGGAATTTCTGCCTCATGGCTTTCATACCAGAACAATATAATTAAATATAATCTCCTCTGCACTCCTACGATTCCTAAATATAAAACCCTAGTTGACACAATGCAGAAGTTATGCTCCTTTGGGATGTTTATAGCCAGACTAATTCCCTATGTGCTTTGTTAGGGTCTCCTTCCTTGTTTGTCACCTGTGGTGAAAGTCAGGTGCAGATTAAGACACTTAGGTTCATGTGTTTGAATGTGAAGTATTCTTTAAGAGTAAAAAGGAAGATGTGAGGGACTGCAGGATACTCACATTTCACCTCACTCCCTAAGAAGCTGATCACAGAATCATTGAATCATTAAGGTTGCAAAAGGCCTCTAAGATCATCGGGTCTAACCATCAACCCATCACTACCATGAGCACTAAACTATGTCCTGAAGTGTCACATCTCCAGGTTTCTTGAACACTTCCATGGATGGTGACACCACCACCTCCCTGGGAAACCTGTTTCAATGCCTGACCACTCTTGAAGGAAAGAAGTTCTTCCTAAATCCAACCTAAACCTCCTCTGGTGCAAATTGAGGCCATTTCCTCTTGTCCTATTGCCAGTTATTTGAGAGAAGTGACCAACCCCTATCTGGCTCCAACCTCCTTTCTGGGAGTTGCAGAGAGCAATGAGTTCTCTGCTCCTCCTTTTCTCCAAACTAAACAGCCCCATCTTGTTCAGCTGCTCCTCACTGCTCTCCAGACCCCTCACCAGACTTGTTGCTCTTGTCTGGACCTGCTCCAGTCCTCCAAGTCTCTCTTTAAGCTGAAGCACCCAAACCCAGTACTTAAGGTGTAGCCTGGGCAGTGCCAAGTACAGGGGCAGCATCTTGTCTCTGCATCTGTGGCACAGCCTGCATTTGACACAGGCCTGATGGAGTGGGTCCAGAGGAGGCCGCGAAGATGGTCAGGGGATTGGAGCAGCTCCGCTGTGAGGACAGGCTGAGGGAGCTGGGGGTGTTCAACCTGAAGGAGAGAAGGCTCCAGGAAGACCTAATAGCAACCTGCACACATTTGAAGGGTCTACAAAGAGGCTGTAGAGGCACTGTTTGAAAAGGCCTGCAGGGACAGGATGAGGGCAATAGCTTCAAACTAGAGCAGAGAGATTGGATGTGAAGAACAAGTTCTGCACCATGAGGGTGCTGGCACACTGCAACAGGTTGCCCAGGGAGGCTGTTGTCCCCTGGAGACATTCAAGGTGAGGCTGGACAGGGCTCTGAGCAACATGGTCTAGTGGAGGAGCCATCTGATCTAGTAGGGGGATTAGACTGGATGACCTTTGGAGGTCTCTTCCAACCTAAATCATGCTATGATTCTCTGATGGGTAGAAGGGGTTGCTGAAATAAAGTTGGTTAGGCTGTGAGAGAAACCTTAACCTGACAATGCTGCTAGATTCTGAAGGGGGCCTAAGGGAAGGCTGAGGATGGATTATTTACAAGGTCCTGCAACGACAGGACAAGGGGCAATGGGTTTAAACTGGTAGAGGGGAGATTTAGACTGGATGTTAGGAGGAAGTTGTTTGCAGTGAGGGTGGTGAGACACTGGCACAGGTTGCCCAGGGAGGTTGTGGCTGCTCCCTCCCTGGATGTGTTCAAGGTCAGATTGGAGGAGGCCTTGAGTGAGCTGTACTAGTGGGAGGTGTCCCTGCCTGTGGCAGGGGGTTGGAACTAGATGATCCTTGAGGTTCCTTCCAACCTTACCATTCTATGATTCCATGATTCAGACCATGCAAATCCAGTGGTTTACTCCTGTTGAATTCCTTCTCCTCCAGTGAAGGTCATCCTTATACTAAGTGCAGTCAGCACCTTACTAGTGATCTTGCAAACATTTAAGCACACTGATTTTTTTTCCATTTAAAAACAGCTGCTCAGTAAGAATTCTGTCTGCATTCATGTGACTGCCAGATATGTCAGGAGGCTGTTCAAGGGGAGACATTCTGAGGAAGAGTCAGCTTTGAAAAAAACATGAATCAACATTTAGCTTCAAACAGAATTAGAGTGGAGTTAAACTGATATCAAAGAAGTTAGGAAGTTTGCCCTGTCATGATGTGAAAGATAGTCACATACTGCCTCAGCAAGCAAGTTGCAGGTAGCATTTTGAGTATCAGTGCATCTATGAAGCTCTGTGTGGGTCTTGTGTGTTTGCATAATAAAATGCAAATGTTTCTATCTGGTGCAAAGGTATTTCAAATATGGCTTTTACTTCCCTGCTTTTTAAGTATCTTGTTGTCAGGAAACCCTTGGCAAAGGAAAGGCAAAAGGAATGAGGAGGAGAGACTTACAAATTGGAAAAGAAAATGAAAGCTGCTGTAATGAAAATAATAATAATGAAAGAGATACAAACTAGTATTGAACCCTACCCCTGATGGCAATTGGTCACCATCACCAATGATGCTGTGGCAGAAGTATCGCAGTATCACAGTATCAGCAAGGTCAAGTCCAACCTGTTACCACAGACCTCAGGACCAGACCATGGCACCAAGTGCCACGTCCAAACCCGCCTTGAACACCTCCAGGGACGCTGACTCCACCACCTCTCTGGGTAGCCCATTCCAGCAGTCAATGATTCTCTCAATCAACAACTTTCTCCTCACCTCCAGTCTAAACTTCCCCTGGTATAGCTTGAGACTGTGTCCTCTTGTTCTGCTGCTGCTTGGCTGAGAGAAGAAGGTAACCTCCTCCTGGCCACAACCACCCTGCAGGTAGTTGTAGACCGCAAGAAGGTCTCCCCTGAGCCTCCTCTTCTCCAGGCTAACCAATCCCAGCTCCCTCAGCCTCTCTCCATAGGGCTGTGCTCCAGGCCTCTCCCCAGCCTCGTTGCCCTTCTCTGGACACACTCAAGCACCTCAATGTCCTTCTTCAATGGAGGGGCCCAGAACTGGACACAGCACTCAAGGTGTGGCCTAAGCAGTGCAGAGTCCAGGGGGAGAATGAGCTCCCTGCTCCTGCTGGCCACACTCTTGTTGATGCAGGCCAGGATGCCATTGGCCTTCTTGGCCACCTGGGCACACTGCTGGCTCATGTTCAGGAGGGTGTCAATCACTACCCCCAGATCCTTTTCTGTTTGGCTGCTCTCCAGCCACTCCCACCCCAGCCTGTAGCTCTGCATGGGGTTGTTGTGGCCAAAGTGCAGCACTCAACACTTGGATTTGTTGAGCTCCATCCCCTTGGACTCTGCCCATCTGTGCAGGCGGTCGAGGTCCTGCTGCAGAGCCCTTCTGCCCTCCAACCCAGCAACATCAGCCCCCAGCTTGGTGTCATCTGCAAATTTGCTGGTGACTGACTCGATGCCCTCGTCCAGATCATCACTGAAGCTGTTACAGAGGATGGGGCCCAGCACTGAACCCTGGGGCACACCGCTAGTGCCCGGCCTCCAGCTGCATGTGGCACCATTCACCACCACTCTCTGGGCTCGGCCCTCCAGCCAGTTCCTAACCCAGCGCAGAGTGTTGGCATCCAAGCCATGAGCTGACTGGTCTCACAATGGACTCGGCAACAGATGGAAACTGGATTCAGGAGCTGGATTCTGGAACAATATTCAGGAACTCATGGATTGAAGACAGAACAGAGCCTGCCTTGGACACTGGCCAGTGAAGGATAGGCTTGACCCCGGTGATCCCTCAGCTTCACACCAAACATGATGTCTATGATCAGTTTAGGCTCAGCTGAACTGTCTGCTCCTCCCTTTTTCGTCTGCAGCCCAAGGTGGCACACAAGATGTGGCAGTGCCCTTGGTCTACAGCCCAGCCCTTGGCAGCAGCTGTCCCCATCAGTTGTCACTGCTAGCAGCAGCCCCTGGCTGTGCCAGCCTGCCCTGAGCTGCAGGAAGTGCTGGCCCTGAGCAGAGGTTGAGCTGGGCAGGGACAGCACTGAGCAGAACCAGCTCTGGGCTAGTTCAGACCAAGACAATTATGTTTGTAAATGTTTCATGGTCACCTTTCAGAAACACTGGTATCAGCTCTAAGAGCCAAAACTTGGCTGTCAGCCTCTGTTTCTAGAATTTTCTTTGTGAATAAATGTACCATTTGCTCAGAAATAAACTTGACATAAACAGAATGGGGTTTTTTGGCCAATAAATAAATACTTTTTACCATACCAGGAAATAAGTTTATATAAGTAGGAGGTTATCCTGCAGAGTATAACACAATAGGAGTAGAAATTTTCTGTCCATTTCCCATTCCTTGCTTCTGTGAAAATGAATTGCAGAAGTGAGCTGCTCTAGACAAAATTCCAGCTGCAAGCAAGTCATGGAATCACAGAATCATTTTGGTTGGAAAAGGCCTTTTGGTTCATCCAGTCCAACTGTTCTCTAACTCTGCCAAGGCTGGGGCTAAGCCATGGCCCTCAGCACCACAGCTCTGCCTCTTTCAAACACCTCCAGGAATGGGGATGCAACCTTCCTGGGCAGTCTGTGTCAGTAGTTGAGAACCCCTGCAGTAAAAAAGTTTCTCCTCATATCCAAGCAATAGCAAGCTCAAAATCTAGACAAGATTGCTTATCACACAGCCTCTGCAAATCAACAAGGGATGTTAGTCAGGAGAGTATTTGCCCGCAGTAACTCATAGACATGTTTGAAGTTTGCTTTAATAATGAGGATGAGATCTGGTTTTGCAGAAGGAAAAGAAAAAAAAGAAAGAAAAAAAAGAAAAAAAAAGAAAAAAGAAGAAAAGAAAGAAAAAAAAGAAAAAGAAAGAAAAAAAGAAAGAAAAAAAAATTTTAAAAAAGAAAAAAAAAAGAAAAAAGAGAGAGAGAGAGAGAAAGAGGGAAAAAAGAAGGCTTGAGAGTTCCTCAACAAAACAGCTGTTGGCACAGGTTGTGCAAGTCTGAAGAGGAGAGCATGGAGAGGCTCGGAGAGAATGTGCAGCTCATAATTTCACCTCAACAGCACTGTGCAAATCATCAGGCTGTCGTGTTTCATACATGAGAAACAGCACGTGGAGAAGAAGCTCTGGGACATTAGAGTGAAATACTTCTATCTGTGAGAGTTCAAAGATGTCTATTTGCTAGTGGTCAGAGCATAACAGATTCTCTTGCAACGTTCTTCCACTGAGATCTTATCCACCAGGAATTTGCAGCTCTCACCGGGATGAAAGGATTCCCAATTTGACTAATTCCCTTGAGCTCAAGACGCTAAGCTGACCTTTTGTACACTAAAATGGTGATTCCCTTGTCAGGTTGGTGGTTGTTTTGTTTTAAGGAAGTTGTTTCTTTGTGCTTTCGCTGCACGAATCTGTGGAGACTCAGATGAACTTTCTCTAAGCAACGTCAGTGCCTGGGGGGGTTTTGGTTTAGATTTATTTGGTATTACCAGAGCATATTGTGGTAAAAAACATAATACAAAGCGAATTGCAAGGATGGAAAACTGTATGCCATCTGCTTTTTTGCAGAATAAAACAATTATGTGGTCCCATGTGTCTGCAATATTTTAAGTACTGATGTTGCAGGATGAGGGTGTTTGGGTTTGGTTTTTTTTTTGGTTTTTTTTTAAATTTCCTAAGTGCATTTAGAAGTGAAATTTCTCTTTTAGAAATTTACTTCTGTCACCTTTCTAATTAATAAAAATCATAGAATCATAGAATCACGGAATGTTAGAGGTTGGAATAGACCTCCAAATATCATACAGTCCAACTTCCCTTCCAGAGCAGGGCCACCCAGGACAGCAACTCATCCAGGTGTGTTTTGAAGATCTGCAGAGCGGGAGACTCCACAACCTCTCTGGGCAGCCTGCTCCAGGGCTCCAGCACCCTCACACTAAATAATTTTTTTTTTTTTTTTTCATATTGAGAAGGCATTTCCTGTGGTTGAGTTCACATCCATTGCCTCTCATCCTACTCCTGGAAATCACTGGAAAAAACCTGACTACATCCTCCTGACAGTAACTCTTCAGAGAACTGTAGACATTGCTGAGGTCCCCTCTCCAGACTAAACACCCCCAGGGCTCTCAACCTCTCCTCATAAGAGATGTTCCAGGCCCTTCATCATTCTCATAGCTCTCTCTTGAACTCTCCCAAGTAGTTCCCTGTGCCTCTTGAACTGAGGAGACCAGAATTGGACACAATGCTCCAAGGATGGGCTAACTAGGAATGAGTATTGGGGAAGGAGAATCTCCTTCAGCCTGCTGGCCACACTCTTCTTAATGCACCTGAGTTTGCCATTGACCTTCTTAGACAGGAGGGCACATTGGGTTGGGGTAACTTGAGAGTTACCCTTGGGTAAGTCACTATCACTCAGCACTCCAAGGTACTTCTCTGCAGAGCTACTCTACATCAGGTCACCCCTCACCTGTCCTGCTGCATGGTCCTCTTCCTCCCCAGGTGCAGGGCTCTACGCTTATCCTTGTTGAACTTCATTAGGTTCTCCTTTGCCCAGCTCTCCAGCCTGTCCAAGTCTTGCTGAATGGAAGCACAGCCTGATGAGCTGTCAGCTGCTCCTCCCTGTTTGGTATCATAGAATCATAGAATGGTAAGGTTGGAAGGGACCTCAAGGATCATCTAGTTCCAACCCCCTGCCATAGGCAGGGACACCTCCCACTAGCACAGGTCACTCAAGGCCTCCTCCAACGTGGCTTTGAACCCCTCCAGGGAGGGAGCAGCCACAACCTCCCTGGGCAACCTGTGCCAGTGTCTCACCATCTTCATTGTATCATCAGCAAAAATCTACACTTTTCCTTGAATTCTGAAAATAAAAGAAAAAAAACCCCCAAACATAACCTTCAGAGTGCTGTAAAAGGCAAAGTCAATCTTGTTTCTTTTAAAAGATGTAGTGTTTCACCAAACAGCAGGTTAAATGCAGAGTTCATCAAGCCTGGAACAAAATTAACATAAAATATAACATCAGATTCCTTTAGGAGACTCTTTTGAGCAGAGGAGTTGCTTTATGCAATTCCATACTTACTAAGTGAACAAATAAGCTTTTCTTTCCCCTCCCCACACCCCCTCTCCCCTTATTACGCCAGTTTGAGCAATTTCCCATCTTCATTCTGGTTTAGTTTAACTGTTCCTCTGTCATCTTACATATCTAACAGCATTAGAGAATCATATTGATGAAGTGTGAGGTACCAGCAGCGTGGTGTTTACCTGCTGAAAAAACAATGTCTCCAATATTACCCACTGGATCAAGTTCACTTTGGGAGCTGGGGCCTCTTAGTTTGAAAAAGAGGAGGCAGAGAGGAGACCTCATTGCTCTCTGCAAGTACCTGAAGGGACATTGTGGAGAGGCTGCTGCTGGGCTCTTCTCACAGGTAATTAGAGACAGAACAAGGAGGAATGGCCTCAAACTGAGGCTGGGGAGATTTAGATTGGATATTAGGAAAAAGTTTTTCAGGGAGAGAGTGGTCAGGGACTGGAATGAGCTGCCCAGGGAGGTGGTGGAGTCCCCCAGCCTGGTTGTGTTTCAGGGTGGTTTGGATGTGGTGCTTGGGGCTATGTTTAAGGTGAATCTTGTAGAGCAGGGTTCTAGGTTGAACTTGGTGATCCTGAGGGGCTTTGCCAACCTGGGTGTGTCTGTGAGTCTGTGAGTCTGTGAAAGGTTTTCAAAGTGATTTCTCAAGCTTCCATTTCCCTTCTGGATCCTGCACTCCAAGGCTTGGTGCATGCCTGTGTTCAGAACCGATATTGCTTGGCTGGAGCTGTAGCAGTGCTACTCTGAAATGTGATATGCATGGAGCATGGTTATGAAAATACCTGCCTAGTAAATAGTGCTCTTAGTGAGCCCCACAGTGTGTGGATGGCTTGCAGTGCTGTGCTCGTGCAAGATAGCTTGAGCGTGTCCCATTTTCAGCCCATAAATTAAAGCTGGCCAGGGTCAGCTGTAAGTTCTGTTTATTTTTCTCTCCTGGAAAGCAATTTGCTTTTTTACATTTATGTAACATAGCTTTTTGCCTTTTGCTTTTTGTTTTGTTTTCCTTTATAAATTTATTTCCCCCACACACACACACACTTTTGGAATTGCCACTCCTTTCTGTGTTCCTCTCTTTCTTTGCAAGATGCACAACCCCTGTCACAGGACTGGGAACATTCCTGCACTGCTATGCAATTCCTCCTGCATTTCTCACCACAGCCCTAGTGCCTTTAAAAACAGTCATTGCTCAACTTAAGTAAACTCTTGGTATCTCAGATGGTCATGGAGCATAGACAAACCAGCACAGATGTCTGTGCCACCACGGCCTGGGAATGGTTTATCAATCACAGGCAGGAAGGAGAAAGGACCTGCCCCATCTTGGCAAAGTTGCTGGGGCTAGCACAGTAGAAAAAGAATTCTGTCTCTTAACCTTAAAGAAAATAAATAAATTGTGTGCTGTTCAGGTTGACAACTGCTTCATCTTAGCTTAGAAGCAAATAGAAACTGAAAGGTAGCTCAGAAAAAATAAATGTAAAACAACACAAACCAAACCTAACAAACCCCTCCCCCCAAAAAAAATCCAAAACAAAAAAACCCAAAACCCCCAAAAAACCCCACAACAAAACAAAACAAACCCACAACACCAAAAATCACAAAAAAAAAAAAAAACCAACCCAACAATAAGTGCCATTTTATTTTAGATTAGAATGGTTTAGGTTGGAAGGGACATCAAAGCTCATCCAGTTCCAATCCACCACTACATACAGGGACACTTCGTACTGGAACGGGTTGCTCAAGGTCTCATCCAACCTGAACACCTCCAGGGAGGTTGTGGAGCACAGAAGCACAGAATGGGATCAAAGATCACATTGGGTGATGCTGTGCTCCACAACCACCCTGGGCAACCTCTGCCAGTGTCTCACCATCCTCACTGCAAACAACTTCCTCCTAACATCCACTCTCAATCTCCCCTCTGCCAGTTCAAACCCATTGCCTCTTGTCCTGTCATTACAAGACCTTGTCAGTAGTCCCTCCCCAGCCCTGCTGCAGCCCCCTTCAGATACTGGAAGGCCACTCCAAGGTCTCCTGGAAGCCTTCTCTTCTCCAGGCTGCAGAGCCCCAACTCTCTCAGCCTGTCCTCACAGCAGAGTTGCTGCAGCCCTCTGAACATCTTGATGGCCTCCTCTGGACCCACTCCAGTACTTCCATGTCCTGCTTGTACTGGGGACTCCAGAACTGTACACAGCTTCTTCATCTAGTAGTGTTGAAATCATGGAATCATAGAACCAGAGAACTGTCTTAGGAAAAGCCCTCTGAGATCACTGAGTCCAACCATCACCCCAACTCCACCATGTTCATCAGACCCTGTCCCCAAGTGCCATGGTCACAACTTTCTTAAATATCTCCAGGGATGAGGACTCCATCACCTTCCTTGGTAGCCTGTTCCAATGTCTGACCACTCTTGCAGAAAATAATTTTTTCCTGATCTCCAATCTAAACCTGCACCAGCTTGAAATTCCTTATGAGGATTCTTTGGGGTCCTTTTTAATAGAAAACTGTCTTTTTACTTGCTTGAGTAGCTGCACCTTGTTCCAGCTCCAACCCACAGAGTCACAGAACTAACCAGGTTGGAAAAGATTGCTAGGATCATCGAATCCAACCTATCACCTAACTCTACTAATTAACCCTTCTAGTTCTCTAGCCATGGAAAAACTAAGTACAGGAGATTTTCATTGCATTTAGCTGAAGTCTGGACAAATCCATAAGTTTTTAATGATCAAAGTAAGGCACTCAACTTGGCAGCCCTTGAGTTTTGTCTCCTTTGGCACAGCTTTTCAGCAGCTGTGTGCTCCCCTTGCACAGCAGCTGTTGCAAGTGTTCCTGGATGTCTTAATAATGAGTCTGAGAAGAAGGTGCTGTAACTTCACCACGTTCCTTCTCCCATGTAATGAAGATTCTACAATACTTCCAGGCTTCCTACCATCAGTGTTACAGCAAAATATGGTTAGTGCAGCAATACTGACTCGTAGAATTGGGTTTTGGTTGGAAAAATAAACCAAAATAAAATAATTCAGTCTAACCATCGTCCAACTCTATCAGGGCTGGGGCTAAACCATGGCCCTCAGCATCACATCTCTGTCTCTTTGAAACACCTCCAGGGATGGGGATTGAACCACCTCCCTGGGCAACCTGTGCCAGTGGCTGAGAACCTTTTCACTGAAGATGTTGCTTCTCATACCCGAACTAAACCTCCCTTAGTGGAACTTGAGGCCATTTCCTCTTGTCTTTTTACATTCCAACCCCCCATTTTAGATTCCAACCTCCACCTCACTACAACCTCCTTTCAGGGAGCTGTAGAGAGCAATGAGGTCTGCCCTCAACCTCCTCTTCTTTTCCACACTAAACACCCCTAGATCCCTTAGCTGCTTCTCCCCAGCCCTGTTCTCCAGACTCTTCCCCACCTTTGTTGCCCTTCTCTGGACATGCTGCAGCCTCTCAGTGTTTTTCTTATGGGGAGAGACTGAAAACTGAATCCAGCACTCAAAGATTGGCCTCCCAGCACTGATTCCAGGGCGGGTAATAACTTCCCTGTCCCTGTTGGTCACAGAACTGTTCCACAGAACTGTACTTTCAATGGAAATAAAGATTGGAGATTGTGGACTATGCAACTGCTACACTTCTTGTGATCATTACCCTGGATGCATTCTTCAGGAGATGCACTGTAAACAATTTTAATCCAACTAACAAACTTTTTGTTATCTTTTCCATCTGGAATTGCTCAGTGAAGCAACAGGTTTGAATGTCAGACAACCAGTTTACTGGTTTACTAGGCTAAACTTAGGTTTACTTTACCTAATAATAACTTCTGGTTTGTTTTTTTGTTTTTGTTTTTTTTTTGGGGGGTGGTGTTTTGTTGGTTGGTTGGTTGGGTTTGATTTTATGTTGCTTTAATTGGATAGAGGATTTAACATCCAGTTCTACTCGTGGGTATATCCTTGTGTACCTTGTTGTAAGGTATTACAGAAAGCAAGGAAAATTCTTTTGGCAGTCTGTGGGGTAGTTTACATTTTCTGAACTCAAAATTCATAGCAGTTTATCAGGAGTTTCAAGGCCAGATTGGATAAGGCCTTGAGTGAGCTGTACTAGTGGGAGGTGTCTCTGCCTATGGCAGGGGGTTGGAACTAGATAATCCTTGAGGTCCCTTCCAACCTTACCATTCTATGATTCTATGATTCTATCACCTGATAGCATCTAAAACCTGGGAAGGGGAGGGGAAGGAAGTATTAAGTAGAGGTAAAATATGAATGCTTATGATTTTTCTATGAAATTCCATGCTCTTTTTAATTTTTTGCCCCAGAAAATCAGCATTTCTGTGATGTCCTGATTGATTAATGGTCTTCTGGTTTGGAGAATCTTCACAAAATAGCAGGAGAAAGAACAATGCAGATGGAAAAGGAAACATTCCCAGAATACCTGGGGTTGGTCATAAAAAATACGAAGCAGACTGGGATACAAAGGCTGTACTCAGAATGAATGCACATTAGTAATGATCATGGAATCACACACTTGGTTTGGGTTGGAAGTGACCTCCAAAATCATCTAGTCCAACCCCTCTGTAGTCATCAGGGACATCCTGTCAGGGAGCTGCCTGTCAGTGCCTGAAGGGATCCTGCAGGAAGGCTGCAGAGGGACTTTTCCAGAGGGTGTCTAGAGACAGGACAAGAGGGAATGGTTTGGAGCTGAGGGAGAGCAGGGTTAGACTGGAACTGAGGAAGAAGTTCTTTGGTATCAGGGTGGTGAAGCTACTACATTGCCCAGAGTGTCTGTGGTTGCCCCCTTCCTGAGGGTGTTTAAGGCCTTGGGCAGTTGAGTCTAGTTGAGAGGCATCTAAAGAACACTTCTCTTCAAAGGCTGTATTTAGCAGGCAGAGAGGGTGGTGAACATGTGAACAACACGAGATAGCCATAGAATGACCAGATGAGAACAGCCAACGGGCATGAAAACCAACAAAGGGAACAAAATGACTCTTCTGCCCATGTTTCAAAACCACATAGCTCTACAAGACATATCATGTTACTGACTTCACTGAGCAACATGGGCAAAATGAAGACAGTCTGGCAGTATGTTCTGGGTCCAGAGAAGGACAACAAAGCTGCTGAAGGGTCTGGAGAACAGGGCTTGGGAGGAGCAGCTGAGGGAGCTGGGGGTGTGCAGTGTGGAAAAGAAGAGGCTGAGGAGAGACCTCATTGCTCTCTACAGCTCCCTGAAAGGAGGTTGTAGTGAGGTGGGGGTTAGACTCTTCTCCCTAGTAACAAGACAAGAGAAAATGGCCTCAAGTTCCAGTAAAAGAGGTTTAGGTTGGATATCAGAAGCAACATCTTCAGTGAACTGATTCTCAGCTACTGGCACAGGCTGCCCAGGGAGGTGATTGAAATACCTGGAGGAATTTCAAAGAGAGAAATGCTGTGCTGAGGAACATGGATTACTCTTGGCTGGACTTGATGGTTTTAAGGGTCTTGGTAGAGTTAGAGAATGGCTGGACTTGATGGTTTTAAAGGTCTTGGTAGAGTTAGGGAATGGCTGGACTTGATGGTTTTAAAGGTCTTTGTAGAGTTAGAGAATGGTTGGTCTTAATGACCTTAAAGATCTTGGCAGAGTTAGAAAATGATTTGACTTAATGACCTTAAAAGTCTTGACAGAGCTAGAGAGTGGCTGGACTTACGACCTTATAAGCTTCAACAAGGCCAAATGTCAGGTCCTGCACTCAGGTCACAACAACCCCAAGCAATGCTACAGGCTTGGGGCAGTGTGACTGGAGAGCTGCTGGCAGAAAGGGATCTGGGGGTTGTAATTGATGAACAACTCAATATGAGGCAGTAGTGTGCCCAAGTAGAAGAGAAAACTGGGATTAGAAATGCTGTGTCCAGCAGCAGCAGGGAGGGGATTGTGCCCTTGGACTCAACTTTGGTGAGGCCACAGCTCAAGTACTGAGTTGAGTTTTGGGTACCTTAATACATGAGAGATGTGGACGTGCTGGAGTGGGCCCAGAGAAGGGCAGTGAAGCTGGGGAAGGGCCTGGAGAATAAATCTGATGAAGAGTGACTGAAGGAGCTGGGGCTGGTTAGTTTGGAGAAGAGGAGGCTGAGGGCAGACCTCATCACTGTCTACAGCTACCTGAAAGGAGGCTGTGGAGAGGTTGGTGTTGGTCTCTTCTCACAGGTCATTAGTGAACAAGAGGGAATGGCCTCAAGCTGCCACTGGGTAGTTTTAGAGTGGACATTAGGAAGAATTTTTTCCCAGCAAGAGTGGTCAGGCCCTGGAATGAGCTACCCAGGGAGGTAGTGGAGTTAACAACCCTAGGAGTGTTTAAAAGTCATTTGGATGTGGTGCTTGGGGCAATGGTTTAAGGGTGAACCCTGTAGAGTAGGGATATGGTTTGGGCTTGGTGATTCTGGGGGTCTTTGCCAACCAGAATATTTCTGTGATTCAGTAAAGGTCTTGGCAGAGTTAGAGAATGATTGGACTCCTTGAAGATCTCTTCCAGGTCTGTGATTTTTGTTCTGGCTGGTTTCATTTGCCACTAACATGCCTTTAGGTTGACCAGCTGGATAAGTTGGAAATACCATTGAGTGCTGTCAAAATACCTCCTTAGAAAAAGAGATTTGTAACATGTATAAGCATTTCAGAAAACAGTTAACCAAAGAACCAAACCCCAGGGACCTGGTGATGAGAGATAGAGCTTTACCCAACATGTCAGACTGAAGTATTGTCACTTTGAGTTGTAAAGCTACGGTATAGAAGTTCTTATTAAACATCCACTGGAAGATATTAAACATCTATATAATAACTGGATGTTGTTAGACATCACCTGGATCTGTGCAGAGAGTCCCACAGAGAGCTACAAGGATGATTTGGGCACTTGAACATCTCTGCTATAAAGAAAGGCTGAGAGTCTGGAGAAGAGAAGGTTGAGAGGGGATCTGATCAATGTCTATAAATATCTGAGGGATGGGGAATCATGATGAAGGTGCCAGGCTCTGTATGGTGGTGCCCAGTGATAGGACAAGGAACAACAGATGCAAGCTGGAACACAGGAGGTTCCCCCTTAACATGAAGAGAAACTTTTTTACTGTGAGGATGCTGGAGTAGGCTACCCAGAGAGGTAGCGGAATCTCCTCTGGAGACTTTGAAGACTCACCTGGATGTGTTCCTGTGTTGCCTGCCCTGGGGGATCCTGTTTGGGCAGGAGGATTGGACTGGATGATCTCTGGAGGTCCCTTCCAAATCCTACCATTCTGTGATTTCTTAACAAACTGCCTAAGCCACAGAGCTTCCTGTCTAGCAAGCAAGGCAGGAGGAACCAGACACCACTGTGCAGCAGTGAACCTTCAATTCAGTGAACCATCCTCAATTCTCCTTACTTTGACACATTGACTGATCACCTCAGACTGGGCTCCATGCAACAGAGGAACTGTAGAGACACAAATTAGTAATTACTTTCAAATCATTTAGGATGGAAAAGACCTTTAAGTTTATCAGGTCCAACCTAATGCTGAAACAACTGCCACGAAACTACATTGCTCAGCAACTTGTCTATTCCTCTTTGGAATCCCTTCAGGGATGGTGACTCCATCACTTCCCTGGGCAACCTGTACCTTTTGGGGAAGATATTTTCCTGATATTCAGCCTAAACCTCTCTTGCTGCAACTTGAGGCCATTTCTTCAACTTTGTATCCCATATATATAGAGAGAGAATCATAGAATCATAGAATGGTAAGGTTGGAAGAGACCTCAAGGATCATCCAGTTCCAGCCCCCTGCCATAGGCAGGGACACCTCCCACCAGTACAGCTCACTCAACGCCTCCTCCAACCTGGCCTTCAACACCTCCAGGGAGGGAGCAGCCACAACCTCCCTGGGTAACCTGTGCCAGTGTCTCACCACCCTCACTGCAAACAACTTCCTCCTAACATCCACTCTAAATCTGCCCTCTACCAGTTCAAACCCATTGCCCCTTGTCCTGGCATTACAAGACCTTGTCAATAGTCCCTCCCCAACCTTCCTGTAGCAGCCTTCAGATACTGGAAGGCTACTCTAAGGTCTCCTGGAAGCCTTCTCCAGGCTGCAGAGCCCCAACTCTGTGTCTGTTAGTATGACAGACTGCATATATATATATCTGTATATATATATATAAAGAAAACTAAGAAAGTAGACATGAGAAGTGCTCCAAAGTAATTAAATTTGATTAATACAGATCTACCTAATGTACTCTTAATACAGATCTACCTAATGTACTCTTAATACAGATCTACACATTGCCAGAATGCTGCATAATTTGGGTATCAAAAGCTGAAGTTGTGAAACCTATTTTGCACCATTTCTCTGAAACCCTCATGCTGAAATTTGTTTCTCAGATAGGGAATCAGATGAGATTTCTCTCAGAAGTCCTGCAAATGGACTTCTTCAAAGGTTCTGGCCCCTAGCTGGTTGATTTTATGCAGCTGAGAGGTGCCAAATGTTCTGTTTTTCTCACTGTACTTGTAAGGATGTCTAATATTCAGCTTTTCAGATTGGACTGGTTTTTGCTGGATCTTGGCTCAAAAAAAAGTGGTATTCATTTTTTAATGTGGTCAGTTTTGTGAGGGCTGAGAACTTAATACTGACAATTTACCTTTCTCTGTTATCTCACACTAATTCTACAAGTGTGCTTTTATTTAATTTGATAAGCCTCCAGAGAAGGCCACACAGATGATCAGTGTACTGAAGAGCATCTCCTGTGAAGACAGGCCATGACAACTGGGGCTGGTCAGCCTGGAGAAGAGAAGGCTTCAGAGAGACCTTTGTGATGCATTTCAAGATCCCCTGGGGAGAGACTTTTCAGAAGGGCCTGTGAGGACAGGACGAGGGCAATGGTTTGAAACTGGAGCAAGGCAGAGTTAGGTTGGACATCAGGAGGAAGTTCCATGCAGTAAGGATGGTAAAATCCTGGCACAGGCTGCCCAAGGATGTGGTGGAAGTCCCACTCCTCAAGACATTCAAGCCCAGACTTGATGTGTCCCTGTCCATGCTCCAGTTGGAGGTGTCCCTGCAACCTGCAGGGGGTTGAACAAGATGAGCTTTGAGGGTCTCTTCCAACCTGATGTAATCTGTGAAGCTGTGAATGCTCTGAGTTCTTAGCTTCTCCATCACACCTGCTGGACATTGCTGGAGGAAACAGACAGACTTTGGACTGAATCTTTATGACTTTAAGACTTCAGACTCCCATGGGCTTTTGGTGCAGAGCAAAGGCAAGCCGACCAGTGGCCACCAATGGTTTTGCCTGAAGCATGCAATGTGCTGTGGAGGAAGGAGCACATGGTTATGTGGCTCTACCCCTGCCTCAGTTCTCCTGGCACCTCAGGCAGGAAGCAGGCAATTCATGCATGTAGGAATGCACACTGTGAGCAGCAGCACTTCCAGGATTTTCAGCTGCTACTGCTGCCAACTTCAGTAGCAGCCGATTCGTGTTTATGAACTCGACTTGGAAGCGCCACGGACTAGGGGAAGTGGTAAGGTTGCTTCAGAGCTCATGGCCTAGAAATATGTCCAAAGGTTGTAACAAAGCAATGGTTTTCAGCCAGCTGCTCAGTGCCCCATGAACTATTCTTGGCAGTATTCCTGCTGGCTTGTGAGTCTATAAAGCTTGGCTTCACAGGCTATTTCACCTTTATTGGATCATGGATAACAAAGCTGTGCTGATTCTTGCTCTTTTTTTCTCACAACCTTCATCTATTAAGCACTATCCTGTTGGGGAATGTGTGTCACAGTATTAGAAATTATTCTTTCTCCTGCTGATGTCTCAGAGATACTTTTAGATTCGCAAATTTGTGATGCCTCTTTTGAACAGCAAAACTGTGAGACCAAAAGTGCTTTTCAACCTCTGTGTTGACAAATTGCATTTTAGAGGTTTATAGATTCAGAGAGCGGTTGGAAGAGATCTTAAAGATCATCCAGTGCCAACCCCCTGTCGGGTCCAGGGACACCTTCCACCAGCCCAGGTTGCTCAAGGACTCATACAACCTGGCTTTGAACACCTCCAGGGAAGTGACATCCACAGCCTGCCTGGGCAACCTGTGCCATTGTCTCACCACCCTCACTCTCAAGAATTTCTTCCTCATCTCCCATCTCACTCTTCCCTCTTCCAACTCTAAGCCATTGTTGTTCATCCTACCATTACAAGCCCTTGTCAAAAGTCTCTTCTCATAGAATCATAGAATGGTAAGGTTGGAAGAAACCTCAAGGATCAGGCAGTTCCAACCCCCTGCCATAGGCAGGGACACCTCCCACTAGTACAGTTCACTCAAGGCCTCATCCAACCTGACCTTGAACACCTCCAGGGAGGGAGCAACCACAACCTCCCTGGGCAACCTGTGCCAGTGCCTCACCACCCTCACTGCAAACAACTTCCTCCTAACATCCAGTCTAAATCTGCCCTCTACCAGTTCAAACCCATTGCCCCTTGTCCTGGCATTGCAAGACCTTGTCAATAGTCCCTCCCCAGCCTTCCTGTAGGCCCCCTTCAGATCCTGGAAGGCTACTCTAAGGTCTCCTGGCAGCCTTCTCTTCTCCAGGCTGCAGAGCCCCANTGCCCTGCTGCCCACACTGCTCTTGCTGCAGCCCAGCACACAGTTGCTGTCTGGGCTGCACTCACACTGCAGCCTCATCTTGAGCTTTTCATCACCCCAGACTCCAAGGTCCTTTTCCTCAGGGCTGCTCTCAACCATTCCCCACCCAACCTGGAGTTGTGCTTGGCATTGTGCCTACCAGGTGCAGGACCTTACACTTGGCCTTTTTGAATTTCGTGAGGTTGACCTGGGCACAGCTCTGCAGCCTGTCCAGGTCCTTCTGGATGGATCCCTGCCCTCTAGCAAGTCGACTGTGCCACACAGCTTGGTGCCATCTGCAAACTTGCTGAGGGTGCACTCATCTTTCTTGTATGCCCCCTTCAGGTAAGAATTCCTTAGAGGAAGAAAATGTGAAGTGTTCAAGGAAGCCAATGAATTCAGAATTGCAAATAATGCTTGAATTCAGAATCTGGGAACACAAATAACATTTTAAAGTAATTAAACACACACAGCCCTAGGAAATTTGTTCTGTCAGGTAGCTTAGCTCACATAACTGGCAAGAATAAATGAGTGCATTACAAAAGCAGGGAAATAGACCTGAAATATCTAAATCCTCCTTTAAGGATTGTAATTTCCCCAATATCTTCCAACAGAAAGACTACTCGAATGCTCCTATGAAATAGAAGTGCTCAATTTTATTTTTTTTTTTTCATCTTACTCTGTTTCACTTCCAACTTTACTGCCTTTTGGGCCACCTCAAAGTCCCCATTGTACTGGACTGATTAGATAACATTAGAAATCAGAGAGTCTTTCTTCTCACAGATTGCATTGGGTAGGAAGGGACCCTCAGTGGCCCTCTGCACTCAGCAAGGACACCCCCAACTATATCAGGATGTCCAAGGTCACATCCAGGCTGACCTTGACTGTCTCCAGGAATGGAACCTTCACCACAACCCTGGGAAGCCTGTGCCAGTATTTCACCAGTGTCACTGTGTGCATTCCTCCTGATGTCCAACCTAACTCTGCCCTGCTCCAGTTTCAAACCCTTGCTCCTCATCCTATCACCACAGACCCTTCTGAACAATTCCTCCCCAGTCTTCCTGTAGGTCCCCTTCAGATATTGATATGCAACTTTATTCCTGGAGCATTCTCTTCTCCAGGCTGAACACCCCAATTCTTTCAACCTGCCCCCATAGCAGAGGTTCTCCAGCCTCTTTGTGGCCTCCTCCAGACCCTCTCCAGCAGGTCCATGTTTCTCTTGTGTTGGGGACTCTGGATCTGGACACAGTGGGTGAGGTCTCACCAGTCAGAGCAGAGGGACTCTTCCAACCTGCTGACCACACTGGTTTGGATGCAGCCTAAGCTGTCACTGACCTTCTGGGCTGCCAGTGCCCATTACTGGCTGCTACCCAACTTCTCACCCACCAGCATCTCAATTCATTCTCTGCAGGGCTGGTCTCAGTCTCATCATCCCCAGCTTGGATTGATAAGGAAGGTTGTCCAGACCTAGGTGCAGGATCTTGAACTTTATCTTACTCAACCTCATGAGATTCACCTCAACCCACCTCTCCAACCTCTCCATGTCCCTCTGGGTGGCACCCATCCTGACCCTCAGTCTTATCAACCACAGCAAACAGCTTGGTATCTTGGTATCTGGTATCTGGTATCTTGGTATCTGGTATTTGGTATCTTGGTATCTGGTATTTGGTATCTGGTATTTGGTATCCTGGTATCTGGTATCTGGTATCTTGGTATCTGGTATCTTGGTATCTGGTATTTGGTATCCTGGTATCTGGTATCTGGTATCTTGGTATCTGGTATTTGGTATCTTGGTATCTGGTATCTTGGTATCTGGTATCTTGGTACCTGGTATTTGGTATCTTGGTATCTGGTATCTTGGTATCTGGTATTTGGTATCCTGGTATCTGGTATCCTGGTACCTGGCATTTAATATCTTGGTATCTGGTATTTGGTATCCTGATATCTGGCATTTGGTACCTGGTATTTGGTATCTTGGTATTTGGTATTTGGTATCTTGGTATCTGGCATTTTGTATCCTGGTATCTGGTATTTGGTATCCTGATATCTTGTATTTGGTATCCTGGTATCTGGTATTTGGTATCCTGGTATCTGGTATTTGGTATCTGGTATTTGGTGTCTTGATATCTGGCATTTGGTATCTGGTATTTGGTATCTTGGTATCTTGGTATTTGGCATTTGGTATCCTGGTATCTGGTATTTTGTATCCTGGTATCCGGTATTTGGTTTCTGGTATCCTGGTATCTGGTATTTGGTATCTGGCATTTGGTATCCTGATATCTTGTATTTGGTATCCTGGTATTTGGTATCTGGTATTTGGTATCCTGGTATTTGGTATCTTGTATTTGGTCATTTGGTATCTGGGATTTTGTATTTTGGTATCTGGTATCTGGTATCCTGGTATATGGTATTTGGTATCTGGTATTTGGTATCCTGGTATCTGGTATCTGGTATCTGGCATTTGGTATCCTGGTATTTGGTATATGGTATTCGGTATCTGGTATTTGGTATCTGGCGTTTGGTATCCTGGTATTTGGTATCTGGTATTTGGTATCCTGGTATCTGGTATCTGGCATTTGGTATCCTGGTATCTGGTATCTGGTATTTGGTATCCTGGTATCTGGTATCTGGCATTTGGTATCCTGGTATTTGGTATCTGGTATCTGGCATTTGGTATCCTGGTATCTGTATTTCGTCTGCAAGTCTACAGCAAAGAACACAGAGGAACAGACATAAAGTTAGAGAGGAGAAACTTCAAACTGAAGTTCTTGGCTTCTTCAGTGGATTATTTTAGTTTTATTCATTTGACAAATCACTTTTTTTTTTTTCTTTCTTTCTTTTTCTTTTTTTTTTTTTTCATGCTAAAAGTCTGCAGCCCTGGCTGCATTTACAGAATTTACAGTGGCACCACAGCTGTGCTACTGCCTCATTATTACGTTGGGAATCTCCACAAAACTTGATCCAATTTCTCCACTGCATAACCAATTGATTATGCATTTCACAACTCATTCCCAAATTCAACCTGCACGAGAGAAATATGCACTGGAATGCAAATTCCTTAAAGTGCAGCACAGATCCCCTTCTGAGAAATACAGGCAGGAGAAAATTGCTCCTTCTTAATCATAAAAGGAGTTTTACATAAGTCTTATGAGGGATTTGTGCCGTTTCCTTATGTTCAAACAGATAATGTGGTCACATTTCTCAAGTCAAAATCTAATTTAATTCAGAAAGGAACTGAAAGGAGCAGATCTTTCATAGCCTGGCATCTGGACCCTGTGATTACCTTCCACAGGCGAGGAGAAGCAGAATGGAGTCCTGTGGAAATTGAACTCTGCTTCAAAAAGGGGGAAGGAAAAAAAAAAAAAAGAAATAAAAAGCCATATTTTTGTCAAACAGAAATAAAACATTCTTGAAAGTAATGTTTGGAGCCAGCTTGGTGTTTTGTGAGTCCTTTTTCATGGTAACGGCCTCAGGGAAAAAAAAAAATGGGAGGAAGAAGGAACCAAACTATTTTTATCATGTGTTTAAGCAAGCAGAAAGCAATGGAATAGGAAATGTGGGATCTAACTTCAGTACATTCACCTTCATAATGACTTGCAGTGAGGAGTTGTACAGTTCAGCATGAGGACCTTTGTCATCTCGGGTTGAATTTGAGGGGATTTATACATTTGGGTTCAGTAATCAGAACTGGAGAATAATGGCATGCAAATGTAGCTGTTAGGTTGCTAAGTTCTAGCTCAGAAAGGAGCAGAAGGCAGAAGCTGTGGAAGGCAGGTTTGGAAAGGATTGTTCAGCTTCACTGGGGTGTGCAGATGGAGGCTTTGCAATGTGCACTTAGATGTGTCCACAGCAGGTGTGCAGTCAGCACAACAGAATTGCACACATTATTTATGGGGTCCATCGTTGGGTGTCCAGAGAAGGGCTGGTCAGTGGCCTGGAGCACAGCCCTGTGAGGAGAGGCTGAGGGAGCTGGGGATGTGCAGTCTGCACAAGAGGAGGCTCAGGGCAGACCTCATTGCTCTCTACAGCTACCTGAAAGGAGGTTGTAGCCAGGTGGGGTTGGGCTCTGCTCCCAGGTACCCAAGGACAGAAGAGGACACAACCTTAAGCTGTGCCAGGGCAGGTTCAGCCTGGATGTTAGGAAGAAGTTGTTCACAGCAAGAGTGATTGACATTGGAATGTACTGCCCAGGGAGGTGGTGGAATCCCCATCCCTGGAGGTGTTTAAGAGGATGTTGCATGAGGCACTTAGTGCCATGGATTAATTAATGAGAAGGCTTAGGTGATAGGTTGGACTGGGTGATCTCAGAGCTTCTTTCCAAACAGGTTAATTCCGTGATTCTGTGATTTTGTGTCTATGCATCCTGTTAGTGCTGACAAGTTCATCCTACTACTGTTAGTCCTTGTATGTTCATCCTACTACTGTTAGTCCTTGCATGTTCATCCTACTGCTGTT
>VWZE01010644.1:158045-169653 GCA_013396675.1 Eubucco bourcierii
TTTTTTTTTTTCTTTCTTTCTTTTTCTTTTTTTTTTTTTTCATGCTAAAAGTCTGCAGCCCTGGCTGCATTTACAGAATTTACAGTGGCACCACAGCTGTGCTACTGCCTCATTATTACGTTGGGAATCTCCACAAAACTTGATCCAATTTCTCCACTGCATAACCAATTGATTATGCATTTCACAACTCATTCCCAAATTCAACCTGCACGAGAGAAATATGCACTGGAATGCAAATTCCTTAAAGTGCAGCACAGATCCCCTTCTGAGAAATACAGGCAGGAGAAAATTGCTCCTTCTTAATCATAAAAGGAGTTTTACATAAGTCTTATGAGGGATTTGTGCCGTTTCCTTATGTTCAAACAGATAATGTGGTCACATTTCTCAAGTCAAAATCTAATTTAATTCAGAAAGGAACTGAAAGGAGCAGATCTTTCATAGCCTGGCATCTGGACCCTGTGATTACCTTCCACAGGCGAGGAGAAGCAGAATGGAGTCCTGTGGAAATTGAACTCTGCTTCAAAAAGGGGGAAGGAAAAAAAAAAAAAGAAATAAAAAGCCATATTTTTGTCAAACAGAAATAAAACATTCTTGAAAGTAATGTTTGGAGCCAGCTTGGTGTTTTGTGAGTCCTTTTTCATGGTAACGGCCTCAGGGAAAAAAAAAAATGGGAGGAAGAAGGAACCAAACTATTTTTATCATGTGTTTAAGCAAGCAGAAAGCAATGGAATAGGAAATGTGGGATCTAACTTCAGTACATTCACCTTCATAATGACTTGCAGTGAGGAGTTGTACAGTTCAGCATGAGGACCTTTGTCATCTCGGGTTGAATTTGAGGGGATTTATACATTTGGGTTCAGTAATCAGAACTGGAGAATAATGGCATGCAAATGTAGCTGTTAGGTTGCTAAGTTCTAGCTCAGAAAGGAGCAGAAGGCAGAAGCTGTGGAAGGCAGGTTTGGAAAGGATTGTTCAGCTTCACTGGGGTGTGCAGATGGAGGCTTTGCAATGTGCACTTAGATGTGTCCACAGCAGGTGTGCAGTCAGCACAACAGAATTGCACACATTATTTATGGGGTCCATCGTTGGGTGTCCAGAGAAGGGCTGGTCAGTGGCCTGGAGCACAGCCCTGTGAGGAGAGGCTGAGGGAGCTGGGGATGTGCAGTCTGCACAAGAGGAGGCTCAGGGCAGACCTCATTGCTCTCTACAGCTACCTGAAAGGAGGTTGTAGCCAGGTGGGGTTGGGCTCTGCTCCCAGGTACCCAAGGACAGAAGAGGACACAACCTTAAGCTGTGCCAGGGCAGGTTCAGCCTGGATGTTAGGAAGAAGTTGTTCACAGCAAGAGTGATTGACATTGGAATGTACTGCCCAGGGAGGTGGTGGAGTCCCCATCCCTGGAGGTGTTTAAGAGGATGTTGCATGAGGCACTTAGTGCCATGGATTAATTAATGAGAAGGCTTAGGTGATAGGTTGGACTGGGTGATCTCAGAGCTTCTTTCCAAACAGGTTAATTCCGTGATTCTGTGATTTTGTGTCTATGCATCCTGTTAGTGCTGACAAGTTCATCCTACTACTGTTAGTCCTTGTATGTTCATCCTACTACTGTTAGTCCTTGCATGTTCATCCTACTGCTGTTAGTCCTTGCATGTTCATCCTACTGCTGTTGGTCCTTGCATGTTCATCCTACTGCTGTTAGTCCTTGCATGTTCATCCTACTACTGTTAGTCCTTGCATGTTCATCCTACTGCTGTTAGTCTTCGCATGTCCAGCCTACTACTGTTAGTGCTTACATGTCCAGCCTACTACTGTTAGTCCTTGCATGTTCAGCCTGGAGAAGAGAAGGCTCTGGGGAGGCCTATAAACAACCTACCAGTACCGGAAGGGGGTTACAAGGAGACTGTAGTGGGACTGTTTGTAAAGGGCTGCAGGGACAGGACGAGGGCAATGACTTCAAACTAGAACAGAGCAGATTTAGACTGGATATGAAGAACAAGTTCTGCACCATGACGGTGTTGGAACACTGCAACATCTTGCCCAGGAAGGTGGTTGGGGCCCATTCCTGGAAATATCCAAGATGAGGTTTGCCAGGGCTCTGGGCAACCTGCTCTAGTGGAGAAAGCCCCTGCTGAATGCAGAGGGGGTTGTACTGGATGAGCTTTGGAGGTACCTTCCAACCCAGACTATTCTATGATTCTACTAGTCTAAAGAGAAGAAAATCCTTAGTCACTACTCACTCTTGTTGCTGTCCACAGCAGCAGTGACTTCCTTCTGCTGTTGCTGTCTTACTTCATTTTTTACTATCCATTAATGGTAAAAAAAAAGAAAAAAGAAAAGTTTAGATCAAAGTAAGATGAGGTGAATGCTGATTTTTGAAGGCAGGTATCCAAGATTCTTCCTAGAATGGATAGTTTGGGGCTTACTTAGTTATGAGATGCATTGTCCTATGTAAAACTTGGTGGTTGTACACAAAGTAGATTCAATCCTCAAAGAGAGCCATTGTAATGGTAAAATTTTGTGAGGGCAACTGTTTGGTTCACAACTGAGCTAGATGAGCAATGTCTTCACCTCTTCCTGTAAACATGTGAATCATAGAAATATTTCAGTTGTCGAATTCCCTTAAGGTCCTCCACTCTAAGCAGTCTCTAACTCTGCCAAGGCTGGGACTAAACCATGTCCCTCAGTACCATAGCTCTACATCTTTGAAACATCTCCACCCCCCAGGGAGCCTGTGAAATGTTTGAGAACCCTTTCAGTGAAGAAGTTTCTTCTCATAGAATCATAGAATGGTTTAAGTTGGAAGGGATCTCAAAGCTCAGTCAGTTCCAACCCCCTGCTGTAGGCACAGGGACACCTCCCACTAGTACAGCTCACTCAAGGCCTCATCCAATCTGGCCTTGAACACCTCCAGGGAGGGAGCAGCCACAACCTCCCTGGGCAACCTGTGCCAGTGTCTCACCACCCTCACTGCAAACAACTTCCTCCTAACATCCAGTCTAAATCTTCCCTCTGCCACTTCAAACCCATTGCCCCTTGTCCTGGTATTACAAGACCTTGTCAGTAGTCCCTCCCCAACCTTCCTGTAGCCCCCTTCAGATCCTGGAAGGTCAGTCCACGGTCTCCTGGAAGACTTCTCTTCTTCAGGCTGCAGAGCCCCAACTCTCTCAGCCTGTCCTCACAGCAGAGCTGCTGCAGTCCTCTGAGCATCTTCGTGACCTCCTCTGGACCCGCTCCAACACTTCCATGTCCTTCCTGTGCTGGGGGCTCCAGAACTGCACACAGGACTGCAGCTGGGGTCTGAGGAGAGCAGAGCAAAGGCGTAGAATCCCCTCCCTTGCCCTGCTGCCCACACTGCTCTTGCTGCAGCCCAGGACATGACAAGGGACAATGACTTCAGAGTGCAAGAAACTCGATAAAGATTAGACATCAGGCTAATTCTTCTCCATTATGGTGGTGAGGCACTGAAACAGATTGCCCAGAGGAATTATGGATCTCCAAGAGGTTGGATGGGGTGTTGAGCAGCCTGCCCTGCTGGCCACGCTACTCTTACTGCAGCCCAGCACACAGTTGCTGTCTGGGCTACACTCACACTACAGGCTCATGTTGAGCTTTTCATCAACCCAGACCCCCCAGGTCCTGTTCCTCAGGGCTGCTCTCAACCATTCTCCACCCAGCCTGCACTTGGGATTACTCTGACTCTCACAGCTACCCTAGATTGCTCTGACTCTCATACCTACCCTAAAGCTCTCTGGTGCAATCTGAGGCCATTTCCTCTTGTCCTATCATTTGTTATTTGGGCTCTCAGCCTTCTTGGGCCATGTAAGCACACTGCTGGCTCATGTTCAGCTGACTGTGAAGGATGTCACAGCAGGTTCTCAAAGGTTCAAAACACCACACTGATCATTTAGCCCTCATGTCTGAGTGGGAAGGAGTAACTATTAATGTCCTATGAAAAAAAGCCTAATTGAACTGACATTCATAATTGAACTGATAAATACCTCCTTTCTCCTCTTCTGAGTTGTTTTATAGATCATCTCTCTCATCCTGGCCTGCATCAAAAGCAGTGTTGCCAGCAGTTGGAGAGACGCAGTTCTGTCACTTTGCTCTGGTAAGACCTCGCCTGGATTACTGTGTCCAGCTGTGGGGCCCTCAACAGAAGAACAACACAGGCCTGATGGAGAGGGTCCAGAGGAGAACCGTGAAAATGATCAGGGGTTACAAAGGTGTTGAGGGGACTGGAACATCTATATGATGAGGAAAGGCTGAGAGATTTGGGGTTTTTAGTCTGGAAAGAGTAGGCTGAGGCGTGATCTCAGCAATGTTGATCAACACATACGGAGCAGATGTCAGAATGATGGGACCAGGCTTTGTTCAGTGGTACTTAGTGACAGGACAAGGGGTAACAGGCACTGGAACATCAGCAGTCCCGTCTACACATGAGGAGGAACTTCTTTAAGAGTGACAGAGCAGTGGGGCAGGCTGCCCAGAGAAATGGTGGAGTCTCCATCTCTGGAGACATTCCATACCCACCTGGATATGTCCTGTGTGACCTTCTTTGAGTGAACCTGCCTTACCAGGGAGGTTAGACTCAATGATCTCCAGAGGTCCCTTCCAGAACTTAGCATTCTGTGACTCTGTCATCACTTTGACTTCCTAAATATAAATAAAGTGTTGGTCTGTTGCACACAGCATCTCTGGTGTTTACACCATGGGTAGTTTTGGTAAGGCTGTTGCTGTGCCTCTGTAAATGGAGCGAGTCCTTTTGAAGGCAACAGTGAGTGCTGTCAGCTCCAAACACAACAGTCATTTGCAGTTCACCTTTTAGATTACTACCCCTGGAGAACTCTTTGGGATGTTCTTTAAAGAATTGTAGAATGATTTGGGTTGGAAGGGACATTAAAGATTTCTCAGTTCCACCCCTCCTGCCATGGGTAGGGACACTTTCTACAGGTTACTCAAGGCCCTATCCCACCTGGCTTGAATACTTCTAGGCTCGGAACTCCTACAACTTTGCTGGGCAACCTGTTCCAGTGCCTCACCACCCTCATGGAGAAGAATTTCTTCCTAATGTCTTCTTTAAATTGAGCTTCTTCCAGTTTGAACCCATTATCCTTTGTCCTGTAACTCCATAACTTTTTTAAAAGTCTCTCTTCAGCAATCTGTAGCCTCCTTCAAATATGGGAAGGCTGCTAGAAGGTCTCCCTAGAACCATCTCTTCTCCAGACTGAACAATCCCTACTCTTTCATCCTGTCTTCACAGCAGAGATGCTTCATCTCTGTTCATATTCATGGCTTCTTCCAGACCTGCTCCAGCAGCTTCATACCCTTCTTGTGTTGGGGGCTTCAGAAGTGAAGGCAATGTTCCATCTACTGTGTACTGTGTCCAGTACCTGACCATGGATATGACCACTTCAGAGCACAATCATTGTAAACACAATTAAAATAAAGTGATTCTTTATGACAACAGGAGAAAAGGTCAAAAGGTTTTCCAGTGTGGAGTGTGAAGATGATTCATGTCAGTCACTGGAATGCCTGTGGAAGTGCCCCTGCAGCTCTCCTTTCCTCTTTAGATAGTGAAGCCTTTGTGTAAGGTGTTGGCTATTGGCACCCACAGCGAGGATCATCAGCCCATGCCTCTGCTCCACGCTTCCGTTGCTAACAGGTTGCACTAACGTTCATCATTAGGCACCAATTTGAGATGTTACCTTAATGGTCAAGGCTACTCAAAACTTGGGTGTTCTCTTTTTTGCTTCTTCCCCCCAGGGAAATGAGCAGAACTGATGCTTTTCTGGCTGCCTCAGCACTGAAAACCCTGTTGGGTTAACAGGGTTACCGTTCCCTGCCCGGCTGTCAGTCTCAGTCCCTTGCAACGTCAGGTTCCACAGGTCAACCCACAGCTTGTTAAGCCAGTAGTAGATATTTAGTTAAAACCTTTATGCCATGCAACTTTCATTACATTTTCTCTGTTTCCCTACATACCTTCTTAGAATCACCACCCTCTTGCAGAATCCATTGCTCTAAGAATGATTAGAAACATCCTTTTACTCTCCCCACTGCAACCAATTGACCTCCAAACAGCAACAAGAGAGATGTGGAAAATAACCTCTCTCAGATTTAAACTCTTATTGTAAGTCTAAGTTCTTGCCAGAGCTGGGAGTCACAGTGAAAGGTCAGTGCATTGATATAGGGTGTATTAGTGAAGCGTGCCTCGTGTCAGCCCCAAACCTACAGTGCTTGAGGTAAAAAGGAGGTGATAAAACAGCAGTGAAAACTTTCCTATCAGTATACTCGTTATGTGGGAAGGATGCTTTTGTGATGACACAGGGAATCAAAGTAGTTATTCACAGATTCATTTTGGGTCTAACAATCAATTAATGACCCCAGGTCACAGAACTCTATTTTTTAATACCTCCTTATCTCTAAGCAGCTTTGGATAGTGATGGCCTCTTGGTCTTTTCCTTTCCTTTCCTTCCCCCCACCCCCACCTCCCCCCTTTCTTTTTCTTTCTTTCTTCCTTTCTTTTTTCCTTTCTTTCTTTCTTTCATTCTTTCTCTCATTTCCTTTCTTTCTTTCTTTCTTTCTTTCTTTCTTTCTTTCTTTCTTTCTTTCTTTCTTTCTTTCTTTCTTTCTTTCTTTCTTTCTCTCTTTCTTTCTTTCTTTCTTTCTTTTTTTCTTTCTTTTTTTTAAGTGTCAAATGTCAAGGAAATACAGATTTGGGATTTGAAAGAGTTCTGCATCTCCTGGAAACACAGAAATACTTTGATTAATTTTGATATGTTTTCATAGACAACACTAAAAATTATTGCTCATAATAATGTGTCTAAAAATGTTTTCAGCCAGCCTGGTAACTGAGCACACAATTCACCACACATGTGTCAGGGCTGGTGTTTGCTTCAGAGTACAGCAGGAGGTGTTAGCAGAAAAACACTTTATGGTTAGTATAAGAGGTGAGGCTTGGTTTGGCTGTTGGACACTTGTCAGCAACCTCCACACTATACCATTTCACTTTCTTAAATTTGGAAGACAGAGAGGTGGTTAATGAGAAAGATTAACAAATAATAGGTTTGGTTTCACCTTTTGCTCAGACTCACTGTGTTTAATGATCCAGAGTCAGTGAAATGCAAAAAAAAACCCCAAACCAAACAAACAAACAAAAAAAAAAAACCCAAAAACCATCTTTCTAATGGGCTATCAGTAGTTGCAGGTAAGAACTTTGCAAAACCTTATCTATAGATAAGAGACCAGTTACTATTATACTGTGTGCAGTTCCGGAGCCCCCAGCACAGGAAGGACATGGAAGTGTTGGAGTGGGTCCAGAGGAGGTCACCAAGATGCTCAGAGGGTTGAAGCAGCTCTGCTGTGAGGACAGGCTGAGAGAGTTGGGGCTCTGCAGCCTGGAGAAGAGAAGTCTTCCAGGAGACCTTAGAGTAGCCTTCCAGTATCTGAAGGGGGCCTACAGAAAGGCTGGGGAGGCACTATTGACAAGGTCTTGTAATGCCAGGACAAGGGGCAATGGGTTTGAACTGGCAGAGGGGAGATTGAGAGTGGATGTTAGGAGGAAGTTGTTTGCAGTGAGGGTGGTGAGACACTGGCACAGGTTGCCCAGGGATGTTGTGGCTGCTCCCTCCCTGGAGGTGTTGAAGACCAGGTTGGATGAGGCCTCGAGTGACCTGTGTTAGTGAGAGGTGTCCCTGCCTATGGCATGGGGTTGGAATTAGATGATCCTTGAGGTCCCTTCCAACCTTACCATTCTATGATTCTATGATTCTATGATACTGTGAATTAATTATATTGCACTAAATGAATATGTATTGCAAAATACATGACAAAGCCTCTTTTATCACATCCTCATCATGTATAAATACCAAAGAAAATGTTCTGTAGTATTTCTAGGGGACAGTCTGTCTCTTTCAGTCTACTCTGAGCTTTGAGTTGTATTTAAATAACAAATTTGAACTTGCTTGACATGTAATTCTAGCTTAAGTAGGATATAATGTTTTAAATGTGGTTTCCAAAATTCTTTGTTACACATTATTGCAGCTCAAACAGCATGCCTGAAAAGAGTTTGGGAAACTTTGACACTGTCATCTGAGCATCCAAACCCTGTTTGAAATTGTTATCACTATTGTGTTTGTAAGGGAGCTTAAAGCTCAGTGCAGACAGCCTGACAGACAGATTCTTGGAAGAATTGTGTCTTAGTAACCTTAAACATGGCTTTTGCTTTTGAAACCTCAGCAGCTGAGATAAAATGGAAGCGTTTTGGCAGTCCCACAGTCTTTGATCCAGACTGAGAAACGTCATGCTGAAACGCCTCTGCTCCTGAATTACATAAACCATGCTAGGAGGACAGTTAGCTATGCTTACCCCTCCTCCTCCACCCCCCACAGTTACAAGGGGTCCATTCAAACTGAAGACTTTATGAGGCAAAGGAAACAAAACCTCCTCTAAATGTCTTCCAAAATCCTAAAATGCGATAGAGGCTACCACAGCAATGAAAGGGTTAATGTTCATAGAATCATAGAATGATAGAATCATAGAATGGCAAGGTTGGAAGAGACCTCAAGGATCATCCAGTTCCAACTCCCTGCCATAGGCAGGGACACCTCCCACTAGTACAGCTCACTCAAGGCCTTGTCCAGCCTGGCCTTGAACACCTCCAGGAAGGGAGCAGCCACAACCTCCCTGGGCAACCTGTGCCAGTGCCTCACCACCCTCACTGCAAACAACTTCCTCCTAACATCCAGTCTAAATCTCCCCTCTGCCAGTTCAAACCCATTCCCCTCGTCCTGTCATTACAAGTATTTCTATTAACACTGCGGAGAGTCCATAAGTATGAACTCAGTGCAAGATCCTGCACCAGGGTTGGAGTAATCCCAAGCACGAGTCCAGGCAGGACAATCAATCAATCAATCTCCAGGCAGTGTTGAGGAGAAGGACTTTGGGTGCTGGGTGATTAGAAGGCAGCAATGTGGACTGGAGCTCAGCAGCCAACCATGCCCTGGGCTGCATCATAATCATCGTGGGCAGCAGCAGGAGGATTCTGCTCCTCTGCTCCTTTCTGGTGAAACCTCACCTGAATTACTCTGTCCAGTTCTGGACTCCCCAACACAAGAAGGACACAGATCTGCTGTAGCAGGTCCAGGGGAGACCACAAAGATGATCAGAGGGGCTAAGAACCTATCCTATGGTGATGGGCTGAGAGAATTGAGACTGTTCAGCCTGGAGAAGACAAGGATCCAAGATGACCTTAGAGCAACCTTCCAATACCTGAAGGAGGCTACAGGAGAGCTGGAGAGAGATTTTTGACAAAGGCATGAAGTGACAAGATGAGCACTGATGGTTTCAAACTGGAAGAAGATGCATTTATATGAGACATTAGGCAGAAATTCTTCCCCATGAGGGTAGTGAGGCACAGGGACAGGTAGTCCAGAGAGGTAGTCGCAGAGGCTCCCAGCCTTCAAGTGTTGAAAGCCAGGTTGGATGGAGCTTTGAACACCCTGGTCTAGTAGGAGGTGTTACTGCCTGTAGTGGAGTTTTGGAACTAGATGCTCCTTAAGGTTCCTACCAACCCAAAACATTGTCTGATTAGTGATTTAAAAATCTTTTTATCTTGATTGCTGTAGAGTATGAAGGACTGCTGTGTTTTCACTTTGTGAATATCAGTTTCCTGTTTCTAGTGTTCTCTACCTGATCTCAGAGAGATGGGGATGTTGAAAAAGTTTAAAAGCCAAATATTTGGCATTTTTAGTGGGTGACATAGAGCTGCAGCCAAGTTCATCAGCGATGACAAGGGCTTGACACCAGCAAAGGCTTGAAGGTTACGAATAAACCAGGTGGTTTTTTTCATCCAACAACAGGCTGGGATGTCAAGATTAGGATGTCAAAATCCTGACAGGTCACAGAGAAAACAACCTTAAAGAGAAGACTGAAATTTGATCTCTTGATACTAGCATTGAATTTGATCTCTTGATTTTAGACTGGATATTAGGAAGAAGTTCTTCAGTCAAGGGTAGTGGGGCTGTGGAATAGGCTGCCTGGGGAGTTTGTGGATGTGTTTAGAAAGGACCTCAAGAATTATCTACTCCAGCCTCTCAAACATGGGCAGGGACATCTCTCAACTGCACATTGTTGCCCAGGACCTCATCCAACCTGACCTTAAACACCTCCAATGAGGAGGCAACCACAAGCACTCTGGGTAACCTATTCCAGAGTCTCACCACCCTGGTACTGAAGATCTTCTGCCTAAGATCCAGGCTAACTCTACTCTCTCTCAGCTTCAAATCATTCCTTCTTGTCCAGCTCAGGAAAAGTCTCTCTGCAACCTTCATGTAGGATCCCTTCAGGCACTGGCAGGCAGATCTGAGGTCCCCCTGATGCCTTCTCTTCTCCAGGCTGCACACCCCCAACTCCCTCAGCCTGTCCTCACAGCAGAGTGGCTCCAACACTTGCATCATCTTTGTGGTCTCCTCTGGCCTCACTCCAGCAGCTCTGTGCCCTTTGCTGGGGACAGCAGAACTGGAGGCAGAATTGGAGGTGAGGTCTCAGCAGAGCAGAGCCAAGGGGCAGAATCCCCTCTCTTGCTCTGCTGCCCACAGTCCTCTGGCTGCAGCCAGCACACAGCTGCCTGCTGGGCTGCATGAGGGCACTACTGGCTCCTGGGGAGCTGCTCAGCAACCAAAGCCCCCAAAACTCATTCTTTGGGGCTGCTCTCAACCATGCTGCATCCAGCCTCGATTTGTGACAGGGATTGACCCAACCCAGGTGCAGGACCTTTCACTTTGGACATTGTGTTATATTCAAAGTTTCCATTTTCTGTGAGATTGGCTGAAGATTCCTGAGAGGTTGCTTCTCTCTCTGTGGTCAAAAGGATTTGCACAGCTGTTAAAGGGTTTTGGCAGCTGCAAACAGCTGTGGGGCTACATCTGGAGAATTCTGAAGAGACCGTAAAATTCAGTGCCTTCAGAGAACCAGACAGCAAAACCTGTTCCTTCACCTAGCAGCAGTGAAGCCAAAAGATGAAACCAATCAATTTCTGCTGTGGGAAGGGAGAAACAGAACTTTCTGTCTTCTCTTTCGCATATGTGTAAGCAACTTCAATATCACTGTATCACAGTATCACCAGGGTTGGAAGAGACCTCAAAGTCCAACCCATTACCACAGACCTCAAGACCAGACCATGGCACCAAGTGCCACGTCCAAACCTGCCTTGAACACCTCCAGGGACGCTGAATCCACCACCTCCCTGGGCAGCCCATTCCAGTAGTCAATGACTCTCTCAATCAACAACTTTCTCCTCACCTCCAGCCTAAACTTCCCCTGGCACAGTTTGAGACTGTGTCCTCTTGTTCTGGTGCTGCTTGATGAGAGAAGAAAGCAACCTCCTCCTGGCCACAACCACCCTTCAGGTAGCTGTAGACAGCAAGAAGGTCTCCCCTGAGCCTCCTCTTCTCCAGGCTAACCAATCCCAGCTCCCTCAGCCTCTCTCCATAGGGCTGTGCTCCAGGCCTCTCCCCAGCCTTGTAGCCCTTCTCTGGGCACACTCAAGCACCTCAATGTCCTTCTTCAATTAAGGGGCCCAGAACTGGACACAGGACTCAAGGTGTGGCCTAA
>VWZE01010644.1:208634-220854 GCA_013396675.1 Eubucco bourcierii
AAAAATTTATTTTCACTATATAGAAAAAACCCAAACCTTGTCTTCCAAAGAGGAAATGAAACTTTTCAGAAGAACAATTTTAGGCCTTTAGATATTAGGTGAATATGCCTGACTCCTTCAGGTAGGGTGCATAATCTATCCAGACCAATTACAGCAAAGAGGCTGATGGGTTCTCTCCAAAGTGATCTGTGCTTTTCCCTAATCCCTTTACTGGGGCACAGCTTCCTCAGGAGTGCTCTGACAGGTAGTCTGCCGAAAGGAAAGCATTTTTAAATGGCCATTAATTCCAAAATGCTTATCTCCAATGGACAGAGATTCTTTCTGCGGTCAGTTGGGAAAAGGGATTGAAGTCTGCTGAACCGAACATTTCTCCTACCTCAGGAGTCCCCATTGCACTGACGCTGGGTTGAATCCCTCTCATTATTACTTCACAATTGAGATGTGGGACCAAGAAGAGTCCTTGCCAAGATAAATATTTACTTTCAACAAAAGTACTAGTGGCTACAAATCCTATCTGCCACTTCCATCTAGGCTGTAGGACCTCACAGATGAACTGGGGGTGGGGGGATGGGGATGTGGTTAGACTTGAACCGAGTAGAGAGGGGGGAAATTTTATAGGCAGGTATAAAACACTCCAACTATTCCTTCTCACTTTAGGCAGCCTGCTGATCTTTTTTCAATAGGCCACATGCAATTCCACCAGTGAAAATGAAAATTGTCAGCTTTTTATTTTGGGGGAAAAAAAAATAAAAATCTTGTAGAGCATAGAAAATTGTAGCTGAAGTTGCTTTGGCCTGGTTTCCATGTAAGGTGATGATAGCTGATAGAGTACACTGCACTCTCAGAGGTCTTTTCCAACCCAAACGATTCTGTGATCACAAAGAGTTCAGTCACCAACATGATGGCTGTTGTCAAGGGGTCTTTCTTTTTCTTTCTTTCCTTCGTTTTCTTTCTTTCTTTCTTTCTTTCTTTCTTTCTTTCTTTCTTTCTTTCTTTCTTTCTTTCTTTCTTTCTTTCTTTCTTTCTTTCTTTCTTTCTTTCTTTCTTTCTTTCTTTCTTTCTTTCTTTCTTTCTTTCTTTCTTTCTTTCTTTCTTTCTTTCTTTCTTTCTTTCTTTCTTTCTTTCTTTCTTTCTTTCTTTCTTTCTTTCTTTCTTTCTTTCTTTCTTTCTTTCTTTCTTTCTTTCTTTCTTTCTTTCTTTCTTTCTTTCTTTCTTTCTTTCTTTCTTTCTTTCTTTCTTTCTTTCTTTCTTTCTTTTCTTTCTTTCCTTTTCTTTCTTTCTTTCATTTTTCTTTCTTTCTTTTTCTTTCTTTTCTTTCTTTCTTTTATTTTTCTTTCTTTTCTTTTCTTTCTTTCTTTCTTTTCTTTCTTTTTTTCTTTCTCTTTTTTCTTTCTTTCTTTTCTTTCTTTTCTTTCTTTTTCTTTCTTTTCTTTCTTTCTTTCCTCTTTCTTTCTTTCTTTCTTTCTTTCTTTCTTTCTTTCTTTCTTTCTTTCTTTCTTTCTTTCTTTCTTTCTTTCTTTCTTTCTTTCTTTCTTTCTTTCTTTCTTTCTTTCTTTTCTTTCTTTCTTTCTCTTTCTTTCTTTCTTTCTTTCTTTCTTTTCTTTCTTTCTTTCTTTCTTTCCTTCTCTTTCTTTCTTTCTCTCTTTCTGTTAGCTTAAAACCCAGAATTCTTTTAAGAGAACCTGAACATCAGTTTTCATTGTGCAATAGCAAAGTAAAAAACAACAAACCAAAATCATCTTTCTGCCTGTCAGAATTCACAGCTGGCAAAACGCAGGCGGATTTGCAGATCTCGATTTTCTGACTTTTTAGGGTAATACTTTAATTACCAAAATAGTTTAAGACTTACTTCAGCGTTCAAGCTGCCTTAATTCGGTACACAAGTAGGGCAATTGCTGTGAATCCCAACATCTGGCAATCCGGGTGCTTTAATGAGCGGCTTTTAAAAGAAACGCCTGTCTGCCGGAGGGGTCTATAAGACAATTAGACACATTAG
Source organism: Eubucco bourcierii (assembly GCA_013396675.1). Classification (NCBI taxonomy): domain Eukaryota; kingdom Metazoa; phylum Chordata; class Aves; order Piciformes; family Ramphastidae; genus Eubucco; species Eubucco bourcierii. Next base: position 210,631 of record VWZE01010644.1, read on the forward strand.
CACTTTCGCAGCCGTTCCAGGGTACTTTTCAACTGGAAACGGGATTGGTGCAAGCTGTAAAATGTTTGCGGGTTTTGGGAGAGGAAAAGTCATCCTGCATTTGGGTTTCAGATTTATCAGGAGGGTTTTGGGAAAGTGATGTTATGTAATAGAGTTGCTGCGAGCTGTTTCTCGCTGTCCGTTGGCGAGATGTAAGAGTTCAACCCCAACTGCTAAACTCCCTATGACTGTGCAAACATTTATAGGCTTCTTTGACCAGAAGTCTGGGGTTAGCTACAACTCTGAGGACAAAAATTGTGATGGATAGATTAAACAATACTGAATATGCAGGCTTACTAATGAATTGATTGAAACTGAAGTCAGCTGTCACACACAGATCAAGCTCTGGAGAAACTCCTGCACACCCTTCTTTGCAACTAGTCATAAAATTTGGGAAGGATTAAACCATTTTTAAAGGTTTAGTTTTCTTTTCCAGTTTGTTTTCTAGAATAATAGAATGGTAAGGTTGGAAGGGACCTCAAGGATCATCTAGTTCCAACCCCCTGTCATAGGCAGGGACATCTCCCACTAGTACAGGGCACTCAAGGCCTCGTCCAATCTGACCTTGAACACCTCCAGGGAGGGAGAAGCCACAACCTCCCTGGGCAACCTGTTCCAGTGTCATAGAATGGTAAGGTTGGAAGGGACCTCAAGGATCATCTAGTTCCAGCCCCCTGCCATAGGCAAGGTTTTGCTTTCTTAGACATAGAGACATAGAATCATACAAGCACTTTGTTTGGAGAAGACTTTTAAGATCATCAGGTCCAACTGTTAAGTTATTTTATTTGTCTTTTTTATTTTTTAAATTTTTTTAAATGCACTTACCCATTTTAATTCTTAAAGTAGGTAAGTAAAGTTCCAGGGCTTTAAGATTAACCATGTTGATACACAGCAATAATCTAGCAGTTCATGTTGATGTTGATATGTTGATATTTATAGGTTTATATTTATATATCTCCTGAATATTCAGCAGTAGGAGCACCAAAAAAAACCCACCAAAAAACAACCAAACAAACAAACAAACAAAAAAAAACCACAAAAAAAAAAAAAAAAAGTAATCTTGTCTCACTGGAAATTGTGTTGGAATTAGTGCTGACAAATTCTGTGGCTTTTAGGAACACCTAGCTCCTGAGCAAATTAGCCTGAGTGGTTAGGAACAAAATGCAAGAGTAAGCTTTAGGATGTACATTTATGTATTATTATAGACATTTTGTGGATATTATCATTTTATAGATATCTATATATCAGACAAAGCTAAAGTTGTGTGACTACATCTTTTGACCTGCAAGAGAAAAGAAGAAAATTTAAGCTTAGTAGCTCTATGAAATATTTGCATAATGTGACAACCCACACCGAGCTCTGCTTCTAATTGTTCCACTAAGATACAGAAACCTTGGATTGAGGAATTCCATAGTGTAAATTTGTGTATCAGAGTTTATCAGAGGGCTTGAAAATAGCCTCAGTTCTGGGAATCAAGTGGAAGTTTGATTGTAAGCACTTCGAATTTTGCAGTTGGGTTTTTGAAGGGCCAGGACAGATCATAGAATCATAGAATCATAGAATGGTAAGGTTGGAAGGGACCTCAAGGGTCATCTAGTTCCAACCCTCTGCCATAGGCAGGGACACCTCCCACTAGTACAGCTCACTCAACACCTCCTCCAATCTGACCTTGAACACCTCCAGGGAGGGAGAAGCCACAACCTCCCTGGGCAACCTGTTCCAGTGTCATAGAATGGTAAGGTTGGAAGGGACCTCAAGGATCATCTAGTTCCAACCCCCTGTCATAGGCAGGGACATCTCCCACTAGTACAGGGCACTCAAGGCCTCGTCCAATCTGACCTTGAACACCTCCAGGGAGGGAGAAGCCACAACCTCCCTGGGCAACCTGTTCCAGTGTCATAGAATNGCTGGCCACGCTTCTCTTGATGCAGCCCAGGACTCTGTTGTCTGTCTGGGCTGCATGTGCACATTACAGGCTCATGTTGAGCTTTTCATCAACCCAGACTCCAAGGTCCTTTTCCTCAGGGTTGTTCTCAGCCATTCCCTACCCAGCCTGTATTTGTGCTTGGGATTGTGTCTACCCAGGTGCAGAACCTTACACTTGGCCTTGTTGAATCTCATGAGATTGGCCTGGGCCCACCTCTCCAGCCTGTCCAGGTCCCAATCGTAATTGAAACCCTGAACTTCATCTGCTTTTTGGCAAGAGCCTAGGAATATAATTTCTGCTGATCTGAGAATCTGATGTCAGGGCAGTAAGCATGCAATTAGCTTTAGCTTAAGTGATAGCAACACGTTGTAAATAAGATTCTTAATTGTGTTTGCAAGGCTCATTGTTGGGGGTTTTCCCCCACCCCCACCCCTCACTTCTTTGGTGGCTTTGTGGTATATTCGCATTGCTACCTCTAAATGAATGTCAACTTGTTTTACCTCGACTACAACCAATCGATACTTCATTAGGCTGAATTGTCTTGTGCCCATGCAACCTTGAAGCTGTGGCTTAATTACCACCCATATTATGCAGTGGCTCAGAGCTGTGCTCAGCTGTGTCAGTTTGGAACAAAAGCCATGCTGTTGCCTGTATTTAGTTGGAGTGTGTGTGGTGGGGGTGGGAAATAGACTTTTGAACTATAATATTTTCTAAGTTAACAATTCATGATGATAACCTTTTGCATAATGTGTGTGTCACTTCTCAGTAAGCTTACATTTGAATAGATTTCTGCATATTGCAAAACTTTCAAAGACAAGTACCTTTGCTTTTCACGTTCAATCCATCGTTGATTTAAGATAATTTTAAATTAATGGCAAAGTAACATTCATCTGAAAGAGAAGACAGGAGAAAGTGCAGTCAAATGGCAATCATGACAAATGACATCTCTTGTCTGAGAGTCATTTTTCCTCACTAGACTGATTTGTCATCCCCACTTTTGACATTTTTCATCCTGCTATGAAATCACATTGACAGAATAAGATATTTCTACACTTAACAGTGGGCCATAGGAGATAGCTCTCTGCCTCCATTTATTTTTTTGTGTTACATTTAAGGGCTTGTAAAATTCGTGAGCAATTAAATTCTGATGACAAATGTAATTTGCTTTAGAAAATACAAAGTTCACACTGCCCTGTAATCATCAACTAAATGTTGCTGGCTCATTTGTGCCAGGTTATTATGCAACCTAGAGAAAAAAAAAATAAAAGAAGAAAACACCTTTTTGGTTTCCACTCAGGACTGTTGTCTGGTCTAAGCGAGGATGAAGCCTTGGGAGGGACTATTGACAAGGTCTTGCAATGACAGGACAGGCAGCAATGGGTTTGAACTGGCAGAGGGGAGATTTAGACTGGACGTTAGGAGGAAGTTCTTTCCAGTGATGGTGGTGAGACACTGGCACAGGTTGCCCAGGGAGGTTGTGACTGCTCCCTCCCTGGAGGTGTTGAAGGCCAGGTAGCAATAAGCATAAACTAACTAATCTAACTTCAATATATTGTGCCCATTGCTTTTGGACATGTCTAAAGACCTATGGACAGTGGTCACAATTTCTTACTTCTCAAATAGAAACATAAGCTACATGGATTGCTGAACACCTTATGTCACAGTATCACAGAGTATCACCAAGGTTGGAAGAGACCTCAAAGATCATCAAGTCCAACCCATTACCACAGACATCAAGACCAGACCATGGCACCAAGTGCCACGTCCAAACCTGCCTTGAATACCTCCAGGGATGCTGACTCCACCACCTCCCTGGGCAGCCCATTCCAGCAGTCAATGACTCTCTCAGGCAAGAACTTTCTCCTCACCTCCAGCCTAAACTTCCCCTGGTATAGCTTGAGACTGTGTCCTCTTGTTCTGGTGCTGCTTGCCTGAGAGAAGAAAGCAACCTCCTCCTGACTACAACCACCCTTCAGGTAGTTGTAGACAGCAAGAAGGTCTCCCCTGAGCCTCCTCTTCTCCAGGCTAACCAATCCCAGCTCCCTCAGCCTCTCTCCATAGGGCTGTGCTCCAGGCCTCTCCCCAGCCTTGTAGCCCTTCTCTGGACACACTCAAGCACCTCAATGTCCTTCTTCAATTGAGGGGCCCAGAACTGGACACAGGACTCAAGGTGTGGCCTAAGCAGTGCAGAGTCCAGGGGGAGAATGAGCTCCCTTCTCCTGCTGGCCACACTATTGCTGATGCAGGCCAGGATGCCATTGGCCTTCTTGGCCGCCTGGGCACACTGCTGGCTCATGTTCAGGTGGGTGTCAATCAGCACCCCCAGTCCTACAAATAAGTATAATTTTTATTTCCCTCTAGGTAATGCAAACTCTACAGAGGTCACCAACATTTTCTCTTAAGTGACCAATAATTCAGCCCAGAAAGGCAACCATGTGCTGGGCTGCATTAAAAGCAGTGTGACCAGCAGGGTGAGGAAGGAGATTCTACCCTTTTGCTCTGCTCCTGTGAGACCCCATCTAGGGTATTGCATCCAGCTCTGGTGACCCCAGCAGAAGAGGGATATGAACCTGATGGAGCAGGCTCAGAGGAGGCCACAAAGATGGATCAGAGGGCTGGAGCACCTCCTGCTATGGGGATAGGCTGAAAGGGTTGGGGTTGTTCAGCCTGGAGAAGGTAAGGCTCTGGGGAGACCTTAGAGTAATCTTAAAGTGCCTGAAAGAGGCCTATGGAAAAGCCAGGAAGAGACTTTTTTACAAGGGATTGTAGTGATAGGATGAGAAGGAATGGATTGAAGCTTGAGAAGGGCACATTTAGACTGGAGATGAGAAAAATTCTTTTCTCATCTCCAGTGAGACACTGCCAGTGAGACACTGGCATAGGTTGCCCAGGGAGGTTGTGGCTGCTCCCTCCCTGGAGGTGTTCAAGACCAGGCTGGATGAAGCCTTGAGCAACCTAGCCTAGTGGGACATGTCCCTGCCCAGGGCAGGGTGGTTGGAACAAAATGATCTTCAAAACCCCTTCCAACTCAAACCATTCTGTAAAGTTATGAATCTATGAACAAGGATAAGACTCAAATATAGTCCAGAATGACAATTTTCAAAGATTCCATAAATGCAAGGGGAAAATGAAGTGGTTTGTCCATGTGGCACAGATTGTGATTCTTCTTGATGCTTCCTTGCTTTGTTGGTTTGGGTTTTGTTTTTATCAACTGTCTCATGATTACTCTTCAGGAGACAGAAGCATGTACACCCAGTCCCCTCTGTGCCTCGCTGAAGGGAAGACCTGCTGATCACAAAATAACAAGGTCTTAGGCAAACCTTGTTTGGGATGCTCAGAACTTGACATCCATCCCCCTTTAAACCTCTTATAGAAAACTCCAGTGGAGGAAAATGTAAAATTACTATTGGGAAAATCTTTTTGTATAAGAAAAACAAATAAAGAACCTGATTGTTTTGCTCTGTGGACCAGGCTTGTGGCTAGATGTCACTACTAGTGCAGTGTCTTCCAGGGTTCCTATCAGGCAATCAGCTGCAGCAGCCTCTAATGCTGTTCCTAATTATCAGCATGTTGAGAGTTTTCATGCCCTTTACAACACATAAATGTTACTCATTACACATTACACATTGCACATTACATCCTCCTGTGCACATGGACTACAGAGCAGATCCACAAAACCTGCCAGAATTTGCAGTGACAGAGTGAGCATCTACTTATGACTCTTTGTGTGTGCTGAATCCTATTCTCCAGATGAACATGAACAAACAACTTTCAGTTAATGTAAATGTTACTCATTACACATTGCACATTACATCCTCCTGTGCACATGGACTACAGAGCAGATCCACAAAACCTGCCAGAATTTGCAGTGACAGAGTGAGCATCTACTAGTGACTACTTGTGTATGCTGAATCCCCTTCTGCAGATGAGTATGAACCATCAACTTTCAGTTAATGTGAATGTTACTCATTACACATTCCACATTCCATATTACATCCTCTTGTGCACATGAACTGCAGAGCAGGCCCACAAAACCTGCCAGAATTTGCAGTGACAGCGTGAGCATCTACTCATCACTATTTGTGTGTGCTGAATCCTCTTTTGCAGACATGTATGGACAACTTTCACTTAATGTAAGTGTTACCCATTCCACATTGTACATTACATCCTCCTGTGCACATGGACTGCAGAGCAGGCCCACAAAACCTGCCAGAATTTGCAGTGACAGAGTGAGCATCTACTTATGACTATTTGTGTGTGCTGAATCCTCTTTTGCAGACAAGTATGAACAAACAACTTACAGTTAATGTTACTCATTCCACATTCCATATTACATCCTCCTGTGCACATGGACTGGAGAACAGGCCCACAAAACCTGCCAGAATTTGCAGTGACAGAGTGAGGATCTACTCATGACTCATGGCTTTTGCTGACTCTTCTTTTGCAGACGAGTATGAACAACCAACTTTCAGTTAATTAACCAGATATTTTTAATTGTTGTTTTTCTCTTTGAATGAAAAGATGTGGCCACCTTTGGGATTAGTGTTTGTTGGAGGCCTCAGCTGGCTATACCTTTATTCTTCACCCACATTTACCTCCTAATAAGTCCTGGTCTTTTGAGAAGGAAGCTGGCATTGCTGTAAACCTGGCACCTGTCCTAGGGAATGCAGACACAAACCATAAAAGCCCACAAAAATCCTTCCTACCTGTTATGTAGAAAGAAATAAAAGAAACCTTCTACAGTACCAGCCATCTGAAGTGCCTATGGGTGAAAGTTTTTTATCTCTGATGCAAATGTAGAACTGTTTGCTTATATACAGAGGTTTGACCAACCAAAAGGGAAGAGTGTTCATTGCTGCCTCTAGACCTTTCTGAAGGTTGGGAATGATATCTTTGATTTCTGTTAAAACAATGTCTCTGTTTCCTGTTAAAACAATGTCTTTGATTGCTGTTGAAACAATTTCTTGTTCAAGTTGACATCTCTGTGTGTGAAGGTGGCAGGACAGAAGAAAAGTGCACTCTCCCATTTTAGTCTAAATAAAACAAAGTAAATTTGTTAAACATCTCTTTGTGCTTAGTGCTTCGCAGAGCCTGTTCCTCTGTATCGATTCCTCTGTCACTTCTTTTGTGGCATGGAAAGATTGTGTGCTGAGCATGACTGATTCATAGAACCATCTTGGCTGGAAAAGACCTTTGAGATCATCAAGTCCAACCATTCTCTAACTCTAACACACCTGATGCTAAGTCATGTCCTTCAGTGCCACGTCTCTGCCTCTTTGAAACACGTCCAGGGATGGGGATTCAGTGACCTGCCTGTGACAATAGTTAAGAACCCTTGCCGTGAAGATTTTTCTTCTCATATCCAATCTATACCTCTCCTGGCGCAACTTGAGGACATTTCCTCTTGTCCTGCCACTTGCTGCTAAGGAGAAGATAAGAGAACCACCTGGGTCCAGCCTCCTTTTAGGTAGTTGTAGAGAGTGAGGAAGTCTCCCCTCAGCCTCCTTTTTCCCAGATTGCTCAGCTGCTCCTCACCAAACCAGTTCTCCTGACCCTTCACCAACGTTCCTCGGACCCTTCACAAACTCCCATGCCCTTCTGATCTGCTCCAGCCCCTCAGTATCTTTCTTCTAGTAAGAGCAACAACATCCAATTCCATCAGATCTGAACAATGAACTACATCTTTTCATAGGAATATTTTGAGCAAATTTCTTTATATCAAAATGGTTTTCATTCACATGCAAGGTTTCAAGAAATCATTTTCTTAAGTCCCTTTGCTGCTGTGCAAGGTTTTGTAGGCACAAGCGTTGGGGGAATACATGACAGAGTAAGCTCACCCTTTGGTCATGTTTTGTGGTGATCTCTACTCTCAAAAGGTTTCCTCCAGTGGCAGAGCCACTTATAATGGTAAAACCTTTCCCCAGACCATTGTAGGTGCATTGATAGCACCTCTCATTCATTACAATATTCAGAGAGTAGCAAACATACTGTAATTTCATAGAATCATAGAATCATTCAGGTTGGAAAAGACCCTTGAGACTACCAGGTCCAACCAGTAACTATACCCTACCAAGTTCACCACTAAGTATCTGGCACTACACTAAGCCTCACATCTAAAAGGCCTTTAAACATGTCCAGGAATGGTGACAGCAGCAGCTGCCTGGCCAGCCTGTTCCAATGTTTGACCACTCTTTGAATGAAAAAAATCTTCCCTACTGTCTAGCCTAAACTTAACCCTGGTGCAACTTGAGGCTCCTTCTTGTTCTATCAGTAATTCCTGTGAGAAGAGATCATCACCAACCTCCCTCTATATTGCCATTTCAGGTAGCTGTAGAGAGCAATGAGGTGTCCCCTCAGCCTCCTCTTCCTCAAACTAAACAGTCCCAGGTTCCTTAGCTGTTCTTCATCAAACTCATTCTATGAACCCTACAGCAACTTAGATGCTCCTCTTTGCACCTGCTCCAGAGTATATTGTGTCTGTCTTGTGTTGAGGTGCCCATAACTGGACAAGGCTCAACAGCAGAGTTCAGAGAATTGTCATCAGTGGCACAGAACCAAATTGGAGGCCTGCAGCCAGTGGTGTTCCCCTGGGATCAGTAGTGGGTTCAGATTTGTTCAGTGTCTTTATCAACAACCTGGACGAGGGCATTGAGTGCACCCTAAGCAAGGTTGCTGATGATACAAAGCTGAGGGTTTGGTGACACCCATCAGGCTGTGCTGCTGTACAACCAGATCTGGACAGGCTGAGTGCTGGGCAAAGGCAAAGCTCATGAGTTCAACAAGAAGGGTCCTGCATCTGGGGAGGAATAAGAGCAGGCAACAGTGCAGGTTGGGGCTGCCCTGCTGAAAAGCAGCTCCACAAAGAAAAATCTTGGAGTGCTGGTGGACAGCAAGTTCTGCATGGGCCAGCAGTGTGCCCTTGTGGCCAAGAGAGCCAAGGGCATCCTGGGAGGCATCAGGAAAGTGTGGCCAGCAGGGCCAGGGAGGTTCTTTTCCTCCTCTCCTCTGCCCTAGTGAGACCACAATTGGAACACTGTGCCCAGTTTTGAGCTCCCCAGTTCAGTAGAGACAGAGACCTGCTGGAGAGAGTCATGAAGCAGAGAACCACAAGGATAATTTGAGGACTTGAGCATCTCTGTTATGGAGAGAGCCTGAGAGCCCTGGGGCTGATTAGTGTGAAGAAGAGAAGGCTGAGAGGGGATCTGATCTGTGTGTATGAATATTTGAAGGGTGGTTGTCAGGTGGTGGATGTCAAGCTCCTTTCTGTGGCCAGCAGCAATAACACAAAGAGCGACAGCTACAAATCGGAACAGAGAAGATTTCAGCTCAACACGAGGAGAAACTTTTTTTACAGTGAGGATGGCAGAGTTTTAGAGCAGGCTTCCCAAAGAGGTTGTGGGAGCTCCTTTTCTGGAGACTTTCCAAACTGTCCTGGATGCATTCCTGTGTGAACTACCCTGGGTGATCCTGCTCTGGCAGGGGAGTTGAACTGGATGATCTCTGGAGGTCCCTTCCAACCTCTGAAGTTCTGTGATTCTGTGATTCTGTGCTAATGCTCGAGGTGTGACCTCACCAGTGGCCACACTATTATAATTTCTGTGCCTGAGGTGTGTATTTCTTTGTGTCACTACACTCTTCCTATCACCCTCTCTTGGTTGACATCTGCTTGTTCATATTCTTGCTATGAATGTTGCTGATTTCACTGTATAGAATCATAGAATGCTTTAGGTTGGAAGGGACCTCAAATATCATCTAGTTCCAACCCCCTGCCATAGGCAGGGACACCTCCCACTAGAACAGGTCACTCAAGACCTCCTCCAACCCGACCTTCAACACCTCCAGGCAGGGAGCATCCACAACGTCCCTGGGCAACCTGTGCCAGTGTCTCACCACCCTCACTGCAAACAACTTCCTCCTAACATCCAGTCTAAGTCTCCCCTCTACCACTTCAAACCCATTGCCCCTTGTCCTGGCATTACAAGACCTTGTCAATAGTCCCTCCCCAGCCTTCCCGTAGCCCCCTTCAGATCCCGGAAGGCTACTCTAAGGTCTCCTGGAAGCCTTCTCTTCTCCAGGCTGCAGAGTCCCAACTCTCTCAGTCTGTCCTCATAGCAGAGTTGGTGCAGCCCTCTGAGAATCTTTGTAGCCTCCTCTGGACCCGCTCCAACAGTTCCATGTCCTTCCTGTGCTAGGGGTTCCCGAACTGCACACAGGACTCCAGGTGGGGTCTGAGGAGAGCAGAGCAAAGGGGCACAATC
>VWZE01010645.1:986-13393 GCA_013396675.1 Eubucco bourcierii
CTGGGGTAAGGTGGAGGGTTGGGGAGAAGGTGGAAGGGTGGTTGGGAGCCCCTCCTGGGGTCTCTGATTTCTGGGAGGGGAGTTGTGTTTCTGTAATACCTTTAACTTGTATTTCTGTAAATATTCCTGTACATTGTGTAAATATCTGCTTGTCTGTTGTGCTAAGCTGTAAATAGAGCTTCAGTCCTTAACTTCCAGCCAGCTGAGTCTAGTCTGGGTGATTTTACAAAGTGCAGGGGGATGGGGAACTCCCAAGCCATCACAATGTCTGACACTAAAAGTAACTAATACATTTTGCTTGGAATTTTTAGTGTTACTCTCTAAATAACTCACTGACACACTTTTTTGGGGTTGGGTTTGTTTGGGGCTTTTGTTTTTTTTTTTTTTTTTTAGAGGATTTTTAATATTAGCACCAATTTCAATCAATTATTACATTCTGTGGTATTTTTCAAACTAGCATGAAATTTCGATCCTCAAAATGTATTCATTATGCAATCTTTTATAAGGCAAATATTTCACTATTTTCTCACACATATTGGGAATTACAAATAATTTGGGGGGGGGGGGGGGGGGGGAACACAATGAACTGATCCTTTCTAGAATCCTTAGAAGCATAAAAAGATGAAAAATTTGATTTTTTTTTGCTAAAATTGTTCATTTTGACCAATACCTACCAGCACCTCTATTCAGTCGTGTTCAAATATTGCTCTGTTTCTAAACAGATTATTTGTAGTCTGTCAATATGTAGAATGATAGGATTGGTTCTTGCAGAGTCTTTGGAGAAATATTTTCATTTACCAGAGCATTCCAGAAGTAATTCAGAACATATGTCTGATACTTATGGAGAAAAACTCTAGTGGATTAATGCAAAAAAAAGCCTTGTGCACCTGAAATGTAAGGATTACAACATTGCTATTTAGTTACAAATTGAAAATATACAGCCCCCTAAGTCCTATTTCAATACCTAACTTCACATTCTGTTGAAGAGGAAAACAAAGAGGTCTGAAGAAATAAAATCCTAAAGATATTTTTGGAGATGCACCTTTAATCTGAGTCTTTCTTGCTGGAGCAGAGGAGATGATCAAGTCAGTACCCCATGAGAATGGTCTAGATTCAGGATATATGTGGCAAACTTGCTTTTGAGTAGATGTGTTTCATCCATCAATGATCCTTTTGTAAGAACAAGGAAGAGATATGCACAAAAAACCCAGTCACCTCCTGAGGTAGGGTCACAGAATCATAGAATCACTAAGTCTGGAAAAGACCTTTAAGACTATCAAGTCCAGCTGTAATCCAACTACCATGACCACTGAACCATGTCCTGAATTGTCACATCTACATGCTTCTTGAACATCTCCAGGAATGGCAACTCCACCACCTCCCTGGGCAGCCTCTTCCAGTTCCTCACCACTCTTTCAGTAAATAAGTTTTGCATAATGTCCAATCTAAACCTCCCCTGGCACAACTTAAACCCATTTCCTCTTCTCCTATTGCCAGTTACCTGGGAGAAGAGACCAACACTGGCCCCACTACAACCTCCATTCAGATAGCTGTAGAAAGCAGGAAGATCTCCCCTTAGCTGTCTCTTCTCCAACTAAGCAACTCCAGCTCCCTCATCCGCTCCTTTTATGACATGCCCTCCAGACCCCTCACCAATCTTGTTGGTCCTCTCTGGACACAATTCAGAACCTCAACATCTGATTTGGTTGGGGATTAATTGGCCAAGGCAGGAATTATAAAAATAGATTTATTTTTATTTTCCAAAAAAAACCCTGCACCCAAATGATACACAGAACTAGTTAAAGTTTATTTCCAGGCCCTAATTCGGTCAGGAAATCTTCACAAGGTTGCTTATGGGCAATGTTGGGGCCTGGATGATTTTAGAAGCAATCTGAACAGTATGTGTGATGGGAAAGTTAGTTGTTCTGATACAGACTACTGTTAGTTCTTTGTTCTAAGCCTACCCTGCATCTGTGCAGATGTAACACAAGGCCAGCATATCAGTCTACTAGGTTTGATCTCACTGTTCCAAGGTTATATGCAGGGATGTGCCCAGCTTAATTGGTTTTCTCCTTGGTTACCACTAGCTCCCCTCTTAGGTTCCCACGAAGAAGGATACATCTTTGAGAGAGTCTTGCTTGGATAGCAGAGTGCTTACGTAGATGATATGAGCACTAAATCAGCCAATCAGCATAACTAACCACACTTAATAGTGACATATACTTGAGAGCTGTAACCCTATAAAAGAGTTGTAACTTCACAATAAATCAAATTGTATCTGCATCATATTGATGTGTCATGTACTCTTCCGTCTCGCCACGGGTGAACTGCAACAGGGCAAGTTTAGTAATTTAGGAAAGTCAGGAAATGGAAAAGGATAAGCTACAAGACAGCTCTACCCCACTTATAAATCAGGCTGAGCAGAGAACCTAGGAAATATATTTTTACTCATGGAGGTTGAGGTAGGAATTTGGTGATGCTCCCTGCTGAATTTCTCTATGACATCCTCTGAAACTGCAAGATATATCCACGTTGTGGTTGCACACGGCAAAGTCTGAGGTGAATAAAACCTGCCAAAGTCAAAGCATCTCAGACACAGCTTCCACGAGGCAACAGATTGTGGAGCGATACTGCTTCAGCAGCACAGGGAAAAGCCAAACTGCTGGTGTGCTGCCCAGCCCAGGGTAGCAAGCAGGAAGTCAGGATACAGTGTGGTTTGAGAGAAACCAGGTCCGGGTGCTGCTGGCAGCTCTCTCTCAAGTGGACCTAAGGACTTGCTGAACTTGCAGACTGGTGGCAGAGTGGCAGGAACTGTGCAAGAGCAGAACTGTACAGAGCACTGTGCAAAAGCGGGAACTCCATGCACTTTTTCCTCACTCTATTAATATTTTCCTAGACAATATGGAAATTGATGAAGAATCCAGCCAATCACCAACCAATTCCAGTGCAGGTTTCCCCACGAGTGGAAAAGGTGCCATTTGCTGTTCCCCCTTCAAGCCCACAAGGCAGGGGGGAAAGCAATTTTCACATCTTCCTCCCCCATTCAAACTTCCAGAGACAGAGTGGGGGGAAGAAGGGATTTGGAGTGCCCCACAACAGCATCTTTCCTACACTGTGGTGCCCAGAGGTGAACATAGTACTAAAGCTGTGGCCTCACCAAGGCCAAATGCAGGGCACAATCACTCCCTGCTTCTGCTGGAAACACCATTTTTGATACAGGTCAAGATACTGCTGGCTTTCTTGGCCACCTGGGCACACTGCAGGCTCGTCTTCAGCCAGTCATCCACCAGCCCTCCCAGATCCTTTTCCACCGCACTGCTTGTCACCCTCTTGCCCAAGCCTGTGGCGTTCCCCAAGGTCGTGGCTAAAGGACAAGACCTGGCACTTGGTTGGAATACAAGAATAATATATTGATGCCAAGAACGATGGCAAGCACTCCTGAAGATTTTTTTTTACATGTGTAGTCTTGGCTGGCAGCATCTCCATATGGAAGTCAAAAGAAGAAAGACCAAACAAAGATCTATCCAGTGCATATGTGCCTGACATGGTAGGTGAACTGTCACCTTCAGTTTGTGAAAAAGAAAACTCAAATGAGAGTCCAAGGACAGAGAGAAAAATACCTCTGTATCTTTGGAAAGAATAATTGTGGCTTTCTTCATGTGGATACCAGCTTTCTTCACTGAAGAGGGTTCAGGGTTCCTGTTGGTTTTGTTTCTATTTTTTTGCTAGTAAAGCAATTTTTGTCTAAGATGCTAGAAACCCAGTATTACTTACAACTGAAAGGATTTAAAGCTGTATCTCCAGCTTTATAAGACTGTCCTAACAAGCAACTCTTTAAGCTGTGGTTCCGTGCATGGAAATGTTTCATTACATCCTAGAGATAGAATGCTTGAGCTGATAGAACCCCACAGGCTAATAAAGCACTAGACTGACAGAAAAGCTCTCACCATTCTTCTAATGGTAATTTATATTTTTTACAGATGTTGTTTCATCCCAATAATATGAACTGACTTTGTAGAGTGACAGAAACAGATATCCTCTCTCTTAGCTGAATACTTTACCTGCTTGCATACTAAATCATGCTCCTTAACACTAGTTTTCTCTATCCAGCTTTGTGACAGTTGATTTCTTTTTCAGCCTCAAGAGGACACATAGAAAAATGCTTTCTAATGTAAAGTGATGTCTAGAGAATTCTTCTGAGAGGAACATGAATGAATTCTCAGAAGAATAATTCTTCATGATTTTAATATTGCTAAATTTTATAATGCAACAGAGAAAGTGCATACTCCTTCCAGAACATTTTGAAAGAAAACAGATACAACCTTGTGTATTTTGAAAAAGGCATGATCCTGGGGGTGTGCTTAGCTAGTATCCAAAATGAATATTTGATAGCTCTTAGCTTTGTATAATCATAACTGTTGCAGCACTATTCAGCTCTGTAAAAATCAGGATTCTGCAAGCACAATTTCTATGAGAATTCAAGCTCAAAACCTGCAGTGCCTGGAGACTTTTGGTAATTCCAAGGCAGTCAAAAAAGGAGTGGGAACACCTGTGTTCTGGATAAAGACAAATAAATTATGGCTGATTTCTACTTTTGATGCTTAAATTAATACCATTTTATTGTAGCACCTTTAAAAATTATTGTTTAATGAGTGCCAAGAGAAGTAACCTTCTGTAAGTACTCCCTGATGCATGAGATCCATCATTTCTCTACCGTTCCTCTCTCAGTGGGAAAGAACTGAACAAATTCAGTGTGGTATATCACGAGTGGATAGCATAATGCTGCCCAGTGAGGGGAAGGAGGTGTTTAAAACGAGGCTGGATGAGGCACTTAGTGGCATGGTTTAGTTAATTAGAAGGGTTAGATGATAGGTTGGACTTGATGATCCTAGGGGTCTTTTCCAACCTGGTTAATTCTGTGATATTTAAGAGAATTGCTCTAATTCTTGATTGTCTGTTAATGTCCTGAATGACTTTGAGCTATTGGCATTTTAGACAGACTTCTATTAGCATTAAGCTAAAACTCTTTTTGGTGCAACTCTATTCTTTATAATTTCCTAAATAATAAAGTGTAATGGATATCATTCTACACATTTAATAAATCATGTAAAATGTAACCTGCTAGTACATGATTCCACAATAGTCTGGTCTGCTTTGGAATTAGAAACAGATGCTGTATTACATTAGAAGGGAAAATCTGGCTAGCAGGGACTGGAGTAGAAAAACCTCAGGATTCTTTACCATTACCATCTGCTTTTTAAAATTGGTTTGGTCCTTAAAGATTTCTCTCCTTTGGAAATATTTTAAATTTAAAGTTTATGCTCCCAACACTCTGAACAACTTTAGGCATAGGTTAGTAGTCAGTCTAGTATTTTACTTTCAATAAGTAAACCCTCTGGCATGAGCTTCTGCAAATTATGACAGTGTGAAGAGACTTCAAGTGAGTCATCTGCAGCAGCTCATCCTCCTGAGTCGTGGTAGAACTGATGTAAATATTACTTTGTGGTCCCAGGGCTAGCTGTGAATATTTCTAACTAATTTAGTTTAGTCATTTTCCTTGCAATTGATTCTTCTGCCAGAAACAATTATTAGGCATCCTCTACTACTTCATCACATTCTCCCATAACACAACACAACTGCCTTTCTTCTCTTCTTCTAACAAAAGATAATAGTTTCTCATTTAACATTTTTCTCCTTCTAAAATTGCATTGTTTGTATTGTGGGGTTTTTAAACAAATTATTTTATAGTATATTCACATTTTCTCATTGCTGTGTTTCCTTATCCCACCCTCAGTTTTTAAATGTCTCAGGTACTACTTCAAGTAAAGCCGAAGAGTGCAGTTTTAAAGGTGTTCCCATCAAGCACAATTTACTGCAACAATCCTATTCATACAACCTAATCCAGGAACAGCCTTTTTCTTTTTCACAATTCCTGATTTATCCACAATTTATGTTTACTCTATTCTTTACCTGCTCCTTGATGAACCCAGTTTAACTGTCTTCTTGAACTGTTCTTGATTGCTTACCCTTGTATGAACTTATTTCCACTGGTCTTTACTGAAACTCCTCATCGACTTTAGATACTTGCTCCAGACTGAGAGGAATATTTCATATTTTAATCCAAAATTCTTTAGATGCATTTCAATGTTCATGCATAAAAGCTGTGTATACTCCACAAGACCCTCCAAGTTCTCAGTGAAATTCTGCTATACTTTGAGTCAGAACTACTCTACATTAAATTTGCCATTGAAACATCAGAATTACTTTGCTTTCTTAAAAAATTCCATGCCTAAATTAAAGCATTTCCATCTAATTCTTGTATGTCCCATAACAATGCCAAATTTTCCAATTTTCCCTAGCAAGTGTCTTCAGGATCAAAGTAGTCAGTTAGACATTTATCCCTCCCAATGTCTTGAATTAACTTATCGAAACACCCCTGCTGTACTAAAGTCTTCTGCATTATTTCTTCTTCTCTCCTCGTAGTGCACTAAAGACTGCAATCAGTTTCTCTGCCCTGCAGTACTTTATTTACCCCCTACTCAAGGACAAAATTATCTCTGTCTCTAAATATTTTCTTTGCCTAAAAATATTCTCATTCCTCTCATTGCATCTGCCTCATTGAGTAGTCAACTGATTCAAAGCAAAGTGAAAAAAAAAAAACCCAACAACCCTATGCTAGATTATTCAACTTCAAAAAAATTCTGATACCTACTGACACAGCAACTAGCTTCAAAGAATTTCTTAGATGCAGGTGTCTCTTTGCTGTTACCTGTACCAACAGACTGAGGTCCAGTACCAATTTTCCATAAAATCATGTCTTGATCACTTTCCCAATTCTGCTGGCTGTCAGCAGGACAAGCAATGGAACAGGAGAAAACACACAGAGAAAGATCAGAAGATTATGTCATCCGATGGTTGTTTTTTCTGCTGAGATACAGAATGTCCTATTTCAGGATTTCTGCCCCATGCATTTCAGGAAATGTGTTCCTTTAATTGTGGAACTTGCTTTGTCTTAGGCAATATGGCACATGGGATATGGATAACATAAGGTTATAAAAATGCATACAATTATAACGATCATGTTGTATCTTTATTCAGACACATCTCTGAAGATGAATTGTTGGGTCTGAATTATCTTTAATATTGAGCAGTACTTTAAAGTTGTTGTGAAATACTGATAGGGAACAGGGAACTGCCAATGAGGGGTACTCTGCTGAATGTTCTGAGGACAGATGTTGTTGATTAATTCCAACATTGTCGTTGATTTATTACTGAGTTTGTGCAGTAGAATTCCAGATGCCAGTGCCAGAATAGCACTATATATTTAACAACAGACTTCTTTTTCCTCTCACTAATAATTCCTGAAGATTACATACCAAAATCTCTTCTACAAAAGAAATTCATTGAAATTCGACCTAAATAGAAACACTGATGCATGGTTCCAAGGTTCAACTCAAACTCTCAGAGTTGCAGTTAACAGTTAATTGTACCTCACTTTTAAAACAATTTCCAATGCATCTGTTCCATTCACTAGACATAAGTCCATGAGGAATCCAGCTTCCAGTGGCATCTTGCTGATATAAAGATATTGCAATATTGAATTTAATTATATTAATTGCAGGAGGAAATTCAGCAGTAAATATTTGTATTGGTTCGAGTTTAAGCTTCCCAGGGGACCTAAAATTTAGTTAACAGAAACCAATACAATAATAATAGGATGCCTTCCCCTCTCCCCCTCTTTTGGAAAGAAAGGAATTAGAGGTAGAGAGAGGTGGGGTAAAACACCCAAAGAACAGTCTTGCCTCGATTTGGAAGCTAAAAGAAAAAACTTCAACAATAAATAAAAGGTATTTAAGGTGGGGGAGTTACAAAGAGGTATAGGGAAGGGAGAAAACAAGATACAAAAAAATACATATACAACTAGATTGATGACAATGGATGGAGGTAGATTCAGAAAGGGATGTCCACCACGTGGTAGAAAATGGCCACGTGGTAAGACAGGAGCAGCAGAAACAAGAGTAGTGCTACCAGGCAGGCCAGGAGAGAGTGCGAGAAGAACAGAAAGTTCCTCTGTTTATATAGGGGGTCCGGACAGGAAGTGGGAGTGGGCTAACCACTACACCTGGGGGCAGGCAGACCACCCCTGGGAGGATTCAGGAGGACCTGGGGTTGAGTTCAGACCACTCCCCCCACCCAGGAGCGTTAACCCTCTATAATATTATAGAGCAAATCGTACCTTGACATCCTGTGTGACTCTACCAAATTCAAAGCACAGAGATTTCCCAGAAAGGCTTCGTCTTACCAATATATTGTTATATAAAATGTCATACAGCTACGTTTAACATAATTTGGAGCATGAAATATAGGGAAAGCACTTTCCATTCTTTGCAGAGAGCTCTGACAATCTAGTCCTCACTGTTCCCAGTCACTCTCTTGAAATTCTATTTAAAATCAGTTGGGCTTTTGCCCAACAGAAAATATATTCATGATTCATGAAATGCGTATTTTAGATCAATGTTGCAGTGAAAAAAAGGAGTACCAAATATTTTTTTAAATCAGCAGGACTATTCCCAATAAATTATTCTACATCTAATACATTCTATCATTTTACAGAACTTTAACTGAATTGAGAGATTAAAGATGAAAAGAATGATAATCAATAACTATTCAAGCCTGAGTAAAAAGTGATTGAGAATATTGACATGTTTTTCTCCTTCTCTAAGTTTTTGTCAGCTGTAGGAAAAATTGAACTTCAGGCTAAAAAAACAGCTTTCTTCTCATCCTTTCTTGTTCTCAGCAGTATCATCATCACTGATGGAAAAAACCCAACTTACTCAACAAATATGTCTAAAATCAGGCAGGTTACATATCTGGTTTATCTCTGCCTACCCTGTGGTGCCCCTTTCAAATTTCACAGAGTTCCTGTGGTATCTGCTGTCCTCTCTTCTGGAAGTATAGTGAAAGTGTCTCAAAACCTGAGATATTATTTCCTCCTAGGTCTGAACAGGACTTTTCAGTCCATGTGTGACAGCAGAGCAGGAAGCAAAGTTTGGTAAAGGGGCTGAGACATGTCGCTGTCAAAGCTGTGCCGGTGTAAAGTAACTGGCTTCTTGTTCTCACTGGTAGTGGCATCCTCTCAGCACACAGATACCTCTCAAATCCCATACAAAAAAACAACTTCAAGCCACTCCTAGATTTTAAAGTTTTTCTCCTCAGTGACTCCTAGAAAATAAAGGTTGCAGAATCACAGAATGTTAGGGGTTGGAAGGTGTTATGGCAGGTATTATGGTGCAAGGTAGGATTTGTGAAAATTGAAATTGTTTATTAATTTTGATATTCAGGAGCCTCACTACCAGCCACAATTTCAATAATTTGCAACACACTGTTGCAAACAATAAAGGTTCTTTGCAACAGTCACGAAAATATTACACAGATGAAAGCAGAGGATCTAGAACACTTAAGAAATAACCAGAAAAATATAAGAAACATTGAACCATTAGAACTGGAAGAGAGTTGTTTGTGGTCAATTACACTGCTTGCCTACTATAGGGACTCGAGAAACTCCTTTCTGCTTAAGGCAGGAGGCATTTGGATTCAGTGAGAGATTTACAGAGTTTTGCAAAGAGGTTTTTGAGTATTTACTCACAAAAGTTATCTCTGGATTCCCGGGGCTAACTACAATTTCCTGACAGTACCCAAACACTTTCAGGGAGTTCTGTCAGCCGTTGAGGCTTCTGAATCTTCCCAGGCTCTAACAAGGTGCTGGGAGAGAGGCAGATGATCTCTGACCTAATCCTGGTTCCTCTTGGATGATCTGTTTCCCTTCCGGGACTCCCAGTCTCAGTAGAAGACTTGCAGGTGTGCAGCCTTGGCAGGATGTCACACTGGCTAGGTGACCCTATGACATGAAGGCACTCAATGCCTTCCCCTGGCAAAATTGAGACATGGCAAGTTTCCAGGTAGACAAACCCAAAATATCAGGGCTTGCTGTTATGCAGTAGCTGGAATGTCGCAGAGCATGGCAAGATGCAACGGTAGAGAACAGCGAGGCAGAGCACATTAGGGTAGAGCACTGGCAGAAGCACACTGAGGCAACGCACCTTAAGGCAAAGCAAGTTGTGTTTACCTGCTCATTTCTTTTCATCAATGTAGCCTGAGACAGCTCAGCCAATCAGAATGGTAGTTTGCCAAACAACTATATTAGGTAAAGTCAGGTCTTACTTTTACCCTTTTAGGGCAGAACACAAACAAGTGAACATGTGAAGGTATCCTATTTACAAGTTAGAAGGGGACATGGAGTAGACTCAAAAGCGTCAGGCCTTTTGCCTTCCTTTCCCACAGCTGCTTCCCCTAACAGCAGGAGGGGGAACAGTAAACATCTCAACCAGCCAGGACATGTTTAAGCCTAGTTTGGCCTATTTTGGCCTTCCACGACCTTAAAAGATCATCTAGTCCAATCCCCCTGATAGAGCAGGACCACCTGAAGCAGGTCACACAGGAACATCATTGCTAATTTCTCTGCTATCTTGCACCTATAATGTAATACCTATAATGTAATACCATCTGCTGTATCAACAATTGTTTGCAATTTCTGAGCAAAAAGAAAGCATCATGTAATAAGTATTTTTGAAAAAGCACTTTTCTGTGATACAGCTCTAATTTACAGGGTCTGACTGTGCATCTTGTTACGCAGTACTCATCTGACCCCAGCAGAGGAATTTGTCTGAAGTAGTTCACAAGGATGACTAATAATCAGGTTCAGATTGTGAAACTCCTTTTGTATGGACATCTCCCAGGAGCAAAGTCAGAAGGCTACCAAAACACATGGACTACAGAATTACATAGAAAAAAAGGCATCATACCCATAACCTCTGTTTGAGCTGAAGCAATTTATTCAGCACCACAGCTACAGGATGCTGAAGCAGATGACAATACGCCAGTACAGCCAATGTCATAAAGGACATTAACAACATCCTTTGGTCCATAATGACACTAAAGGAAATCCTACTAAACTAATTTCAGGGAAAGAAGGGAGAACCTGATGAGATTTGGCAGGCACATGCACAGAATAATTAGCAGAGATCTGAGCTGGAGAGAGTCCCCACTGTTAAGTATTTATTACTTGCATCTCAGACAATGCTGTGAATCTTACCTTTAACCAAAAACATTTGCCTGGAGACAAAGTGATTCAAACTTGACAGCAGACATTACTAAGTGAATAGTGAATGAGTGTCATAATAATCATTTGCTCATGGAGCAGCTCTCTGGATTTTAAGTAGCAGCCAAAACCAGCATGGCACAACTAAATGATTATACGTTAACAACTACAATAATTTAAGATTAGACAAGAGCTGGAGGACAATATTCAAGCAGGCTGAAAATCTGTTCAATTGAGCAAACTATTTAAAAATCCTGATGATGGGTTGTTTTTACCAGTTGTATGCTTGAAGAATATATTTGTTTTCTCATTTTAAGGACATACTGCTCATCTTAGCTCATCATCTTAGTATTTTTAAATTAGCTCACACAAGTTTCAGATGATTACATTGTTATGAGGAAATAATAAAGGTACAGCATTTTTATATGGACTGCACATTTTCATTTGACCTATAGACAGAGAGGAATTTAAACAATATTTTGTTTAACTTTTGTATTTACACATTTGCACGTCGATAACTAAACAACACTTCATTTCTAACACAAAGCAGACTAAATAATTCATCTAACTAATCCATCTCCCTCTCTCTTCTCAATGAATTGTCAATAACACTTAGCAGGTAAAATCATAACATTGGAGAGGGGATAATATAGTATACTATAGTATAATAAAGTAATTTAATGTGATAGTATAGTATATGTATAGATGTATAGATAGTATAATTTAATGTGATAGTATAGTATAGTAATTTAATGTGATATTACAATCTATTTAGACAATCCTTTCTGTTACATTCTCCACTTTAAGCATTTCAAGATCGATATTTTTAAACACAGCTTATAAGTTAGGGAGAACTTTGTTGGACAAGGTAGGCCAAATGAGATCTTTCATCAACAGTATAAATCTGCTGTATCTTTTAAAGTCTGTGTATTTATATATATATACATATATATGTATATACATTTATATATGCATATATGTATGTTGATTCTTAATCAGAGGTTGTAAGAACATTCAAGTCTTAAAAAAAAAATGTTTCCAGAGCTTCTTATTTTTATCCTACAATCTTCCTTCACTTTCATCCCTCAGAATTTCTTGGATCTTAGGGGGCAGGTAATTTGTCTGCACCACATCACTGCCTGGCAAAATAATGTGTGGCATAGAATCATAGAATCATAGAATAGTAAGGTTGGAAGGGACCTCAAGGATCATCTAGTTCCAACCCCCTGCCATAGGCAGGGACACCTCC